>JAWNMO010000053.1:0-387652 GCA_035043915.1 Drosophila paramelanica | reverse complement strand
CTAGGAATTTTTTTTTGCAACGGTTAAATTGAGTTTTAGCACAGCGAAGCGAAGCAAGAGCGTGGTCCAGTTGGTAAGACTTGTGACGGACAACGTGAAAGACTCGGGCTCGAACTCAGCGTTTGGTATGGTAGTAAATGTCCGAATTCTTTTATGTTTTTATTTATTTATAATTATTATTTTTATTAATTTGTATCGTTTTAATGACAACTGCAAAATTTTCGTTTTCCTCGACTTTTTGCGATGGTTAAGTAATGTTATATCATTCGCGAAAAATGCGGTAGTGTGGTGCAGTTGGTAAGAGTTGTGCATCGTATCACGGAGGTACCGAGTTCAACTCCCGCTTGTGGAGTATTTATTTTTCTATTGGTAATTATTAGTAAATTTTATTTTTTAGTTTTAACAGGCTCAATACTCATCAACTGCCGAGAGTTTGTGTGTATGTGTTCATTTCTGGGTTCAGGGTATCTTCTAGTCGGGCGGTCCCGACTAGAGCAATCTCACTTGTTTTCTTTATTCTTGCTCCCTCGCAAAGTTTTAGTCCCGAGATGAATACGCAAAATGCGGCACCCCAGAATTTTTCGCACATACCTGCTGCCAGATTGCTGTCATAAGACATATAGGCTTTGTTCGTGAGTAACATGAGCTTCCCTTTCAACATACTACACACTACACTGCCTAAGTGTACCCATTTCCTGCTTTAATGGCCTTAAAGTTAAACGGCGTGTTAAACGAGGAGAGAACCATGAGCCGGGCCTCTCACTTTACTCCTACAGTGTCTTGGTAGTGACAAAGGCTTCCGTCATATTTTTTGAAAATTATAAGCAACGGCCTACCTCCAGGACACGTAGGAGTCCTGAGGCCCGTGGAACTCAGTGAGACATTGTACAAATTTTTTGTTTACCAAAAGAAAACACTCTTTCCTAACTTTCTTTTTTTCGATTTTACGTTTATTTAAAAATGTTCTCACGTCACAAATCAATTACCTGATTGTTTTCTTGCTATGATTATTCTAACAGATTCGCCCGCTGCTGTCACAATCATTTTTTTTTTAACTTTGTGTTTGTTTATATTGTTTTTAACGATCAACGTTACGTTTTTCCACCGCGTTTTCTTTTGTTATTATTAATTATTGGGTTCTTTATGTTAGGCGCCAATTAGTGCATTTCCATCTGCAACGTAGGATTGCCAGTTGCATTTAAAAATACATTTAAAAATTAAGTTAAGTTAAGTTAATTAAGTTAAAAATTAAGTTAGGTTAAGAGGACTCTAGTCGGGGCCTCCTGAACCCTGCCATCTATCTTCATAAGCATACCCGTTTGCATTCATACATAC
Organism: Drosophila paramelanica; assembly: GCA_035043915.1. Lineage (NCBI taxonomy): Eukaryota > Metazoa > Arthropoda > Insecta > Diptera > Drosophilidae > Drosophila > Drosophila paramelanica. The sequence goes on along the minus strand of JAWNMO010000053.1, from coordinate 386,317 downwards.
ATACACGAATTTACACATACACACACAGGTTAGGTTAAGAGGACTCTAGTCGGGGCCTTCTGAACCCTGCCATCTGTCTTTATAAGCATTTCAACCCGTTTGCATTCATACATACATACACGAATTTACACATACACACACACAAATGCACGGCGCACACACTTTACCCGATTGCTGCGAGTGACCCACTATAGAAGCGAGGACTTCATTTTCTGCTAAACTCAATGAAACTTTTAGGATTTATTAAGCGCATTGAAATGTATGTACAAACCAATTTTCAGGTATGTAGTATTTGATTTGCGGTTTTTATATCGTCCGACTTACACAAACATAACGCATTAAACTTGTAGCCTCTAGCTGTTATAGTCTCCAAGATATGATAAAAAAAACAAAAGGTTGTTGTCGATTTTTGTCGATATCAATAAATCGAAGCTAGTTATCGAAAAATATTATAGACTTGTTCTCCGTATGAAATTTACGAACTGAATGAGAAGAAGATCAGCTTTCTAGCTTTTGTAGTTTCCGAGATCGCTGCGTTCATACTGACGGACATGGCTAAATAAACTCGGCTCGTCGTCCTGATTAAGAATATATACACTTTAAGGTGTCGAAGTTGCCTTCTTCTGCCTGTTACATACATTTCAACAAAATCATTAAATCCTTTTTAGCTATTATAAATTATAAAAGGGTTCAGGGTATAAAAATAACAAAGACTTTTAATACTCAATTTTGCAAGTGTCGATAAACTCTACACAAATTATTAAAGGGCTATTAAATCTAATTTTAAATATGAAAACTTGATATATATTAAGACTTTATATATAATATTTAGCGTGTTTCATGCGATTCTCCAACAGCATCGATAGTTCTGCTTACTATCGATAGCTACTCCGACCCGATACTAACTTATCGCCGCCTGCACACTCAACCCATCTTACATTCGGCCATCCTGCTTAGTCATCGGCCTCCAATGACCAATCGTCTTCGTTGTCCGCTACATACCTCCAAAGCTTCATAGAATCGCAACTTGTTGCTATGTTAATCGGTCCTTCAACATCTGCTGCTTTCCGTACCTAATACATCTCTTTTTCCAGCAACTGCCTGATTTCATCCTCAGCATTATTTTTCATTTTGATGCCAAACAGCAGTTCAAAGGGCACTTTGCACTCTGGCTACAAACTTAAACCATTTCTCCAGATTCTCTGATGATATTTTTGCTATGATTCCTAGTATTGAACGGTTGACACGCTCTATTCGTCCGTTTCCCCTTGGTACTCCTGTGGTGCTCCACAAAGTTTTAGTTGGGTACATCCAAACAAATTTTTTGAAGGCATATACCATAGCGAAAATATATTTATACTGCTTAGTCGTTGCATCCATTGGTCCAAAATGGTCTTCATGTAATGTATTCAACGGTTCATATCCTTTTTCCACTTAATACAGATATCTCTCCCTTCTGCCCAACTTTCTATTAAAGATGATGCATTAGATGCAATTATTTATCAATTGTGCTACCTTACCCTCCAGAAGTGGTATCCAGTAGTTTTGTTGAACTGCGTGCATTTTTTTTTTGAGTAAAGAATGTCCGAAACTGTGGACTGCGATAACTTCTCGCTCCATTTGCTTTGGCACTACCAGCAAATCCGTCCCTTGCACCGATTTCAGCAACATCCCGCATACGATTTTAAAATTTTCATATGGCCGGCTGGCCACAATTTCTGAAATCGCTTTCGTCATTTTATCCCCTTGCTGCGTTTTTTTAATCCGAGCTGAAATTTCTGATGCCACCATCATTACCTGTTGTGGGTAGCGGCTAAGACAGTCCAAGTGCTTTAGGCGATCTCCAGCTCTATGTTCAACCGTGAACTCGTATTCCTCCAGGTGCAGGACCCACTGTGCTACCCCCCATGGCACATCCTTCTTACTCAAAGTCTGTTTTAATGCAGCACAATCCGTAACCAACTTGAATGGGATGCCGAGTATATATTGGGGAAACTTTTTGCATGCTAAAAATATCGCTTAAGCCTCTTGCATATAATTGTGCTGGCGAGCCTCTGCTTCTGTGGTTTTCTTACTGCAGTATGATACTGGATACAAATTACCATCTTGCCATTGCAAAAGAGCAAATCCATCTTATGACGCGTCTGTGTGTATTTCTGTTCTTGCGTCTCTTTGCGTAAGACCGGCTCATTGCTCAAAGCATCCTTAAACACATTGACTGCTTGCTGCTCTTCATACTCCATCTGGAATTGTACATCCTTGCGTAGCAGATCCGTCATGCGAAAAAAACTAGTCAGCCCAGGAATGACTGAACAGCTTTTATATATCGCGGCATTGGAAGCTTACTTATCGCTTTTGTTTTTTCCAGACCTGGTTTGATCTGACCAACTTCGATCTGACCAGCTTCCCAATATTATATTTATCCGTATTCTTATGCTCTTTGAAATACTTGTTTTATCTTAATAAAACATATGTCGGCTGTTACTCCATTTATGATAATATCATCCATTTAAAAGTCCAAAATATCTTAATTTATCAAATTTTGAAACACGTTGTTTACAAAGCGAATGAAAATTGCTGGCGAATTACGGAATCCAAACGATACACTGTTAAATTCTTGCTGCTGTTCTCAACTGGGACATGGAAAAAGCTTTTTGTAATTTTTCCAATACCCCATCGACTACCGGTACAGGGAAACAATCCTTTAAAATCATATTATTTAGTTGACGGTAGTCAACGCAAACTGGATTGCTGCCATCCTTCTTTTTTACGAGCACCACACGGCTAGCAAAGTTTGATGACGAGCGCTGATACACGCCTGTATCCAGCCACTTGTTGATTTGCTGCTTCACTGCTTCCGCCTTGCTGTAAGCGATACGGTTTGGTGCATGTCGAAATGGCAGAATGTCTCCGTCTGGCATCTTTAGCTCGATTGGACACTCATTTGTTTTTAGCATCGAACTATACTCCCAACTCATCGTCTGCACGTCCTCTTTGAACTGTGACGAAATATCAGTATTGGTTTTCACAACGTTATAAATACTTATCTTATTTATGTATAGAGAAAACTCGTATCCGGCTGCTGTCAAGGTGAATTTGAATATAAAATCATACCCTAGTAATGCATCACATCCGATGGCATTGTTTGCTACGACCAAGAAATTGTGGATCACGTGCATGTCATTGATCTCTACTTCTGCTTGAAATTGACCCACTGGACGTGTAAGATTTTTACCCAGACCTCTCAGGGTGGCAAGGCTTTTTATACTCGTTCACGAAGTGAAAAGATATTTGCGGCCAATACCCCACTTTCTTAGGTCGTTTCACACGTGCACTGAGCTATTTGTGAATTTCGGCGCTGCATACTCTCTCTGGTTCGAACTCAGATCACGCAGTGTATTGTAGTCATGCACTGTCGTGGACTCCAAAAACAGAGCTGCCTGCACATTTTTTTGCTTTTCATTTAAGCCATAAGCGTTAGCATTTAGCTCAAAATTCGTAAAACACTTGCTGACTTGCATATTTTTTCCATCAAAATCAGAAATAAATTTGGAAAAGTTTTCAACAACTAATTTTTCTTCATCTTTTGATATTTCATCTGCCTGCATTTTCAACGATAATAGCTGAAAGAGCTGCTGCAACATCATGTTGTTTTCTACTAAAAAGTTTGCACTCGTCGTATAGTTCTCGTTCGTTAAATTTGCATTCGCTCCTGGGAACACGAGACCTTGAGAAGTAGTCGGTTGCTGCGCATTTTTTTCATTCGCTTTCAACTCATTGATATTATTTTGAGTATACGAACGCGTTGAATACTGCTGTCTCCCTTGCACACCTGTAGCCTTGAGTATTTCTGCTATTTGTGGCGGCTTGCTTTTGACGACAGTTTTCGTCTTTTCCTGCTGCTTTTCCCGTACTGGCACCGTCTGGGTTTTTTCTGTAGCCCTCGCTTTCGCATTCATATAATTGTATGCGCTTACCATTCGCTTTTCTTTACTTTATTCAGTTTCTTTACGATCGCAAACTTCAATTTAGATATGGCGCGGTTGATTTTTATTCGACGCGGACGAGCAAAACAGAATAGAGTAGAACAACCTACATATAGTTTATTTAATTTTATATTGTTTGTAATGTTAATTACATTTAAACTGAAATCGCTAAGAAACAAGAGTTGAACGGCAGGCTGCTTCTTTATGGCTTTACGGCTTAACGGCTTAAGTTCGTCGCTTACGACTCCTGACTACGATCTCTGCTTGGGACTGTTCTCCTTGCTTACGGGACGACTTCTTTCCGTGTTTCATGCGATTCTCCAACAGCATTGATAGTTCTGCTTACTATCGATAGCTACTCCCACCCGATACTAACTTATCGCCGCATTACATACATGTATATGTAATGACTATCTGTATTTCCTCATCATTTGTTAGAGTATCTAAACATCAATTTGTGCCGAATTCAACTATCATATGTGGCTTCACTGCTCATGTCGCATGTTGTTGCCGTTGTTTAAAAACCCTGAACCCATTAAAAATGAGTAAAAAAGGTAAATTGGTTTTGTGCAACTGGAAGAAGGAAGCGTCTACAACCCCATAAACTACATATATACTAGACGAGTCGATTAAGCCATGTCTGTCGTCTGTCTGTCTCTAAGAACGCGTTGATTTCAGAGACTACAAATGATAGAAATGCCAACGCAGATTAAGTTTATTTTAAAAGATCGATAGCCTTTTCCGTTTAGATTATATAAATATCTTTCGGTTTTTTAAGCATATCTCCTATAAAGGAGCTATAAAGGTAAATACACCAAATTTATTTTAATATGTTTCGATAAGGCTTTCGGAGATTTTTAATTAGGCGGGTTTTTGAATACCTCCCCCAATCGCTCCAAATATCGATATAACTAAAGAAATAAAAATAAAATACCTTAAATCAAATAGTACAAGCTTGCAAGTTGCTTTTTAAATTCATATAAATGCTCTTATTAAGTCCTGAAAATTGCATAACAATCATAAACATAGTTTACAAGCAAATCAAGCATATCTTTTTAGTAGTGGGGTCCAAGCGCAGCTGCTTGGCTGAGGTGCAAGAAATTTCTGTATTCATGTGCACACACACATACACATGCACAGATATGTCTATAATTTTTCATGAAAATTTTTATTGCAATAGTTAAGTTTAGCCTTGATTGCAGCAATTCATTTCCGGTCAAATAGAGAGAGCGTCTATAGATTTTGTCTTTAGCCTGCGATTGCCCACACGCTACCGACATTTCTGCGTATTTTTAATTTTCGATTACGATTTAAGAATATTTGCGATTAATCGATTGTTTGCGCCCCCAGTGGGCGCAGCCCAAAATCCTTAACACTTTATCTGACGCGGGTACACACGAGTATATATCCAAAATTTCAAGTCTTTAGCTTCAATAGCGGCGAAAATAATTGCGTTCATACGGACAGACGGACAGACGGACGGACGGACAGCAAGGCGGACATTGCACAAAACCAATATACTCTTTTCACTTCGTGAACGAGTATAACAAGTGAGATTGCTCTAGTCGGGACCGCCCGACTAGTAGATACCCTGAACCCAGAAATTAACACATACACACAAACTCTCGGCAGTTGATGAGTATTGATCCTGTTAAAAAAAAAAAACAATTACCAACGGAAAAAGAAATATTCCGCAACCGGGGATCGAACCCGCCTCTCTCTGTCGTAAGGTGCACGACTCTTACCAACTGCACCACACTACCACATTATTCATGTATGATATAAAATTACTTAACCATCGCAAAAAGTCAAGGAAAACGAAAATTTTGCACTTAAAACGATACAAATTAATAATAATTATAATTATGAATAAAGAAAAAATAAAATAATACAACATTGCTCTACCATACCAACGCTGGATTCGAACCCGGTCCTCCACGTTACGCGGCACAACTCTTACCAAGTGGACCACGCTCTTACTTCGCTGCGTTGTGTTAAAATTCAACTTACCCGTTGCAAAAAAAAATTCCTAGAAAAACGCAAGACATTCTGCACATGCATATGTATGCGTGCACATGTACACAAAAATTGCCAAGCAGCTGCGCTTTCCCCCACTACTGAAAATAGATTTGCTCGTAAACTAAATGTACGAAATTATTTATGTTATGAAATTTTCAGGACTTATTCAGATCATCTAAATGTATGTACAAACCAATTTGCACGTGTGTTTTACGCGAACATAAAAAAATAAATTTGGTGGCTCTAGCTTTTATAGTTTAGTAGTTATGCTTAAAAAACCGAGTCAAAAAATCGATAAATATCGATAAGAGATAAGATAAGAAAACGGAAGGAGTTATCGATGTTTTGAAATAAACTTGATCTGCGTATGGTATATACGAACCGAATGAGACCAAGATCAGCTTTCTAGCTTTTGTAGTCTCTGAAATCGACGCGTTCATGCAGACAGACGGACAGACGAATGGACATGGCTAAATCGACTCGGCTAGTGATGCTGATCAAGAATATATACACTTTATGGGGTCGGAGATGCTTCCTTGTGCCTGTTACATACATTTGCACAAAACCATTATACCCTTTTTTACCCATTTTCAATGGGTTCAGGGTATAAAAATGGTATAAATGTGTATATACACATAAATATACTTAATAAAAGCATAACGGAATAATAAAAATCGATAATAACATCACCAACACGAGGGGGGTGTTTTATTTGCCTGTACGGCCAGCTATGCCCCTAGTCACAGCTACATGTTGTCAGTGATAGTTTTCGATCCTACCTCTAGACAGGAAAGCGTTAGTAGAAAACATATAATAATAAATGTACATCTACTTTAAATTATAAGCAACATTTTCGGGAGATGTGAAAGAATAATCTTCATAAGAACAATAATTAGAATTTGATAGATAAGAATAAAGAAAGGAACAAAGATGGGAAATCGCTGACTCGATGGGGGAGTTTTTTTTAACCCGTCCGGCAAGCTATGCCCCTGCTTATAGTTGAGGGCAGACAGTGATTTCCCGGAGGTATCCTAAAAGTAATGATTTTATTAGGGGAAGAAAGAGTTCTGAGAAGAGCACGTGGTACATTTTGTTATATTGCAAACATAAGGTGCGAAAAGAATTGTGCAAAGCGTAGTCGGTTGTGCATGTAGGCAAGAATAACGGGAAGTACTTTCTAGTAGGTCTGAAGGGGCAGAGAAGTTCAGTCGACATAAAAGGAACGAAGAATCAATATCGCCATTAATCAACTTATGTAGGAACACAACACGACGGATAACGGCGGAAGATTAAGGAGTAGAAGTCTGCTGCCTTGATCGCCGAAAAAGCATTTACCGCAAACCTTTTTTAATGGATATGGCAAACGGCTACCAGCCATTTTTAACGATGAGCACAGATCTGAGATGAGGCTAGTATAAAGTAAAGTAAAGTACACACACAGACACACACACACTGTAGTAGCCGAGTGGGAATAGTTATGGTTAAACAGAAACTTTTGTGACCACCTTTGCACATGATTCCCACGCTGTTATCATATCTTTTTTAATGTCTGATTTGGCGCATAAGCCTATCATACGATAATGCAGTTACGCTGCATAGTAGCGGTTTCGAAAGCAGCGAATAGACGTGTTTTCGTCAGAACTTTTTTTTATAAACACCAATCAAAGTACAGTTCTGACTAAGTCGAAAAATGAAACGATTAACAAGATTGGATAGATATACGCACAGCCGATTGTGGCAGCGCTGCTGTCCCAATCTAATGGACTCGTGAGGAGGATCTCGATCTCTTGGCACTTATATCGGCCTTAAATCTGCCTTGTGCAGTGTGATTAATTCTGTAATTCCTCTTTGTGCTAGTTCACGCAGCATCCATAAGAATATCAATGTTTAAAGAGAACAGCACGTATTAGTGAACAACATAAAATTTATTATGTAAGATAAGAGCAATTATTAAGAGCCAACCGAAACCAGCTTAATGTAAATTCGTTGACGCCAAAGAATTTGAACTTTGTCTCTGCGACCAGCTGTTATTTATTTTTATTACCTTCAATTGTGCTTTTTCTGTAACATGAGTTAACGTAACTAATGAACATGAATAGAATTATTTAAAATAACGTGTTAACCTAGGCAATAGATTTAAAAAGTAGAATATATTTTTTTCTTGTGTCATACCAGTAATTCGGCATTACCATTGCCGGTTGTGATATCCATGATGCATATCAATATCTATATACATATATACTTACAATTAAATTCTTTTTTATAAAGGCGTTAATAACATACAATAGCATCTACGGCGAAGATTCGGAATCCAGTTTAAACCACGTAAGGCAAATATTAGAAATTGCTTCTAAACAGACCGCAATTATATCTTGGTGGATTTTATACTGTGGACACCAAATACATGAACAGTATTCAAGGATTGGGCGAACCAGTGAGATATACAAAAGTTTTGTAGTGAAGGGATCGTTGAATTCCTTCGACCAACGTTTAATAAACGTTTGTAAACGAGTGTGAAGCAGGGGATTGCTATATGAGTATATAAGTTTCACATCATTTGTATACATAAGTAAACTAGCATGTGATATTATAGATAGCAGGTCATTAATAAAAAGAGTGAAGAGTAGAGGTCCTAAGTGACTACCCTGGGGTACGCCAGAAGTGACATTAACCTGCTTAGAGGTATTAGATCCAAGTAAAACTCTTTGACCTACCCTTCTACCCTCTTTTTCTACCCTTCAAATATGAAGGGATCCAAGACACGAGAGAGGGTGGGAAACCACCACGGTCAAGTTTAAGCAGTTAAAGATCATGGTGTACCTAGTCAAATGCTTTACTGAAGTCAGTGTAAATTACATCAGTTTGCTTTTTCGTTAGAAAAGCATCATGTACCAGCGAGGTAAATTCAAGCAGGTTGGTCGAAGTTGACCGACTCTTAACAAAACCATGCTGCGAAGGGGAAATAATTGATTTTATTATTTTTTTATAAGGAAGCACTACACTCTTTGATCAGACAACACGGAATGTTGTCCAGCCCAGGGGAGTTGGAATTTTTTAGTGAATTAATAGCAGCAAGAAGAGAGGTATGTGAGATAATTGGCGCAAAGATAGCATTAGTTGAAATAATGTTATAAGGATAAGACGCATTAGTAGGGGAGACAGAGGAATAAGTTGACTGGAAGAAATCAGCAAAGAGATCAGAAAACACTACTTGCTTTTTCTATCCCAAGAAAAAATAAGGAAGGCATAGAAGATGATTTAAGCTTCGAGTTTATAAAACTGTAAAACAGTTTGGGATTTCGAGCGAATTGCAAAAAGCTAGATAATTATCATAGCACTTCGAATTATAAATAAAAAAGTTTGACTTGGCTATGGAATATTTTGACAAGTCAACAATCGATCCAGACTTTTTTTCTAGTCTACGATTAAACCAAGGAGGCTTAGAAGAATCAGGCAAAGGGATGTAATTAGAGATACACACATCACAGAGTGAGCTTAATGTTTCATAAAAGTATTTAATAGCTTTATCTATATTAATCTCGTTGTATAAAAAAGACCAATCGGTTGATAAAATAAGGCTATTTAGCAATTCATAGTTACCTTTACGAAAGCAACGTCGGGGCATATTAGGCCTTGTCGAAAGTAAATGTTGAGATTTACGGACGAATAGTACAACCTCAAGAGTAGGATGATAAATTTCTCAGGGACAGATAGAGGGGATGACCAAGATACATCAACAATAAGATGATCGTTAACAAAGATGAGATCAAGTGTTCTATCCATTCGATTTCTCATGAAATTGATCTGAAATAATGAAAGATCAAGCATACCATCTAAAAAGTCAGGATGGGCTGAAGGTACCAGATACTTGATGATGAGAATAATGACCAAGAAATATTCGGTATATTAAAGTCATCTAACACAACAAATATGTCATTGTCGTGCATATGAGAAAAAACCTCCTTAATGCAAACCAGATGGTGCATGTAAACCTCAATACTAGAAGAAGGAGGAATATAAGAGAACATAAGATGCGAAGGTTATTTTTAAAGATGCATCAGTAGGCGTGGTAAAATGGAAAAGTTCAGACTGAAGTGAGGTTTTGACAGCAATTAATATCCCACCACCTACAGCTATTTGCAAACACTTCGCAGTCAGATATGGTAGAATTTAGCCAAGTCTCAGAAAAAGCAATAATATCAGATTGAAAAAAGATGCTACTCATAAAAGGAAATAGAAAATTTTTCAGATTTTGCAATTAGTTTTTTGATCAACTATTGCTTGATGTAGGCAAGGTGGGAGTTGGAAGGTTGACAGACACAGGTTGGCTTCTATTTTAGGCTTAAACTCATGAACAATCATGTGAGGTTGCAAATAGAGAGAGCGTCTATAGATTTTGTCTTTAGCCTGCGATTGCCCACACGCTACCGACATTTCTGCGTATTTTTAATTTTCGATTACGATTTAATAATATTTGCGATTAATCGATTGTTTGCGCCCCCAGTGGGCGCAGCCCAAAATCCTTAACACTTTATCTGACGCGGGTACACACGAGTATATATCCAAAATTTCAAGTCTTTAGCTTCAATAGCGGCGAAAATAATTGCGTTCATACGGACAGACGGACAGACGGACGGACGGACAGCAAGGCGGACATTGCACAAAACCAATATACTCTTTTCACTTCGTGAACGAGTATAACAAGTGAGATTGCTCTAGTCGGGACCGCCCGACTAGTAGATACCCTGAACCCAGAAATTAACACATACACACAAACTCTCGGCAGTTGATGAGTATTGATCCTGTTAAAAAAAAAAAACAATTACCAACGGAAAAAGAAATATTCCGCAACCGGGGATCGAACCCGCCTCTCTCTGTCGTAAGGTGCACGACTCTTACCAACTGCACCACACTACCACATTATTCATGTATGATATAAAATTACTTAACCATCGCAAAAAGTCAAGGAAAACGAAAATTTTGCACTTAAAACGATACAAATTAATAATAATTATAATTATGAATAAAGAAAAAATAAAATAATACAACATTGCTCTACCATACCAACGCTGGATTCGAACCCGGTCCTCCACGTTACGCGGCACAACTCTTACCAAGTGGACCACGCTCTTACTTCGCTGCGTTGTGTTAAAATTCAACTTACCCGTTGCAAAAAAAAATTCCTAGAAAAACGCAAGACATTCTGCACATGCATATGTATGCGTGCACATGTACACAAAAATTGCCAAGCAGCTGCGCTTTCCCCCACTACTGAAAATAGATTTGCTCGTAAACTAAATGTACGAAATTATTTATGTTATGAAATTTTCAGGACTTATTCAGATCATCTAAATGTATGTACAAACCAATTTGCACGTGTGTTTTACGCGAACATAAAAAAATAAATTTGGTGGCTCTAGCTTTTATAGTTTAGTAGTTATGCTTAAAAAACCGAGTCAAAAAATCGATAAATATCGATAAGAGATAAGATAAGAAAACGGAAGGAGTTATCGATGTTTTGAAATAAACTTGATCTGCGTATGGTATATACGAACCGAATGAGACCAAGATCAGCTTTCTAGCTTTTGTAGTCTCTGAAATCGACGCGTTCATGCAGACAGACGGACAGACGAATGGACATGGCTAAATCGACTCGGCTAGTGATGCTGATCAAGAATATATACACTTTATGGGGTCGGAGATGCTTCCTTGTGCCTGTTACATACATTTGCACAAAACCATTATACCCTTTTTTACCCATTTTCAATGGGTTCAGGGTATAAAAATGGTATAAATGTGTATATACACATAAATATACTTAATAAAAGCATAACGGAATAATAAAAATCGATAATAACATCACTAACACGAGGGGGGTGTTTTATTTGCCTGTACGGCCAGCTATGCCCCTAGTCACAGCTACATATTGTCAGTGATAGTTTTCGATCCTACCTCTAGACAGGAAAGCGTTAGTAGAAAACATATAATAATAAATGTACATCTACTTTAAATTATAAGCAACATTTTCGGGAGATGTGAAAGAACAATCTTCATAAGAACAATAATTAGAATTTGATAGATAAGAATAAAGAAAGGAACAAAGATGGGAAATCGCTGACTCGATGGGGGAGTTTTTTTTAACCCGTCCGGCAAGCTATGCCCCTGCTTATAGTTGAGGGCAGACAGTGATTTCCCGGAGGTATCCTAAAAGTAATGATTTTATTAGGGGAAGAAAGAGTTCTGAGAAGAGCACGTGGTACATTTTGTTATATTGCAAACATAAGGTGCGAAAAGAATTGTGCAAAGCGTAGTCGGTTGTGCATGTAGGCAAGAATAACGGGAAGTACTTTCTAGTAGGTCTGAAGGGGCAGAGAAGTTCAGTCGACATAAAAGGAACGAAGAATCAATATCGCCATTAATCAACTTATGTAGGAACACAACACGACGGATAACGGCGGAAGATTAAGGAGTAGAAGTCTGCTGCCTTGATCGCCGAAAAAGCATTTACCGCAAACCTTTTTTAATGGATATGGCAAACGGCTACCAGCCATTTTTAACGATGAGCACAGATCTGAGATGAGGCTAGTATAAAGTAAAGTAAAGTACACACACAGACACACACACACTGTAGTAGCCGAGTGGGAATAGTTATGGTTAAACAGAAACTTTTGTGACCACCTTTGCACATGATTCCCACGCTGTTATCATATCTTTTTTAATGTCTGATTTGGCGCATAAGCCTATCATACGATAATGCAGTTACGCTGCATAGTAGCGGTTTCGAAAGCAGCGAATAGACGTGTTTTCGTCAGAACTTTTTTTTATAAACACCAATCAAAGTACAGTTCTGACTAAGTCGAAAAATGAAACGATTAACAAGATTGGATAGATATACGCACAGCCGATTGTGGCAGCGCTGCTGTCCCAATCTAATGGACTCGTGAGGAGGATCTCGATCTCTTGGCACTTATATCGGCCTTAAATCTGCCTTGTGCAGTGTGATTAATTCTGTAATTCCTCTTTGTGCTAGTTCACGCAGCATCCATAAGAATATCAATGTTTAAAGAGAACAGCACGTATTAGTGAACAACATAAAATTTATTATGTAAGATAAGAGCAATTATTAAGAGCCAACCGAAACCAGCTTAATGTAAATTCGTTGACGCCAAAGAATTTGAACTTTGTCTCTGCGACCAGCTGTTATTTATTTTTATTACCTTCAATTGTGCTTTTTCTGTAACATGAGTTAACGTAACTAATGAACATGAATAGAATTATTTAAAATAACGTGTTAACCTAGGCAATAGATTTAAAAAGTAGAATATATTTTTTTCTTGTGTCATACCAGTAATTCGGCATTACCATTGCCGGTTGTGATATCCATGATGCATATCAATATCTATATACATATATACTTACAATTAAATTCTTTTGTATAAAGGCGTTAATAACATACAATAGCATCTACGGCGAAGATTCGGAATCCAGTTTAAACCACGTAAGGCAAATATTAGAAATTGCTTCTAAACAGACCGCAATTATATCTTGGTGGATTTTATACTGTGGACACCAAATACATGAACAGTATTCAAGGATTGGGCGAACCAGTGAGATATACAAAAGTTTTGTAGTGAAGGGATCGTTGAATTCCTTCGACCAACGTTTAATAAACGTTTGTAAACGAGTGTGAAGCAGGGGATTGCTATATGAGTATATAAGTTTCACATCATTTGTATACATAAGTAAACTAGCATGTGATATTATAGATAGCAGGTCATTAATAAAAAGAGTGAAGAGTAGAGGTCCTAAGTGACTACCCTGGGGTACGCCAGAAGTGACATTAACCTGCTTAGAGGTATTAGATCCAAGTAAAACTCTTTGACCTACCCTTCTACCCTCTTTTTCTACCCTTCAAATATGAAGGGATCCAAGACACGAGAGAGGGTGGGAAACCACCACGGTCAAGTTTAAGCAGTTAAAGATCATGGTGTACCTAGTCAAATGCTTTACTGAAGTCAGTGTAAATTACATCAGTTTGCTTTTTCGTTAGAAAAGCATCATGTACCAGCGAGGTAAATTCAAGCAGGTTGGTCGAAGTTGACCGACTCTTAACAAAACCATGCTGCGAAGGGGAAATAATTGATTTTATTATTTTTTTATAAGGAAGCACTACACTCTTTGATCAGACAACACGGAATGTTGTCCAGCCCAGGGGAGTTGGAATTTTTTAGTGAATTAATAGCAGCAAGAAGAGAGGTATGTGAGATAATTGGCGCAAAGATAGCATTAGTTGAAATAATGTTATAAGGATAAGACGCATTAGTAGGGGAGACAGAGGAATAAGTTGACTGGAAGAAATCAGCAAAGAGATCAGAAAACACTACTTGCTTTTTCTATCCCAAGAAAAAATAAGGAAGGCATAGAAGATGATTTAAGCTTCGAGTTTATAAAACTGTAAAACAGTTTGGGATTTCGAGCGAATTGCAAAAAGCTAGATAATTATCATAGCACTTCGAATTATAAATAAAAAAGTTTGACTTGGCTATGGAATATTTTGACAAGTCAACAATCGATCCAGACTTTTTTTCTAGTCTACGATTAAACCAAGGAGGCTTAGAAGAATCAGGCAAAGGGATGTAATTAGAGATACACACATCACAGAGTGAGCTTAATGTTTCATAAAAGTATTTAATAGCTTTATCTATATTAATCTCGTTGTATAAAAAAGACCAATCGGTTGATAAAATAAGGCTATTTAGCAATTCATAGTTACCTTTACGAAAGCAACGTCGGGGCATATTAGGCCTTGTCGAAAGTAAATGTTGAGATTTACGGACGAATAGTACAACCTCAAGAGTAGGATGATAAATTTCTCAGGGACAGATAGAGGGGATGACCAAGATACATCAACAATAAGATGATCGTTAACAAAGATGAGATCAAGTGTTCTATCCATTCGATTTCTCATGAAATTGATCTGAAATAATGAAAGATCAAGCATACCATCTAAAAAGTCAGGATGGGCTGAAGGTACCAGATACTTGATGATGAGAATAATGACCAAGAAATATTCGGTATATTAAAGTCATCTAACACAACAAATATGTCATTGTCGTGCATATGAGAAAAAACCTCCTTAATGCAAACCAGATGGTGCATGTAAACCTCAATACTAGAAGAAGGAGGAATATAAGAGAACATAAGATGCGAAGGTTATTTTTAAAGATGCATCAGTAGGCGTGGTAAAATGGAAAAGTTCAGACTGAAGTGAGGTTTTGACAGCAATTAATATCCCACCACCTACAGCTATTTGCAAACACTTCGCAGTCAGATATGGTAGAATTTAGCCAAGTCTCAGAAAAAGCAATAATATCAGATTGAAAAAAGATGCTACTCATAAAAGGAAATAGAAAATTTTTCAGATTTTGCAATTAGTTTTTTGATCAACTATTGCTTGATGTAGGCAAGGTGGGAGTTGGAAGGTTGACAGACACAGGTTGGCTTCTATTTTAGGCTTAAACTCATGAACAATCATGTGAGGTAGCCAGAAATTACGATTACAAATACTCTTAAATGAGTCATGAGGGACAGTAATTTTGAAAGAACATATTTCGCGATTAAATTTGCTTATTGTTACGGATGCCGATTATATTCGATTATATTCGATTATATTCTCGCAATATAAGCTGCCAGAGAGTCCGAAGAAAGTCTAGACACAAAGACAAGTTTTCAAAGCGGAACAATTAAAGATGGAGCTGGAGAAGAAAGCTTAGCAGCACTGCTTCTTGACGCCTGGATTAAGTTGCGCGAAGGTCTACTTTTGCGACCAGGAGCAAAACGTGCAGTAGACGATTTGTTGATAACAGCCATATCCACAATTGTGTCTAAAGACAGCACCTCAGACGGAGCCAGTGAGGTAATATTCGGACAATCACCTGGGGAAGGTGATAAAGACAGCATTGGCGCTACGTCTAAGAATTGAGGCGTGTCCGAAACTGTCGAGAGTGGTTGGACAGATTTATAGGGAAGGGAAGAGGGAACACTTATAAATTGGGTATCCATCCGGCGTTTCGGAGGAGACACAAATTTATAATTGCTAAGCAATTGAATGGTCGTGTCAAAGTCACTGGAAAGTTGCTTAGCGACATTGCGATGGTGCAGAATTATCAGTCTGCTTGAAAGTGCATGAAACTTTGCAGCACGACATATTGACTACAGGGGTCAAACCAAATTAGTTCAACGAGAGAGCACAAAGCAGAAAAAATAACGGCGCACGAAAAAAAGAGCAAGCAAACGATTAAACAAAAAAGTTTTACACAAATAATTCTTGAGTAAAACCAAAAAGCAACAACAACGGTGAGCGTGATGCACAAGAACACACAAACAATGTAAATTGAAGCGCCAAATGAAGATAAACAAACACTGACACTAACAACAATACAGGGCTGCTGCCGCGTTCAATAAATATAATAAATAAAGCAACTTACGATGCACAACAGAAAGCGCTTTGCACAGCCAATTGAAACTCTACACCTAAACCACAAAATTGTGCACAAGTAATACACGTCAATCACTCTCAAGCTGAGAACTCTCTGATATATTGGAAGAAGTAGCAGCAGAATTAAATTGTAATGAAATAGCCCTTCTCATTAGAGCAGGCTCCGAAACTTGTGTTAGCTCTTTTGATTTTCGATTCAGGCAGAATTTAAAGCTTATTAAAAAGAAGGCGGTGTTTTCGGTTCACATAGGGTCATCAAATTTTATTATATTTATTTTATTTTATCAGCATATTTCAACTGTGGTATTATTAAGTTGTATTTATATTCTTTTATAGTTTAAGTTAATTCATATCTGATATTTAAACATCACTATTTCATCATTTTCCGTGTACCGGGATTCAGGATATCCCCTAGTCGGCCACTCCCGACTCTTAATACATTTTTAATTGGGTTGAGATCGTCATTATCTTGATAAAATTTAATTTGTGGCTTATTACCTCTTATAAGCCCCATTTTATTGGCACTGCTCGTCAAATTGTTTTTCAAAATATTAAGGTACTGCAGGGCATCCATCGTTGTGTCAATAAATGCAATGTCTCAGACCCCTTTGCTAGAGATGCACCCCCAAACCATAAACAACAGCTTACCAAAACATCACTGTTGAAATAATATCGTGATTCTCAAGCGAAGTTAGCGGTTTTCGACACACTGTAGCTCATTGCTCACACTGTTGATCCGTCATTGTAGTACAGCATTATCTTAGTTTCATCACAAAATATAAAGAAGTGCCAAGACAAAAAAATTTTAAAAGAGCGAAGGATAAGCGGTTTCAATGTTTACTTTAGAAAGTAGTGGCTTCTTGCGCCGGCTCTCGATCTGTACGTATAATACCCTGAAGAACTGTTTTATGTTAAACATCGACATCACACACTCTTTTAAGGTCCCCAGAAAGAATTTTGATTGAGATCTAACGGCTTTGGGCTTGTATTTTGAGTTAAGGCCCACTTTCACGTTTTCGTTTTAAAATACATTTGTTTTCTTACACGTTTTAATTTGATGTAAGTTGTCTTTCGTGTCAAAGAAAAGATCTCTGCCAGCTCCTACACGCTTTTGCCCTTCTGGTGATTGAAGTACACCAGCTGGATTACTTTAAACGATATTCTCTTGCCTGGCATCTTTTTTTTCTCGGTTTTACAGTAAACAAACAACGTAGAATATAATAGAAAACTAAGAATGCAAAGCGTGTTTAACGGGTATGTACCGTTTTTCGCCGAATTGGTGCAGCAAGAAAAACAATTTTTTTTGTGAAGTGCGTTTCTTAACACTTGCAAAATAAAGACTTCATAGTTTTTGGTGTTCATTTTTGTTATTAGTGCAATTAGATTGTCGTTTCTAATAGTATTCCCTTTAAATTTGCAGAAGCTACTATGAATGATACTTAATTACTTATGTTTTTTATTAAAAAGTTGTTTTTATACCCTGAACGCATTGAAAATGGGTAAAAAAGGGTATAATGGTTTTGTGCAAATGTATGTAACAGGCAGAAGGAAGCATCTCCGACCCCATAAAGTATATATATTCTTGATCAGCATCACTAGCCGAGTCGATTTAGCCATGTCCGTCCGTCTGTCTGTCTGTCCGTCTGTCCGTCCGTCCGTCTATATGAACGCGTCGATTTCAGAGACTACAAAAGCTAGAAAGCTGATATTGGTTTCATTCGGTTTGTATATTCCATACGCAGATCAAGTTTATTTCATTACATCAATACCTCCTTCCGTTTTCTTATTATCGATATTTATCGCTTTTTTGACTCGGTTTTTTAAGCATAACTCCCAAACTATATAAACAAACTATATAAAAGCTAAAGCCACCAAATTAATTTGTTTATGTTCGCGTAAAACAGGTCTCCAGGTTTTGGATACCTCCCCCCAATCGCCCACAATATTGATAAAAACCAAAAAAAAATACTACACTATCAAATACTACACACGTGCAACTTGGTTGGTACATACATTTCAATGATCTGGATAAGTCCTGAAAATTTCATAACGATCGTACATTTAGTTTACGAGTAAATCAAGAATCTATTTTCAGTAGTGGGGGCAAAGCGCAGCTGCTTGGCAACTTTTGTGTTCATGTGCACGCATACATATGCATATGCAAATTGGCTTCCGTTTTTCTAGGAATTTTGTTTGCAACGGTTAAGTTGAATTTTAGCACAGCAAAAATAATTAGGAGCGTGGTCCAGTGGGTAAGAGTTGGGCCGCACAGCGTGGAGGTCCGGGTTCGAATCCAGCGACGGTTGAGCAATGTTGAATTCCTTTATTTTTTCGTTATTCATAACTATTATTTTTATTATTATTAATTTGTACAGTTTTAATGACAAGTACAAAATTTGCGTTTTCCTTGACTTTTTGCGATGGTTAAGTAATGTTATATCATACATGAATAATGTGGTGGTGAATAATGAATAATGTGGTGTGTGGTGCAGTTGGTAAGAGTCGTGCATCTTAAGACGGGGAGACCGAGTTCGAGCCCCGGTTGTGGAACATTTCTTTTTCCGTTGGTAATTGTTTTTTTTTTAATTTTTAAAAGGCTCAATACTCATCAACTGCCGAGAGTGTATGTGTTAATTTCTGGGTTCAGGGTATCTACTAGTCGGACGGTCCCGACTAGAGCAATCTCACTTGTTTGTTATTAAGCAGTTGAAAAAATTAAGTTTTTCTCATGTGTATACTCATTCTTGGAGTTCAAATGTTTGCAACGATAGTTTTCAGGGCTTAGGGTGTCTCCGAATCGGGCGTTCCCGACCAGAGCATTAAAATGTGAATATTGATAGATGTAAACTCCCTGACAGAGTCCTAAAAAAATTGACATTTTTATACTTCATCAAAGGTTGTATCAAAGCAAGTGCTGCAGGATAAGTGACCAAAAATGAGTCCCATAAGATAGTGCGTCATATTTATTTGTTTCCTTGCTATATTTTAATAAGTAACTGTTTGACGTTTCGTAAACATCGTTTTAAGAATATAGTAGGCAAACTTCCAAACACTAGTTTCTAAGATGGTTAAATACTAAGGGTTTTATGGCCTAATCTTTGCAAAAAATACTTTAATGATACAAAGTACTTGCATAAATAATACTTTTATTTTCACTTAAATATGATGATTTCGTAAATGTTTAAGGCGCACAGAGATATCTATAAGTGGCCTTTCGCTCTTCAAACGCCACACCAACCACATCAACACCTCTGCTGCTGACACGAGCAACAAAATTAGTCGCCAGGCTGCTTAAAGCTGGTAGATGCTAATGCATTTTGGAACGATCGATTAATATATAATTTTCTTATCGCCTAAAATGTTTTTCTTTTAATTTTACTTCATCAAAGCTATTTTCGATTCATTTTCCATAAAAAATCAAATTTTCAAATTTCTTTTTGATTCTTAAACTAATACATTATTATTATTATTTCGTTATCAATTCCTCTGTACTGTCTCTTTCAACAGTTTCATTACAGACTCTTTCAATAGTTTCTCTTTCAACAATTTTATTACTGTCTCTTTCAACAGTTTCATTACTGTCTCTTCAAACAGTTTCTCTTTCAATAATTTCATCACTGTCTCTTTCAATAGTTTTTTTTTTTCAATAGTTAGTTTTCATTAAAATCCTTATGTCAACTTTCAAATTATTATTATTATTTATTTATTTATTTTTATTTAATAATTTATTATTATTATAATTTATTATTATTATAATTTATTATTATTATAATTTATTATTATTATCCCTCTGGCATTTTTATTATGTCATCATGGGAATATTTATATCTTCTATTATTTGTTAATCACCTGAGCATATATCTATCTCCATGTAGTAATTCAGTTATTTGATAAGGCCCTCTAAACTTTGGGCTTAGTTTTGTTTGGTGCCTCTCTTCATTTTTAAACAACACGAAATCTCTAACTTTGTTTTTATCAAATTGCGCCTTGTTATATGTTGCTGCAAGCTGCAATATTTTGAACTGCTTGTGCTCTTACTACTGCCAAATCAATCTCATGTGCCATATCGCAGGGTGGAAGCAACCCCAGCGGGCCAGCGACTTTGCCAATAAACAATTCTAAGGGACTTGCCTTTGTCACTCGACTAGTCGTTCAATTTAATGCTAACTGAACGTCTTTTAGTGCATCTTGCCAAGACCGGTTGCTAGTCTGCAGTAATTAAGTTTTTTAGAGTGGTCATAATGCGTTCAACTTTCTCTTTCTGTTGTGAACAAAAATCACTAAATTTAGTGCTGGCAAAACACCTATCCTGATCTGCTATTATGCGGTTTGGCACTCCAAACGAAGACATAGCCATTGTCACAGCATTTATGCAATTTTCAGCATCAATTTTAAGCGTGTGAGTTAGATAAACAAATTTAGTAAAGGCGTCGACTTAGACGATAATATACACTTTTTGATCCGACTTGCCACTCAACTTTCCAGTTATGTCAATGTGAATAGTGTGCCCAGGTATATTTACTTTTGGTATTGGATGCAGACTAATTTGAACTTTGCCAGAAGAAGACTTAGACATTTTACGAGTAATGCAATTTCAACAAACTTACGAATATACTTGGACATGCTTTCAAACCAGTAATAATCATAGGCTTTATCTAATGTCTTCTCCCATCTTAACTGCATTATAGATTCATGAATTTGGTTTATTACTGACCACCTGGATGCTCGAGGAACAATTGATAAAGATTGAGCTTTATCATTTCACTGAATTTTTCGATATAGTATTCCTGCTCCCAACTCGTAAGTTTTTGCAACGTCCTCGGGAAGAGAATTATCTTTCAACTTATTTATAACATTAACTATTTAAGAATCTTGACGCTGTCCGCCAAAAGCCAACCGACTCATCTGAAGGCAGATTTCTTGAAAAGAAGTTAGCCTGATTCATTCGTTTACCTTCTCTATATTGTACGTCAAATGTAAACGACTGTAAATAAGCCCACCATTTTTTACTCTGGGAGATAGATTCCGTTTAGTCCATGATGCTTTGAGTGAGTTATAATCAGTAAAGACAACAAAATTTCTACCCAATAAATAATGGCGAAAGTGTTTTATAGACAAAACAACAGCAAGAGTCTCCAATTCATAGGAATGGTGCCGTGACTCAGCAGGTGAAGCTTAGCCTTACTAAAATATTCAACGACATGAGGTTTTTTGCTAATTTTGTGTAATAAGATGGCACCGTATCCACGAGAACTTGCATCGGTATGCAATTCGATTAAGTACTGCGAGTCAAAAATTACTAAGACTGGCTTCTGCGTAAGGAGAGAAACAACCTTGTGTCTTATTTGTTCATGCTCTGGCTTCCAAATAAATTCGGGTTTCTCTGAAGTTAAAAGATATGACGGCTTCATAAAACAAGAAAATCCTAGCATACATTGCCGATAATAAGACGCTTATCCATTAAATTGTCGTAAAGCAGAGATCGACTGAGGGGGTGGTAAGGCAGTTAACGCAATTTTAGGCGAATTCGGACGAATTTCACTTGCGCTGACTTTGTAACCCAAGTATTGAACTGTTAATTTAAGGAAAGAACATTTTTTTATATTTAATGAAAATCCAGCTTTCGTGAGACAATCAAGAGTAATCTGTAACCGTTCCAAACCCTTAATTTTTGTTGAAGCGGTCACCATTACGTCATCCATATAAACGACCACAAATGTATTTGTAAGGTTTTCAAATGCTTCACTTCATCACAGTCCGCTGAAAAACTGAAGGCGCATTTTTAAGCCCAAACGGCTTTGCTAAAAATTCGTATTGTTCATCTGGAGTGACAAAAGCTGTACGCTCTACCGAATCTTATTGCAAGAGGATTTGGTAATATCCATTTGCCATGTGTAGGCATGTAAAATATATCGTTGCATGAAATCTGGCTATCTGGTATGATATAAGAGGCAGGGGGTATCTATCTGGGACTGTATTAGAATTTAATTCTCGGTAATCAACACACAAACGATGGGAGCCGTCTTTTTTGTTAACTAGCATTATGGGACTTGCAACGGGTGAGCAACTTGGTTTTATGACCTTATATTCCCATAGTTCATTGATCTTGTGTCGTACTAATTCTCTTTCAGTTGGGCTAAGTCTATATGGTCCTTTTTGAAAAATTTTTCTTGGGTCTTCTAATTTAATTTTCATTTCACCTGAACTAAC
The DNA here is from genome assembly GCA_035043915.1 of Drosophila paramelanica. NCBI lineage: Eukaryota > Metazoa > Arthropoda > Insecta > Diptera > Drosophilidae > Drosophila > Drosophila paramelanica. Next base: position 363,604 of record JAWNMO010000053.1, on the reverse strand, counting down.
TCTAGACGAAGGAATTCCGCTAATAAATGATTTTGGGGGTTTTTCCAATAAACTTCTTAATTTATCTCTATCTTCACCAGCAAGATCAGTAATTAGCTCATAAAATTGGTCCTCCTTTGAACAAGAGTTTACAGTTTTTGATTTAATTGTGAATTTTCCTGGTGATATTATGACATTGAATCCAGGGGACAACACTTCTCGACCAATAATGATACTCATTGTCCAAAACATGGAACAATATTTCAATACAATAATTGTTAATGCTTCCTTTGCTACATATTTGCAAAGTGCTACAAATGCTGTCATTGCCAATACCTTTCAACATCACTACATTGTTAATTATTTTAGCAGTTAATTTGACACTTATCTTTTCTTTGATTAATGAACATTCTGCGCTAGAGTCGAATGTTGTTGCAAATGTTTCACCTTGATGGACCATCTCTCCTTTGGGCTCAACAACGTCGCAAAGCTCCACTCTTTTCACCAGATGCGCATCCTTGACCTTGTCCATTTTAAGTTTGCTGCAATGTGTTAAAATATGGCCAAGCTCGACACATTTAAAGCATGTTACATCAGATTTTTTATAGTGACTAAATGTGCTCCTGCCGTTACTGCTCATCGCACGCGACGAAATATTTTACTGATGTTTATGGCCAAGTTTTCCACTTTGTGTTGAAAGTTTCTGACGCTTTGTGTCAGATGAAGCTATTTCTTCTTGAAAATTATCTTTCTTTTGTTGAATGTAAATGCTGTAAGCTCAGTTTGCAGTTCGCTTCTGGTACTCATATTTGAAGTAAATGTCAGGCGCTGCAATCTGCTATGAACATGTGCCAACTTAGCAAGTGTCACAGAGACTGCTATTCCAAATCCATTTCATGCCATTTCCTAATTAGTTACGTCATCATGCGACTAGCATAATTGGTTTCTTAAATTCAGTTATGTCGGGATAACATATTTGAGATAGCCACTGCGACGCAGTACCTTCCATTGGTGCACTCAAAGCCATCGCCAACGCGCTGCCTTTTATGTTATTTTCCGCCAATATTATCTTTACTGTAGAGCACCATGCCGATGCGTCGCCGCCAACAAGGACCGCGTTGAATATAGGTAGCACCAACGTGTTTCGATACACCTCAAATTACAAATCGATAAAAGGTAAATATTTTCCACTATTTTAAAGATAGAGTTCCCAAGTTTGATATGGCTGGTGACCTCCCCCGAAGATTGGATTCCTGATATTCAGACTACGCCCACTAAAACGCTTCCTAGCGCTCCCGCCTTTTAATTCTGAAATGTCTATGTCTCCCACAGGTTTTGAGCTAGTCACCAAGCTTGGGACATATTTTACTGGAATGATTTCGAAACATCACAAAAACAATTGCTACGTCCCTCCTGCTTCCGAAATCCCAAAAACCGATATATCTGACTCCACCTTTCCGCGTGCCACTATGTGCGACGGCTCCAATCGATAACTTATGTATTTTTCCCTTAATTTGTATCCAAATTTGGTATGTACATCTGGTGATTTCCCCCGAATATTGCACCATTGATATGCCGATCACGCCCACAGTTTTTAAGTTTGAGTCCTAAAATTCTGAATATATATTATTGGGAAGCTCCGTCAAACGTTACGTTTTATGTTTCGGCCACGACTTTAGAGTCTCCTAATCCATTCGCAGAACAAGCTTATAATTTTGGTCGATATCTTGGTCGATATTCATTAATATCGATCAAAAACGATTTTAAATTTATATGCACCAAATTTAAAGTGTTCTGTTCGTATAAAACAGACACTTTATTTGAATTTGGATAGCCTCCCCCCAATCACCCCCAAATAAATGTTTGTGAAGACATATGTCAGGGCTCGGGATATGACCTTGTTGCTGTGCCCAAGAATGGAGGATCATATCTTCCGTTTATCATGATAATGCTCTTATATATGAGCAATTTATTGCGAATACTGTCTCTGCTGTGTACCTGTGTCCCATCAATCCATAGTTTTGCTTGGGATCGGCATTACGGAGAAAGTCCTCGAAATATTTGCTATTCTTGTTAAACAGCTGTTTCATAGTTCAGCTGCAGCTGAAAGTATGCTACAGTCAGATAAGCCCAACCGTTTGTGTGACCGCATATAGCTATAAGACCCTCTGATCTGACCCCGCCATACAGTAAAGGCAATTGCGGTAGGCGTGGGTGGGGCCACCTGTAGCAAGCATTTGGAGATTGGAGCCACCCACGCAATCCTCAAGCCCAATGCCAATGAAGTTGAAGGTAATATCTTCTGCAGCCCACACAAAGCTTGGAGGACAATCGACTGCCGCTACTGAGGGCACTGAGCACAACGCCAGCTAATGGTTGTCATCATATAATATTCAACGGCGATTTTATGATGATAGCACGTATGCGATCTAGAGGATGGTATATGTATTATACCGGAATGCGCTCGTAATGCGTTCTGTAGAAGCACTGCGTCAATATAACGTCGGTGTATTAAAAACTCCAGCTCATTGGCATTGTTTTGTAGTCCATAGGCGTCCACACACCAATGCGAAGTCCATTCTAGCCGATTGGTGTGCTGTTCTAGGAATTGTTGGTGCTGCTGTTGTTGTTGAATCTTGTGCTGTTGCTTATATCACCGCTGGTAACGTTGCTGCTGGTAGGATTACTGTTGCTGCTGCTGTTGCAAACGAAGCTGCTCTGGTTGTGTCTGTTGCCGACAATGTTTGCGAGCTCGTTGGTACTTTTGTTGGAAGCTTTTTTGTTGGAAGCTAAAGTTGTGGCTGCCTAATTAGGTGCTGGTACACCTAGCATCCTTTTCAATATGCTAGAGTTTGGCTCAGCTTCGGGCGTACAGTGGGACATTCTGACTTTTCGTTGAAAAAATCAAACGGAACGGAATAAGTTATTGTCAAAACAAAAGCATTCTTTAAAGAACTTGTCAGGTTCATATAATATTTAAGTTTTTAAGTAGTATGTTGTCATTGAGCCGTAGAGATAAAAGTTTGATTTCATAGGGAAAATACACTTTAGAAATACAATAAAAATGCTTCATTTTGTAAGTATCTACTATTTGTAAGTTTGTGGTTTTTTTTAGCCTTATATGCATATTTAAATATGGTGGCATACATGAGTCGGATTTCACCAATCGGTATGCTGCATCGTTTAGCTGCTTGTTACATTTTCCGAATGGATTGTGTTAACTTATACTCTAATCTTCGAACTGAAATTATAAAGCGGTATGTTATAAAAGTGTAGTCCCAAAGAAGTGCATCTTTCATCACATAAGGGATACTAAGGATTTAAAAAGGTTTCCTAGACTCAATTGGCGTCAACTTAACCCGAAAGTCGCCTAAATTTGCAAACTACATGTTTACTTGGTTATTGCTTTGTATGTATGTGACTATTTTATAAAGTTGAACATAGATATTTTACTAAAACGAAATTATTGTGGAACTCTCAACGATATTTTTAACTAAAGTTAGAAAATAGTGTCCAAAATAGAGAATATAGAGTTGGGCGTTACCGACTACGTTATAATCGTTGTTAATTATTATTGATTTTTTTTTTTAAATTTCGGTATTTTGTAATTTGTGTGGTACTGGGGATGGGTGAGAGTGGTGGTGGGGGTCGTGGCTGAAATTTTGTACTCTTTAAAGGAGGCGCATAGTTATCTACCCTCCAAATTTACTAACTCTAGCTTAAAAACTGTGGAATATATAGGCGTTTTCGGCGGTAGCAATCTTTAGGGGAGGTCACCATCTATCTACACACAAAACTTGGTGGCTCTATCGTTGTGTATATTGTGGGAAATATTCACATGTTGATGATTGATTAAAGCTGCCAGGTATATCGGTTTTTGCGAATACGATTGCGAGAGGGGGAGTGGGCAAAAATTTTTTTCTGTGAGGTTTGGAGCATTCCAGTAATATATATCCCAAAATTGATGCTATGCAACACTTATGGATTCAAGTTTTCAGGTATATCGGTTTTTGCGAATATAGAGGCGGTAGGGGGCGTGGCCAATAAATTTCCGCTGATGTTTGCTTGGAGTTGTATAGTGAGCGTGGCCGGGATACCAAGGTCGAAATCTATTAAGTAGGTTATTAGCTATCTAGTTTAGTGACTCTAGCTTTTAAATTGTAGACTTTATCGATTTTATGTGTTATCGGCTTACCACGCCCCCAGTGGGACCACCCCAAAATATTTGTACCGTCCAAACCAATAGTCCTATATCATAAAAGTATAAATTTTTTTAAATTTATGGGAAATTATTTTTGAAATGCATATAACAGTTAAAACAGTAATTTTATACGAGTGAAATTGGTCTAGTCGGAACCGCCCAATTAGAAGATACCCTGAACCCACATTTAACACAAACACAAAAAACCTCGGCACTAATGAGTGGTTATAACCAAAATAAAAAATAATATAATAATTATTAAAGCTTTTTATTTTAGCAGTGCGCTAGCATCCATTAAGAAATAATAGATGTATAACAATTAGATTAGATTGCACTGCTAGAAAGGGCCATAAAGTAATTTAATAGGTTCCTCGCTATATTTTGGAGATATTAGATATATAATCGTTGGGATCAGAAATAATATTAAGGTATATATTTATTATATATGTAATAAGGAATATAAAAGTAAAAAGAAGTTTACAAGCCATAATATTAGCTGAATGTTTAACCACGTAATCCAAACTTTAAAAGTTATTTTGTAATAAACATATTGTAAAATAGAAAATAATCTCTATCCCTGAAAATAATTACACGAAATTAAAGTGATTGATCAACCGAAATTAGTTCTGGCACTTTGCAGAATATTCAGGAGTGAACACAAACCACAAACCATGCAGAATGTTCAGCGGTAAAATTCATATGTACAAAGCAGACCACAAACCATGGCAGGCCGATAAGAGACGAATATAATGCATTGTAATAAAACATCACAAAAGATAAATGCTTATAACGTCCGCGTAGGCAGTTATCTTAGGGTTTTTTCTTTCGGAATTTCTTTGGTTGTTTGTACACCACTATGTTCCATAACAGAGATGTGACTGCAGCCTTCCGCGTGCCGCTATGTGCTGCTCGTATTATGGTAGTGGTTTCCCACTCAGCACTGACTCTTTAGCTGCTTAACAGATTGTCTGTCCACAGGTCGATTGCTGTGGGGAATGCTGTAGCTCTCAGGTATTACTGCTTGTATCGACACATTGTTGAATGCTCTCGAGTTGACCAGAAATACTTTAATGGCATATTCCTGATGGTGAGCTGCTATCTCAAGAGTTTCTACTAATGACTGTACTGCTCTTTCCACCTCTACCCCTTTTGTGTATGCGTGCTGATTTGGCTCCATGGTTGGGTACGTACTTTCTTTTACATGGAGCTCTATATGTTTCTTAGTGCTTAGCAGAAAAGAGGCGAGACTTATCAGTCTGTAGTCTCTCGGCGCCGCGTGACTGTTCGCAGTTATCCAGCCTACAGGTACATAGCTATTTGTTGTTGATTAGCTGTACTATCTTTGGAAATATTCCATTTAATCCCGGGGACTTGCAACTCGCACTCTGCGTTGCTGTACGAAATACGTCTGGTTCCATGGTATCTAGGAAAGTGCACGTCCACAAAGGCACATATCGCTTCCTTGCTGCTTACAGTCCATCTTCCATCATCCGTTTAAAGTTGACTCTGAATAGTTTGCTGTCTGGACAGCAGCTTTCGGAGTCTTGCGGTTTTCAAAAGGCTCTTGACTTTAGTTTTTCCCTTTCCAGAGCGGCCCAGTTCGTCTTTTGCTTTTTGAAGGACTGCATGGTGTATGATAGGCTAAGGTATGACGCCGTAAGAGTGTCTCTAAAGACTGCTCTATGTCCTCCTTTGATGTTATAATTGGCACTGTATGCATTTTCCTCTCTATTGAATTTCATAATATCTTGCAGTTTGTGTTCCGGGTATTTCTGAATGCAATTTGGGAAGAAGTCTTGTCGAATTTCGCTCTGAATTGGATGTACTTGTAGTCTGAGAAGAAGCGTCTCACAAAAAAGCTCTATTAACTCTGTTAAATCTAGAATGTTTAATGATATGCGCCCAACGACATTTGCGATTCATAGCCTAGATTGAAAAATTAAAGTTTGGAGTAACTCACTTCTGCCGTTGAAATCTGGGCTGCCCAACACTGTAAGATGTGCGTTTACTTCCGTTCTGACAACATGTGGTTGTTTTTTCCTTGTTTTCTCTGGTGGAAGCTGATTTCTCGGCTGCTTCGTCTAGCTTCAAACCTTGTGCTGCCACCACTACGGATTGCAGACCAAGTTCGTGCCCCACATTTTATACACTGAACTTAGTAAAGTATATATATACTCCCATAAAGTATATATTATATTATATAGTATTCTTGATCAGCATCACTTGCCGAGTCGATTTAGCCATGTCCATCTGCCTGTCCGTCTGTCTGTATGAACGCGTCGATTTCAGAGACTACAAAAGCTAGAAAGCTGATCTTGGTCTCATTCGCTTCGTATATATCATACGCAGATCAAGTTTATTTCAAAACATCGATAACTCTTTCCCTTTTCTTATTATCGATATTTATCGCTTTTTTGACTCGGTTTTTTAAGCATAACTCCCAAACTATAAAAGCTACTTCCTTTTTCTTATTATCGATATTTATCGCTTTTTTGACTCGGTTTTTTAAGCATAACTCCCAAACTATAAAAGCTAAAGCCACCAAATTTATTTTTTTATGTTCGCGTAAAACATACGAAAAAATGTTTCAGGTTTTGGTTACCTCCCCCCAATCACCCACAATATTGATAAAACCATAAAAAAAAGTAAATCAAATACTACATACATTTCGATGATCTGAATAAGTCCTGAAAATTTCATAACGATCGTACATTTAGTTTACGAGTAAATCAAGAATCTATTTTCAGTAGTGGGGGCAAAGCGCAGCTGCATGGCAATTTCTGTGTACATGTGCACGCATACATATGCATATGCAAAATTTGTCTTGCGTTCTTCTAGAAATTTTGTTTGCAACGGTTAAATTGATTTTTAACACTACGAGGAGAAGAAAGAGCGTGGTGCAGTTGGTAAGAGCTGTGACGCACAGCGTGGAGGTCCGGGTTCGAATTCAGCGTTGGTAGGGTAGTTAATGTTGTTTATAATTATTATTTTTGTATTAATTTGTATCGTGTTAATGACAACTGCAAAATTTTCGTTTTCCTTGACTTTTTGCGATGGTTAAGTAATGTTATATCATTCGCGAAAAATGTGGTAGTGTGGTGCAGTTGGTAAGAGTCGTGCATCTTAAGACGGAGAGAGCGCGTTCAAGCCCCGGTTGTGGAACATTTGTTTTTCCATTGGTAATTGTTTTTTTTTTTAATTTTTAAAAGGCTCAATACTCATCAACTGATGAGAGTTTGTGTGTATGTGTTAATTTCTGGGTTCAGGGTATCTACTAGTCCCGACTAGAGCAATCTCACTTGTTTTTATCAAACTTAATACGAAATGTGAAATTTCATTTATTATATATGTTTATTTTATATGCTGAAAATCAAAATATTATAATTTGTTATTATTTTAAAGGCAGTAGCTGGTTTTCTCCTTCTATTCTGCAGGATCCCTTGGAAAATAGTAGAATTGAGTCATTTTTACTGCAGATGCAGTGTTCTATCTGTTTACTGTTTTTTGAAAAATGGAAATTATGTTATTTTATTTTGACTTTTGTATACTTGTAAATAATAGGGTTTGCAATTTTGGGTGTGTCAAATAACAATAAAGGTAAATGTAATAATATAACCCTTTGATTGAGTAGGAAAAATTTAATTAAATACGAATAATAATAGTGTTTTCTTCTTCTGGATGTATAAGAGTTTCATTTTATTAAAGTGAATAAACTTTATTTATCGTCAATTCTGTTGCTTTAGGCACTTGAACGATTTTAATTGTTATTTTACGAATATCCATTGGCAATGGTAATTGACAATCAACAAAGTGCCTTAAATATAAATCTAAAAAAATTTTAATTCAAAAGTGACTGCATACTAATTTTTTGGAAAATGTACCTCTGGTTGGAAAATTAATAGTTAGGGTTGTATGGGTAAAATGTTATTTTTCGTGCGATTTTTTTTAAAGCTTTACATAACAAAATATTACAGTAATGTTCAAATGTTGGGAAATCCGCTTGCAAGGCCAGAAAATTGTTGAAAAAATCTTTTTTGTTTTCCATTCGATCGGATTCAAAATAGTTTTCAAATGTCTTTGTGGAAATAACAACGTAGCTCTGTCCTCATGGTAAATCAGCACTCTTGCCTGAAAATTTGGAAGTCGACTCAAACACGAAATTTTAAAATATGCAATATAAAGAAAATTTTTAAAACAATAGCAGCCTGTCATCTGGAAACAACAGCATCAGCAACAACAACTACGAGTGTAGCACCGCACGCTAAGAAATGGTAGTTTTGCTTATTTCTAGTGCTGCTTAATAACTAACTTAACAAAGTTAAAGCTTATATAAAAATATAAATTTGTATTTTCGAATAACTTTTCTTAATTTAAACATGAATATATTTATGAATATAGTTTCCTTTTAATATGATTTTTTTTTAAATTTTCAATGCTTCCACCAATGTTCTGAGTTGTTTAGATTCAATTCCTTATGAGATCTCACAAATCTTTTTAATCTTAACAGTGGATTGGATGAGGCCACCCTGGTCGATTTGCATATGTATTCTTTTTTTTGGTCTCACGTTCAACTTGCAGCAGGCCGGCCAATATTTATAATTTTTGATTTTCAAGCCGCGAGTACACCTCTTTACTGAATAGGGTATATTTACTTTTTTTTTAGTGCTTTTAACATTTTATACCAAAACGTAAAAAAAAATTGGTAAATCAATATAAAGCAAAATGTTTCCTTCATATATACTGATTTTCAATTAAACTATTAGTTCAAATATGTTTTATATAAAAATTTTATATATGAGTTATATAAATAAGGCTATTTTTATACCCTGAACCCATTGAAAATGGGTAAAAAAGGGTATAATGGTTTTGTGCAAATGTATGTAACAGGCAGAAGGAAGCATCTCCGAAGCATCTCTGTCCGTCTGTCTGTCCGTCTGTCTGTCCGTCCGTCTGTATGAACGCGTCGATTTCAGAGACTACAAAAGCTAGAAAGCTGATCTTGGTCTCATTCGGTTCGTATATACCATACGCAGATCAAGTTTATTTCAAAACATCGATAACTCCTTCCGTTTTCTTGTTACCGATATTTATCGCTTTTTTGACTCGGTTTTTTAAGCATAACTCCATTTATTTTTTTATGTTCGCATAAAACGTACGAAGAATTTAAATGTTTCAGATTTTGGATACCTCCCCCCAATCGCCCACAATATTGATAAAAACAAAAAACAAAGTAAATCAAATACTACACACGTGCAAATTGGTTTGTAGATACATTTCGATGATCTGAATAAGTCCTGAAAATTTTATAATGATATTACATTTAGTTTACGAGCAAATCAAGAATCTATTTTCAGTAGTGGGGGCAAAGCGCAGCTGCTTGGCAATTTCTGTGTACATGTGCACGCATACATATACATATGCAAAATTTGTCTTGCGTTCTTCTAGGAATTTTGTTTGCAACGGTTAAGTTGAATTTTAGCACAGCGAAAATAATTAGGAGCGTGGTCCAGTGGGTAAGAGTTGGGCCGCACAGCGTGGAGGTCCGGTTCGAATCCAGCGACGGTTGAGCAATGTTGAATTCCTTTATTTTTTCGTTATTCATAACTATTATTTTTATTATTATTAATTTGTACAGTTTTAATGACAAGTGCAAAATTTGTGTTTTCCTTGACTTTTTGCGATGGTTAAGTAATGTTATATCATACATGAATAATGTGGTTGTGTGGTGCAGTTGGTAAGAGTCGTGCATCTTAAGACGGGGAGACCGAGTTCGAGCCCCGGTTGTGGAACATTTCTTTTTCCGTTTTTTTTGTTTTTATTATTTTTAACAGGATCAATACTCATCAACTGCCGAGAGTGTGTGTGTGTATGTTTTCATTTCTGGGTTCAGGGTATCTACTAGTCGGGCGGTCCCGACTAGAGCAATCTCACTTGTTGGTATTGTGCCAATACATAAGTATATGTGGAAGCATAAGTAGTTTGAATATGTTGGTGCCGTGGCGACGTGTGATAGAAATGTATGTAAGAATTGTATTGAGTTTGTGTTGGTGCGTTTTCGGTATTTCACCAGAATTGCAAGTACATTGCGATATTGCATCAGCCTATTTATGTGTCTGTTTGGTTGTCTGTTTTAAAATGTTGTTTAGGAAAGTCCAGTTTTGGCGGGGCGACAGCATTTGTAGCTGTCGTCGAGTGTGGTTCGGTAGAGACGCACGAGAAAAAGGGAAGACACAGAGTCAGTTATGTTTAGGATCCCGGTGCGACTGAAACTCGCTGCGCCTAAAACGATGGCAACTAATAACGAAAATAATGACGCTGCAACATCAGAAGTGGGATCTGGCTCGCTACCTAATACGTCAATTGATCCATGGCGAGTGTTAATGGAAGTGCAAAATACAAATTTTATTGAACTTGTGAAAGCATTGAATTGAAGCTTCCGAAACAACGAATAATAATTTAGTAGTTTTGCCGAAAGTTAACGCGGATCTAGTAGGCGCCGACGCATCGGCGTGGTGCGCTACAGTAAATATAATTTTGGCAGAAAACAACATAAAAGGCAGTGCGTTGGTGATGGCTTTGAGTGCAGCTTTGCGAAGTTGATGTGCCCAAAGGAGAGATGATTCACCATGGCGAGACTTTCACGACAACGTTTGACTCTAGAGCGGAATGTTTATTGGTTAAACAAAAGATAAGTGCTAAGTTAGTTGGTAAAAGAATTAACAATACAGTAATGTTGAAAGGTATTGGAAATACAGCATTTGTAGTACATTGCAAATACTTTGCAAGGTACAAATTAACAATCATTGTATTGAAATGTTATTCCATGTTTTGGGAGATGAATATTTGAAAAATGATATTATGATTGGTAGAAAAATACTGTCGCAAGGATTTTATGTCAATATGTCACCTGGAAAATTTGAAATTGATAGATCAAAATCTGTTAACTTTTGTTCAAATGCTGATGTATTTTCTAAATTGAATACTGATCTTGTCGGTGAAGATAAAGATAAATTAAACAATTTATTGAAAAACTATTCAAAATCTTTTACAAAGGGATTTCCTTCATCTACTGTCAGTACAGGTGAACTGAAGATTAAATTAATAGACAATAGAAAAATTGTTCAAAGAAGACCATACAGGCTTAGTTCAAATGAAAGAGAATTGGTACGCGACAAGATTAAAGAGCTTTTGGAATGCAATGTCATAAGGCCAAGCTAATCTCCCTTTGCAAGTCCTATGATGTTAGTAAACAAAAAAGACGGTTCTCATCGTTTGTGTGTTGATTACCGTGAATTGAATTCTAACACAGTTTCAGATAGATATCCTTTACCCCTTATAGCAGATCAGATAGCCAGACTTCATGGTGCTAAATATTTCACTTGTTTGGATATGGCAAGCGGATATTACCAAATCCCATTGCATGAAGAATCAATCGAGTGTACGGCTTTTGTCACCCCAGATGCATACACTTGGAGAACTGGTTGTCTATATGGATGACGTGTTAGTGGTGGCTGCAACGAAAAGTGAGACTACAGGTTACTCTTGATGTTCTCACGAAAGCTGATTTTTTGTTCAATATTTAAAAGTGTTCGTTTCTGAAGTCAAGTGTTCAACATTTGGGATATGAAGTGAGCGCAGGTCAAATTCGTCCAAATTCTCAAAAAATTTCTACATTAACTGCCTTACCACCTCCTCAGTCAGTTTCTGCTTTAAGACAATTTATTGGACTTGCGTCTTACTTTCGGCAATTTATACAAGGATTTTCTTGTTTCTTGAAGCCTTTGTATTTGTTGACATCGGAAAAGAACGAGTTTATTTGGAAGCCAGAACTTGAAGAAATAAGACAAAAAGTTATATCTGTTCATACACAGAAGCCAGTTTTGGTGATTTTTGACCCAATCGAGTTGCATACTGATGCAAGTGCTCGTGGATACGGTGCCATCTTGTTGCATAGAATAGATAACAAGCCCCATGTCGTTGAGCTCTTCAGTAAGGCTGCCTCACCTGCTGAGTCAAGATACCATTCTTACGAATTGGAGACTCTCGCGGTTGTCATGGCCATTAAGCATTTTCGTCATTATTTGACAGGCAGAGATTTTGTTGTCCTTACCGATTGCAATTCGCTTAAAGCATCAAGAAATAAACGTGACCTATCGCCCAGAGCACAAAGATGGTGGGCTTATTTACAGTCGTTCTCATTTGAATTACAGTATAGAGAGGGTAAACGAATGGCTCAAGCTGATTTCTTTTCAAGAAATCTCCCATCTGCTGATGCAATTGATGCTCGTAAGTTTCTGAAAAAAGAATAAATCTGGCAGAGATATCTAGTGATTGGCTGATGGCTGAACAGCGCAAGGATTCCGATATAATTAATATTGTGATTAAACTAAAAGAAAATTCTCTTGCCGAGGACATTGCAAAAACTTACGAACTAAGAGTAGGAATAATTTTTCGAAAAATACAGAGAAATGGTAGAACTCGATCTTTGCCAATTGTTCCAAGAGCATTTAGATGGTCCGTTATTAATCAAGTTCACGAGACAATAATGCATTTGGGTTGGGAAAAAACATTGGACAAAGCCTACGATTTTTACTGGTTTGACAATATGTCAAAATATGTAAGGAAATTTGTTGAAAACTGTATAACTTGCAAGATGTCAAAGTCATCCTCAGGTAACGTTCAGGCTAGACTTTTTCCAATACCAAAGGTCGACACACCTTGGCATACAATACACATAGACATAACAGGCAAGTTAAGTGACAAGAGTGGTCAAAAAGAGTATGTTATTGTTCAAGTGGACGCTTTTACTAAATTTGTTTACTTAACACACACACTCAAGATTGATGCTGACAATTGCATAGGTGCTGTGACATCGGCTGTATCCTTGTTTGGAGTACCAAACCGCATAATAGCAGATCAGGGTAGGTGTTTTGCCAGTTCTAAACTTAATGAATTCTGTTCTAAACAAAATATAAGTTTGCACTTAATTGCGACAGGTGCAAGTAGAGCTAACGGACAGGTAGAACGCATTATGAGCACTTTGAAAAACTTATTAACGGCAGTTGAAACTAGCAGCAGATCTTGGCAAGACGCATTGGGCGAGGTACAGCTAGCCTTAAATTGTACTGTAAGTCGAGTGACAAAGGCAAGCCCTTTGGAATTGTTCATTGGCAACGTTGCTCGTCCGTTGGGGTTGCTTCCACCATGTGACGTGGCACAAGAAGTTGATTTGGCAGAATCAAGAGCTCGAGCAGTGCAAAATATATCAGCGGCGGCAGCATATAGCAAAGGGCAATTTGATAAAACTAAGGCTAAGGTTGTTGGGTATGAAGTAGGAGACATTGTGTTGTTGAAGAATGAAGAAAGGCATCAAACAAAGTTAATTCCAAAGTATAGAGGACCTTTGGAAATTGTTCAAGTACTAGACGGAGATAGATATATCCTCAAGTCGTTGACAAATAATAGGAAGTTCAAGTATGCTCATGAAGATATAAGGAAATGGCCACAGGGATATGTTCCAGATGATTTAGAAAGTTGTGATAAGGATTTGAATGATATTGAAGAGGAAGCTGTTGCAAGAGACAGTAAAGAAATGATAGAAAAAGAAACTGTTGAAAGAGACAGTAATGAATCAAGAGCTCGAGCAGTGCAAAATATATCAGCGGCGGCAGCATATAGCAAAGGGCATTTTGATAAAACTAAGGCTAAGGTTGTTGGGTATGAAGTAGGAGACTTTGTGTTGTTGAAGAATGAAGAAAGGCATCAAACAAAGTTAGGTCCAAGGTATACAGGACCTTTGCAAATTGTTCAAGTACTAGACGGAGATAGATATATCCTCAAGTCGTTGACAAATAATAGGAAGTTTAAGTATGCTCATGAAGATATAAGGAAATGGCCAGAGGGATATGTTCCAGATGATTTAGAATGTTGTGATAAGGATTTGAATGATATTGAAGAGGAAGCTGTTGCAAGAGACAGTAATGAAATGATAGAAAAAGAAAGGAAGCTGTTGAAAGAGACAGTATTGGAATGATGGAAAGTCAAACTGTTGAAAGAGACAGTATGGATGCCTAAAAGGCTGATAATAAAACTTGAATAAATTTGTCATATCTGTAGTGCAAGCACAAGTGCAAAACAAATGTTTTGATCATGGCGTGTGGTGCATAAAATAGTGTAATGCGAAACCAAGTGGGTTTATGATAATGAAGAGAATTATTAAGAAAGTTTAATTAAGTAAAAGATGAATTTTATATTAGTTTAAGAACTAAGAATGGATGTTTAAATTCTGCATGAAGCTATGAAGTTTTATATTATATATTATATATAATATATAGTTAAAAAAAGAAATAAAATAAATAAAATAAAATGAAATAAATAAGTTGTAATTGAGAAATTTATAAGAAAAAGGAAATGTTAATGTTAAATTTTATTTGAAGATTTATAAATAAAATGATTTAGGAAGCTAAGCATTTTTTTAGAATTACACGAGGTCGTGTTATGGTCAGGTAAGCCGTGTGGAAGCATAAGTAGTTTGAATATATTGTTGCCGTGGCGGCGTGTGCTAGAAATGTATGAATTTTATTGAGTTTGTGTTAGTGCGTATTTGGGTATTTCACCAGAATCGCAAGTACATTGCGATATTGCATCAGCCTATTTATGTGTCTGTTTGGTTGTCTGTTTTACAATGTAGTTTAGGAAAGTCCCGTTTTGGCGGGGCGACAGCATTTGTAGCTGTCGCCGAGTGTGGTTCGGTAGAGACACACGAGAAAAAGGGAAGGCACAAAGTCAGTTATGTTTAGGATCCCGGTGCGACCGAAACTCGCTGCGCCTAAAACGATGGCAACTATTAACGAAAATAATGACGCAACATACATATATGTGTCCGCGACCCATAATATGTATGAAAATCTAAAGGTTGCAAATTTTTTCAATACGTGACGTCATATCTTAGGTTTCTGTGCGAGTGTGCAATTTTGGTCTGTCGAACAGAAGCCGATGTGGCGTCATGTCGATGCGCGGAATTATGGGCCATATCCCTCGACACTTACTGCCAATTTTTTTATCTAATAGAGATCAATTGCGTTTTAATTTTAATATTATTCTATAAATGCTTCTGACAACTGGAACCTTTCACCTTTCATGCGTATTCAAACAGCGCAGCAATGCAACTTGCAATTTGGCAAAATCAGAGCCTGTATCTACAAGGCACTCATAATTTATGCAAATTGTTTTGAATCGGCGACGATCAACAATTACGGTTTCTTTGTAAAATTGCGCGAGATATGATAGATATATTTTCGTTACAACGGAAACATTTTTTCTCGGCTCTACAGTCAAACCGTTTGTGCGCCGGTCAGCTTCAATTAAAGCCATATTCGTTGTTTCCATACTGTTTATTTGGAATCGCTACGGTATTCTTGTCGCCGTAAGTTTTGTCACTACTATTATTCTAATGTTAGTGCTTATATTTTAAACTCCTTTTTAGGCTCTTTATATGTCTTGCATCTGTACATGCACAATTTACATTTTTTTTCATTGCAAAATATCTTTATGAATTGATTTTAATTAAGCTGATGTATATCGGTACTATTCCAACTGTACTCAATTCTTCAATAAGCTTTTCTTTTAAATCATGATAGTCGCTCACACATTTTAATTCTAAAAATAATTTGGCAGCACTACACATGTTAGCCCTGGCCTTTAAAAATTTGTATTTTCCCGATAATTCATACTCCTTATCATTGCTTTAAAACTAATTTTGAATCATTAAAGTTAGTTGCCAAAAATTATACATGTTTCTCTCTTTGTTCGTCGTAAAGTATATATTTTTGATTGTAGTTTGTGTATGCTTCTACCATACGTCTAAGTTAATATTGTTGTACTTTTCGTGTGCGATGTAACTGAGATAAAGTACATCAAAATTGACCATTCAAGTTTTTTGCTCAAAACGGACTAAAGACTAAAATACTAAATGTTCTTATAAAGAAGTTAGCCTTGACCTATAATCGCTGAGGCAGCATTTATGTTGAATCGGATTGGATTTTGGCCGTCGGCGCATGGCGTGTTGACGGGTCGATGACTTATATTCGAAGTTAAACCTCTGAAGATACGGAGTACTCAGAATCAAGAGATTCGGTTATGTTCGGTTATGTTTAACAAGGCCAATGCCGCAGAAAATAAATGTTGCCGGATGATGCTTTTTGTGTTTCTGAATCGGGACTCATTTATGTGAACTTTATTGGCGAATGTCAGCAAGAAGGTGCCATGAATAACCTTGCCCGTCTCGTTGTCTATCTTTACTGTAGCTGTTTCCCCATTTATTATGATGATGCCGTCGTCTTCCACCTCTAATGGCTCTAGCTGACTGGGATGAATATTGCATTGTGCAATACCTCCTCAACGAAGTTGTTGCGCTCAAATTGTGAAACGTAGCTCTTGGCAGAACGTAAGCGTAGCGGTACAAATTCCAATTAGTACGATTTTATTACCACACTCTCCCACGTTGTTATCTCCGGCAAAATTAAGTATTGCGCCATTCCGCTGAACGGGAAACAGGAATATCTTATTATTAGAATAAGGATATATAATAATAAAGGGTACAAATTTGAGATCTAACAAAACATTAATACATTTTTTTTTTTGTTTTTTGAAATCAAATATGCTTTATTTAAAATCTGCCCTCTAGTGGGCAATAATTAAATTTTTGGACAAAACATTGAAAGTTATTTTTTACATATTTGTAGGGCTGGTACATTAATAAATGCAAGTTCCATTAATCTACTATTGACATTTAAATTTTTTGAATCAAGCATTGCTGGGTGTATAACTTGAATTTTTGCGAGTGTGATTGATAAAATTAACATTTCAAGTTCTGTGATTACAACTATACTCCTTGCTAGTTAAGGTTCGTACAGGTGTTCTGTTTCTATTTGTCTTTCTTTTGCAAATTTCATAATAGCATTTATGGATTCTGTCAAATTGTTAATTATACTCGTTCGCGAAGTGAAAAGGGTATATTGGTTTTGTGCAATGTCTGTCTTGCTGTCCGTCCGTCTGTCCGTATGAACACAATTATTTTCGCCGCTATTGAAGATAGAGACTTGAAATTTTGGATATATACTCGTGTGTACCCGCATCAGATAAAGTGTTAAGGATTTTAGGCTGCGCCTACTGGGGGCAAACCGATAAAACCTAAAATCGCATATCGATAAAGTCCACAATTTTAAATCTAGAGTCACCAAACTTGGTATGTATATAGGCACTGAGCCATAATTGTGAAAACCGATATACCTGGAAGCTCAAATCGATGAGTGTTGCATATTTGCACAATTGGAAAACTAGAGTCACCAAACTTAATATGTAGATAGCTGGTGACCTCCCCCAAATTGCACCCTTGATATACCGGCCACGCCTACTAGAACGCGGCCCAGCGCCCCCTCCCTAAAAAATCGGAAAAGCCTATATCTGCTACAGTTTTTAAGCTACAGTCACTAAATTTAGGATATATATAGTGGGAAGCTCCTCTAGAAGGTACAGAAAATTATTTGCGGCCAGTACCCCCCACTACCCCAGCTTTGTCTAAGCCATTTACATTTTGAAACTGATTTTCGTCGTCTAAATTAACAATTCAATAGTTATTAAATTGAAAAAAAATATTTATTAGTAGGAGACAAGCACTCCCGATGCGTTTGATACCAAAATTAGAACTAAAGTACAAAAGATCATAAGATCATAAAGATCTTATGCTGCAAAGCAGCTATGGTTATGCTAAAGCTTCTTTTCCTAAAACTCAATAGCTCACTAAAGCGGCTTGTATAATTGAAAGTTCAACATCGGGATTATATTTACGTTAAGAGATGAAGCTGCGTGTGGGGATCTAAAGCTTTACGTTAAATGTTTATGTTGGGAACTGCGCAAAAGATTCAGTATCTTTGCACTTAGAGGTTGGGCTGTTATGTTTATGTTAAAACTTATAAAAGTGGAGAAACTGAGCAATTGGAATGAAAAACTAATTTTCAAATTATTTCAATATTGTTTATAATTGCAATAGGAATTGCTCTGTGGCCAGGGTAATAACTTCTATATCTGTTACTTCGGACTCAACAAGAGTCAGATATATTTGTTCCTCTTGGTTTTAAAAATTTTCCGCCTGAACTTGATTGGGATATGGAGGATAGGTAGTATTACCATTTAGAGTCATTTTTGGTTGGTTGCGAATTATATATGTTTTTGCTGTCTCTGCTCGTTGCGATGAGCCCTTTCTTCGATATTTTTTGCAAAATTATTTGCAAATTGACAATGTTCATGGACTCAACCTCTTGGGATAAGGCAAAACTGATAGCAAATCTCTTGGTCGTGCCGAAAAGAGAATGTCGCTAATAGCTTTTTTTTTAATCCTGAAATAAATACCCTCAATGCATCTCCTCAGTATTTTTCATTAAGAGAGGCAGCTATGGTGGTGTCTTATATTATATAATTTTTTCTGATTCTTCATAGTATTGAATTAATTTTAAGTTTCATTGAAGATAAATAGAGAGTTCCTGTTCTATTAAGTAGATTGACCTCTAATCGGCGTTAGTGAAACCAAGTCTATTAATAATTGCTTTAAAATTTAATGGTATGTTATACGAAGACAGCTCCATATCGGCGGGTCCAAAAGGCCGAGGCCCAGGGCTTTGTAATACTTGGAACTTCCCACGTACGCAGCTTTTTGCCACGAAACGTATGTCTCAGTTTTACCCTCAAAGTCAGGCAAAGATTTAGCGATGCATACTCGATGATAGTTTGCATATCGGACTGACTAAATGACATTTTCAAAAAACTCGTAGATTATTTATAAAATTCTTACTTCGCAAAAATCAATTTATAAATTTGCACTGAATTTATATTTATAAATGTATTTATTATTTTTATGCCCTAGGCCCATTGAATGGGTAAAAAGTGTATATTGGTTTTGGGCAAATGTATGTAACTGGCAGAAGGAAGCGTCTGCGACCCATAAACTATATATATTCTTGATCAGCATCACTAGCCGAGACGATGAAGCCATTTCCGTCTGTCTATCTGTCTGTATGAACGTGTCGATTTCAGAGGGTACAAAAGCTAGAAAGCTGATCTTGGACTCATTCGGTTCGGATATACCATACGCAGATCAAGTTTATTTCAAAAGATCGATAAATCTTTCCGTTTTCTCATCATCGATATTTTTCGCATTTTTGAGTCGCATTTTTAAGCATAACTCCTAACTATAAAAGGTAGAGCCACCAAATTTAATTCAATATGTTATGCGTAATGCGTGCGAAGATTTAAAATTTTTCAGATTTTGGATACCTTCCCCCAATCGCCCCCATCGACAAAATCATAAAAACCGCAAATCAATACTAAACACGTGCAAGTTGTTTTTTTTTACATTTCGATGCTCATAATAAGTCCTGAAAATTTCATAACGATCATACACTTAGCTTACGAGCAAATCACGAATCTATTTTCTGTAGTGGGGGCCAGCGCAAGCACCTCATGTGTTCATGTGCACGCATACATAGAAATGCAGAAGTATGTCTTGCGTTTTTCAAGTATTTTTTTTGCAACGGTTATGCTGAATTTTAACACAATATAGCTAAGGAATAGAGTGATGTAGTTGGTAAGAGTTGTGCCGCATTACCTGGATGGTCTGGTGTTGCGACTCGCTTTTTTTATACCCCATTGAAAATGGGTAAAATAGGGTATAATGGTTTTGTGCAAATGTATGTAACAGGCAAAAGGAAGCATCTCCGACATAAAGTATGTATATTCTTGATCAGCATCACTAGCCGAGTCGATTTAGCCATGTCCGTCTGTCTGTCTGTCCGTCTGTCCGTCCGTCTGTATGAACGCGTCGATTTCAGAGACTACAAAAGCTAGAAAGCTGATCTTGGTCTCATTCGGTTCGTATCAAGTTTATTTCAAAACATCGATAACTCCTTCCGTTTTCTTATTATCGATATTTATCGCTTTTTTGACTCGGTTTTTTAAGCATAACTCCTAAACTATAAAAGCTAGAACCACCAAATATTTTTATGTTCGCGTAAAACATACGAAGAATTTAAGCCCTTCAGGTTTTGGATACCTCCCCCAATCGCCCCCAATATCGATAAAACCATAAACAAAGCAAATCAAATACTACACACGTGCAAATTGGTTTGTACATACATTTCGATGATCTGAATAAGTCCTGAAAATTTCATAACGATCGTACATTTAGTTTACGAGTAAATCAAGAATCTATTTTCAGTAATGGGGGCAAAGCGCAGCTGCATGGCAATTTCTGTGTACATGTGCACGCATACATATGCACGTCCAGAAAGTCTTGCGTTTTCCTGGGAATTTCTTTAGGCAACGGTTAAATTTAATTTTAACACAACGAAGTGAAGTAAGAGCGTGGTCCAGTGGGTAAAAGTTGTGCCGCGTAACGCGGAGGTCCGGGTTCGAATTCAGCGATGGTATGGTAGAGCAATGTTGAATTATTTTATTTTTTCGTTATTTATAATGATTATTATTATTAATTTGTATCGTTTTATCGACAAGTGCAAAATTTTCGTTTTCGTTGACTTTTTGCCATGGTTAACTAATGTTATATCATTCGTCAAAAATGTAGTAGTGTGGTGCAGTTGGTAAGAGTCGTGCATCTTAAGACGGGGAGACCGAGTTCGAGCCCCGGCTGTGGAACATTTCTTTTTCCGTTGGAATTTTTTTTTTTTATTATTATTTTTAGCAGGATCAATACTCATCAACTGCCGAGAGTGTGTGTGTATGTGTTCATTTCTGGGTTCAGGGTATCTACTAGTCGGGCGGTCCCGACTAGAGCAATCTCACTTGTTTTTAAATAAGGATTTGAATTATAACTGACAAACCACAAGTGCGTTTTAACTTTGTGGCCCTGAACCCATGATCAGGCTTGCAATTTAACTCTAATTTTTTACGTTGCATATCAATATTAATCGATAGAATAAGATAAATATATGTTTGTATCGATAAATGACAGTTGGTGAGTTGCATTGGAAAACTGGCGGTCACCAGACTGTTTAATAAACGCGCTAAGCTTACTATTCTTACTAATAATATAATTTTGAAAGATATAAATTTGTGGAAAAGTGGGCGGTTCTATTAACGTGTAGTGAACCCGCGTGCCTTTCACGCAACAATTTTGTTAAACATATAAAGACCGTCGCCAGTTTCAATGAACACAAGAGAATTTCAATGTATTGTGAAATTCAATTGTATGTATGTATTTTCGCTTGGCTTTAATACATGCAGACCTGGAGACATCTGGCTGTCACGCTCAAACACAATAAGAAAACTGAAGCGGAATGAACTTGCTCGACGGAAAAAAGTTGCCAGACATTTCGACATCGACGCGATTGGGAAAAAATAAGAAGAGCACTGAATGCTATCGCAGTGATGAAGAGCAGTCAATGATCCATAAACTTAATAATGACATGCATAAGCTAATGTCCAATTTTATTACAACAGAGAACTTTGGGGTCAAGGTACCAGAGAAACCTTTGGAAACGAATGATGTAATTCGAGCTCGAAAACTGTTAGCAGAAACAACAACAAAACTGGACCGCGCTTATGAAACTGGACTTCTATGGTCGGTAGATAATATAAAATTGCCCGATAGCTACGACATGGCTCTAAAAAGACTGGTTGCCATTAAAAACAAAGTACGAAATTCTCATCAAGAAGAGCAATATGACATGGCTATAATGGATCTGGTAAAAAAGGGATACGCTGTTAAGCTATCAAAAGAGGAGGCGACCCGGTCGGTCCACGCACTTGGTACTTGCCGCATTTCAACGTCCACAATGTAAAAAAGCCCAAAAAGATGAGACTTGTTTGTGATGCGGCTGCTATGGTGGATGGAATTTAATTAAATACTAACTTGAAAGGACCGGACAAAAACCCACCGCTAACTCAAATATTGTTTCAATTCCGGCAGGGTATGATTGCTGTATGCGCAGATCAGGACTCATTGCGATTTCTATGGCGACTTGGCAACAGTTCGGATGAGGTCGAGACATACAAGATGCAGGTTATGATCTTCTGAGCTGCATGTTCCCCCTGTTGCGCTCAATATGTCAAAAATATAAATGCGCAAAATGCTACTGACTTTAGAGCGAGGTAATAAAAGCAATTGTATCGAATCATTCCGTCGACGACTTTGTGGCAAGTTTTGATTCGGAAGAAAATGCATACGCCATCAGCAAGAAAGTCAAGCAAGTCCACGGACTGGCTCATTTTGAATTAAGAGGCTTTGTTTCTAACTCAGCTAAAGTTCAGCATAGCCTGAATGTATATGAGAGCGACGATATATATTCAAGCTACAGTACAGTTGGATAGCAAAGCAGTGGACAAGAAGGCTTGTTTTGGAAAAGCCAAAAGGATGATCTTGTTTTCGATCTGAAAATGAATCGCGTTGACAAGGAAATCGTCAAAGGGGTGAAACGGTCAACTAAAAGGCAACTACTCAGTCTGGTAATGTCCGTCTATGACCCGTTTGGCATGCTTGCTGACCTAATGATATGCGGCAAAATACTAGTGTCAGACGTGTGGCGTACAGGTATATGTTGGAACGAACCACTACCAGACAAGCTATTTGACCGATTTGTACAGTGGCTGGGACATCTAGAAAAGGTAAAGTACTTTAAAATGGCGCGGTGTTACTCATCAAATTTTTTGTTGCCAGAAACAAGCATTGAGCTTAACGTTTTCGTTGATGCACGCGAGCAAGCATTTGCGGCTGTTGCGTATTGGCGAATCGTTAATGGAACTGAAATCGAGATATCGTTTATTGCTGGCAAGACTAGATGTACACCACTGAAGCTGTTGTCGGTGCCGAGATTGGAGCTGCAAGCAGCTGTTCTAGGCACTCGTTTAAGGACCTCAATATTGGAGTGTCACGACATAAGAGTAAAGCGGTCAGTAATGTGGTCTGACTCGCGAACAGTGCTTTCATGGATTTGTTCTGACCAACGACAATACATACAGTTTGCAGCACATTGTGTAAGAGAGATTTTGGAATCAACAAATGAAAACGACTGGCGCTGGGTGCGAACACAGCTAAATCCAGCGGACAAGGCTACCAAAACAAGTAAGGAGCAATACGAACTGCAGACAATATGGACACGAGGACCCATATTTCTAATGGATCCAGAATCACTATGGCCTTGTCAGACAAAACTGACACAATCTATAGAGGATTCAGAGGAAAGGCGTAAAACCATCCTTAATGTGGGGTCTGGAGTACTGATTGACATGGGACGTTTTTCCAGATATCTTCGTCTGAAACGAACGGTTGGATGGATTCTAAGATTCGTGGAACGCACACGACACCCCAAGGACAGGAGCGCAACAGGTGAATTGTCATTCGTGGAGCTGCGTCAGGCGGAACGGACATTGTGCAGACTGGCTCAGTCGCAGTCGTTTAAAGAAAAAATAAGAGAGCTGCAAAAAAATGGGCTTAGTATCGAAAGGCAGTACGATTTACACATTGTCGCCTAAATTAAACGAGCATGGTGTACTCGTCGTACATGGGAGGCTTGATTATGCTACCATATTGCCTCAAAGAGCACGGCAGCCCGTGATACTACCAAAGGGGCAAGGGCTAACCAAATTGATAGTTCAGTACTACCACGAAATATATCATCACCAGAATGACGAGTTAATCGTTAATGAAATACGAGGCAAATTCTGGGTGATCGACTTACACTGCATTGTTAAGCGCGCTAAAACATCGTGTCAATTTTCTAAAAATCTGAGCGCGAAGCCAGTTCCAACCTTGATGGGACAACTGCCACTGGACCGAGTCACGCCATATAATCGACCATTTACTTTTACCGGACTTGACGATTTCGGACTCGTACTAGTTACTGTTGGTCGTCGGCATGAAAAACGATGGTTAGCCTTATTCACCTGTCTGACAGTCAGAGCTATTCATTTAGAGCTATCAGAAGACTTGCCCTCTGATGCATGCCTCATGGTCATAAGAAACTTTGTGAACAGAAGAGGTATTCCTAGCGTCATAAGATCTGACATGGGCACAATCTTCGTTGGAGTGGATAACGAGATAAAAAAAGACAAAAGATATATTTGACTGGGAATATATAAAAACAGAGCTAGCAGGAAAAGACATTAAATGGGAATTTAATCCCAGCTAAGGCGGATGCTGGGAGCGTTTGGTTCAAACAACGAAGCGCATGTTAAAAGTCTGTTGAGACTCTGGGAGGTCTAATAATAGAAGCCGAGAACATTATAAATAGTTGACCGCTAACGCTTGTGCCAGTAAGTGTCGATAAACAGGAACCACTGACACCCAATCATTTCATACTGGGTACTATGAATTCAACACATACACCTGGCGAAGGCGGGAAACATTGCTTTTGCAAGCAGTATCGCATAGTAAAACAATTGAAGGATACATTCTGGCGACGTTGGATTAGGGAATATCTACCAACGTTGACCAGTCGAGCCAAATAGTTTTCACCGGCTAATCCCATTAAGGCTGGAGACGTGGCTCTAATTTGTGACGAGAACCAGGCCACAGGAAGCTGGAAAAAGGGCCTGGTTATCCAACCTTTACGAGCTAAAGACGGGCAAACCAGAATTGCCGAGGTACAAACAGCAACGGGTATTCTAAAGCGACCTATATCTAAGCTAGCTATCCTTGACGTTTTAGGTAAAGCTACGGGATAGTTTTACGGTGAGCGGAATGTTGCGACTCGCATTTTATGTGAATTAAGATTTGAATTCTAACTGACAAACCACAAGTGCGTTTCAACTTTGTAGCCCTGAACCCATGATCAGGCTTGCCATTTAACTCTAATTTTTCACGTTGCATATCAATATTAATCGATAGAATAAGATATATATATGTTTGTATCGATAAATGACAGTTGGTGAGTTGCATTGGTAAACTGGCGGTCACCACACTGTTTATTAATCGCTAAACTCACTATTCTTACTAATAATACAAATTTAAAAGAAACAAATTTGTGGAAAAGTGGGCGGTTCTATTAACGTTTAGTGAACCCGCGTGCTTGGCACGCAACACAGGGTATAATAATAGTGAGTGCATTTTCACCCATGGTTGGGAGTGAAAGTATGCGTGACAGTAATATTTCGGTTCGATTTTCAGCGTGGAGAAATTTTTTTTTTTTACCAGTTATGTTACATAATAATTATGTGAATCCAGCTATAAGACTGTGCGAGTTAAAGATTTTCACGGTATGCGGGGCGGAAGGAATTGTGATGGCGGAGCCGAAAAAGCTTTTCTGTGATATCTGGGGGAGCTTTGCAGTAAAATGTATCTAAAATTTGATAATGCTAGGTCAGTAACTGTGGGAGATGTAATCATTTCTGACGACCCTTGAGGGTCGTTCTAGTGGGCGTGGTGGAATATAAAGGTAGAAATGGGTTTCCGAACTATCTGCATACAAAATTTGGTAACTCTAGCTCGGAAATCGTGTTCACTTTTTATCGATTTGCGTGGGAGGAGCACAAAAACCTTAACAATTTGTCTGAAGCAGATGACCGTCAGTCCAAGGTCAAGTCTTTATCTTCAATATTGCCGAAAAAAGTGATTTACAGCAGGAGCTTAAGTTGGAGAGAAGCTGTAGCAGAGAAAAGTCGTGTGAGAACTTCAGACGCAGCGTAAAAAAATAATCCATCTATTAACGCTATAAACTTTATCATTATAAAAAATAATTGGGTAGAATTGGTAATTAACTAATCCAAAAGTGCTCCAAAGCAAATCATTTGGTTGCTTGGACTAAGAATATCTGCAGTAGAGTTTCATCACAATCGAAATTATGTTGATAAGCAACTTTTTGGGTATGGAAATGAAATTTGTATATTACAAACCTAATAAAGAATCAGAATCAGTCGTAAAACAAACACAGAGTGTAAGATATAAAAGGAAAGCTGTGATGTAGGACAAAGTAAGAGAATATGAGAAGTAACAGCAGGTGGCGATACAATTGTAATTGCTAACACTCAAATTTCGTGCAGTCGAAATTGACAAGAATGACTAAAAATTGGTAGTGAAGAATTACTTAAAGAAAACACCGGAGTTTAATTGTGAATATTTTCCAGTGGAGCAATGGTTCACTAATTTTAAAATGATCCTCTATGCATATGGGTTAAATGAGAAGCAAAATACATGCATGCGCGTGCGAATTCTGTTTTTGGATTTGATAGCTGTTTAAAAATATGACAAAAATGCATAGTTTATTGGAAGAAGAGTTCTAACGTGAATCGTGCTAGCATGAAGGAGGAAAGTTTCCATGAGTACCTGCTGCAAATCGCGCGGAGTTATTGACCGTGAGTTAGTTAATCGTTACATTGTGGCTTGAACATAAATCAGATTTCAAGTAGAATCTATATCAATGCACTTCGATAAGCTTAGCTGAAACGTAGCTAAGAGAAGTGGAGAAGCCTGCAATCAAAGGTAAAATTTGTGCAAATCGTATGACGTCACTCTACCGAATATTTCTGTGCATACGCCATTGCAAAAAGGACTTTTAAAATTAGCTTGTGCACAACAATTTTGATACGAAAAACAGTCAATTACTAGCACTACGACATAAAACATTGAATCAAATATGGCTACAAAGTGGGTGACTTGGTTGCAGTTCGACGCACGCAATTCATAGCAGCAAGGAAGTTGGTTTTTAAGTGCATGAAGCACTAATAAACTCTGCCACCAGCTGTGTCATTATGAAGCTATGGAGATCAGTGGAAATATGAAATAACGAGCCGTGGTCATCGGGGACCGATAAGGATTTAAAATGGCCGAATGTAAAAATGGTGCCACCGCTAAGTTAAGCAGCAGCCGAGTAAGATGTTAACAGCTCTTACGGATGACACCAGCAGGAGTTTGACGCGCGTCGAACAGTAGCTTTCCCGGGGAAAGTCTTGTGTGTGAGATCAACTATAGCTGCGCAAAATTTAGTGTTGTGTTAAATTACAATATTATTCAAATAAAATTGTGCTGTCAACTTTATCATTATATACCACAAAACTAACAACTTTATAATTTCACACTACCAAAATATAATAAGTTTACTTGGTAAACTAAGTAAACTTTATATTAGCGCAGCTGTTGCAGGCGATATACTAGATTCATTGAAATGTGGTTTTTAAAGTCAACAGTTCTCAACACAGATTTGTATGCCACGCTAAAGATTGCTTTCCTGTAGATGTCCCGGTTATGGCGACTAGAACGCTCCCAGCACGGTCGCCTAAAAATCGGAAATGCCTCCCCCAGTTTTTAAAGTAGGGTTACCAAATTTGGGATGTATGTTAATGGGGCTATCCCTCAGACGTTACATACAAAACTGTTTGGTCACGCCCCCTCCCGTTCCTGTTATTACAAAAACCGATATATTTGATAGCCCCAATCGATAACACGTGTAACTTTTCCGCAATTTTTAAGAAAATATTTGTAACACGTTTATTCTGTTTCGGTGGGCACCAACGGCTAGCTCAGTGTACCCTGAAAACAACCTTTGTTGTTTTCTTGCCCATCGCCCATAAATTGGCACTGGCGAATGACCTATTCCATGACTTCGGTGATTCCCCCTCCCTTACATTTACTCAAACGACGTTATTAATTTACTTTAGTACAGAGTTTAATTGACAACATTCTTATGTTCTTTTACGTCGGCAACATTTTGTTCCTCTCTTGAAAGGAGGTGACCAGTTATCTACCCACCAAATGTGGTAACTTTAGCTTAAAAACTGTGGGAGATATAGGCATTTCCAAGGGAACGGGGGCGTTTGGGGCGTTATAGTGGGCGTGGCCGGAATGTAAAATGTGCAATCTTTGGGGGAGGTCAGCAGCTATCTACATATCAAGTTTGGTGACTCTAGCTTTAAAATTGTGGACTTTAATCGATATGCGATTTTTGGTGTTATTGGTTTGCCACGCCCCCAGTGGGCGCAGCCCAACATCCCTAACACTTTATCTGACGCGGGTACACACGAGTATTTATCCAAAATTTCAAGTCTCTAGCTTTAATAGCTGGGAAAATAATTGCGTTCATACGGACAGACGGACGGACAGCAAGACGGACATTGCTCAAAACCAATATACTCTTTTCACTTCGTGAACGAGTATAAAAAGAGGGGAAACAGTTGGGACTGTGAGGGTATTTCTGCCTTACACTCGGGCCAGAAATAGACTTCAGGAAAAAGATAAATTTGGCAAAAATCCGAATTCCAGATTTAACTTATGAATATAAATGACAGCTTAAGTAAATTAAGGACAAGTTGACGTACATAGGAATATATAAATTATTAACTTAAACATTAAACGAACAAAAAGTAGCAGTAAAGGTGTATTTTTATTTTGGGCAGCGCTCGCAGGGGCAGTTTGGCGGCAGTACTGAAATGTTGGCCACGTCTAGTTGGCGGTAAAAGTTTTTAATTTTTCTTTGGTTTTTAAGTGGCCAACGGAGTTGGCCCTGGCAGACTGGACACGAGCCTCTAGCTAACCCGCTAAAACAGGTGGCGGCGGGCGGCGGGCGGCGGCGGGCGGTGGCCGAGTCAGATTCAACCCAACAACACTCAATCAGTTGATTTTCTTTGCTCTGATACGCGTTACTTTTTGCCTCCGTGTGCCGTGCCTCTTATACAATGCCTGCCAAGGGGTTCAAAAAGAGAGTGGACAGAATAAGAATTTTGCCGGTGCGGTTTCATGCACATCAAGAATCTCTTTTCAGTAATGGACTCAAGAGCAGCTGATTGGCTAAAGTGTTCATGTGCACACATACATATAAATGCAGAACTTTATTTTGCGTTTTTCTAGAAATTTCTTAGCAATGGTTAAGTTGAGTTTTAGCACAACAACAGTGGTCAGCAGCTAGAGCCTCTGTTGGGCAACTTTACCACCGCAATACTCATCAAGTGCCAAGTGTTTGTGTGTATATGTTAAATGCTGGGTTCAGGGTATCTAGTCGGGCGGTGCCGAGCAAGGAAATCTCACTTGTTTAATTTAACATATTCTACACTACGACGTTCATAATATTGGGTTCGAGAAAAAAAATCACAGTTGTTGAATTGAATTGCAATGGATATAAACACCAGATAAATGCTTTAAACAGTGAATAAAAGCTTTAACATAAATTCACATACAATTTTAAATGTTTCTTTAACCAACTAAAACTGCGAATCTGCTAAATTAATTTTGTTTTCAAATTTTTAATGCTGCTTCCTTTATTACAGCAAAATGTCTGAGCTTCGAGGTACGAAAGCATTAGAATTTTGGTGTCGGCGTTTAACCAAGGGATACGGAAACGTAAAAATTGAAAATATGACAACGTCGTGGCGTGATGGGCTAGCTTTTTGTGCTCTCATACATTATTTTCGACCGGACTTAATGTAAGTAAAAATATTAAGTATATTAATTAATGAAAGAAACAAATTAAAGCCTGGTTTTCCTGATTTTTGTATTCGTACCTAAATGGCCAAGTACTTAAATTTGGAGGTGTCAATGTGGTTCGATAAGAGTACTAGTAGTAGTATTTACTAACTGCAAGTCGACGTAAATTGACATGATTTTTGGGGTGTGTATCAGGGCTCAAATCAGCCTAGCCAAATATCTTACACCACATTTTGGTGGGCGGTAAGATATTTTGTTACGCATTATGTTTTTTGAACCATTAGTGACAAAGGAGAGATCATTTCTCCTGACAGAAATTGTTCGGTTCTGGCACGCAAATTTTATTTTCCGTAACATTTACTAGCGAAGCACGTTGTCAGAAAACGAATGTTTCCAGTTGTGGAACAATTTTTAACCAATTAAGCCAATATTAACCTGATCGGTACATTATTAACAGCCCAAAACAATGTCCTTGGTTATGTTCAGGGATCAACAATCTTTTACTTTTAGATTCGACCCTTAAATTTTTTATGAACCCAGGTGTTCAGTGATTATCGTCACAAACAAAATAATCTGACTAAACAAAATAATCTGACTAGAAAAACATTATTAAAGCTAGTAAATACATAAGGGTGAGGGTTACTTTTTAACTAGTCACTCCTCAAGATTATGACCGTCCCCGTTTATACTGAATCTGTCGATAACCCTGATTACCACCCCAGCTGCGAACTATATCTTGGGTAACCATGTTGGTGCCATTTCTTCTTTAAGCCCCTGGTTGGTTTTTAAGTTTTGATTATTCATCCTATAGAGCATGCTCAATACTGGGTCGTGGCTGTTAATATTCAAAATGGAGTTCCAGCTATGCCTGGAGTTTTGTTTAGGGCTTCACGTTGATTCACATACTTGGTACCGTAAATTGTCGCTGAATGCTCAAAAATGACCAGGCGCGTAGCGTGCGTCAATATCTTAGGTCCACCGTCTGTGCTTATTCGGACCGGGCTCTCGCTGAAATTCATAACGCCGTTATCTACAAACGTGATTGGCTTGAGGTGGCTGGTAGCCAACTTGCAGAACGTGACATAGGTTGTCTTGGAGCATTCTGCTACTGCCAAGGTGTCATCTTCGCAAACAGCCAGCTTGTTGTCTTGTACCTGCAGAATGGTGTGTTGATGTGATAAGATTATGAATTATGCTTTCGGACTGCAAGATTTAAAAAATAGGTGCTTCGATTCGGCTTACTTTACGCACTTCTGATGTTATTTCGACAAAAGACTTCAAATCGTTAAGATTAACATTGAGTTTATTGTTCCATCAAATTTTGTATTTGACTTTATTACCATCCTATCCTCGTTAGAAGAGCCTCATTCAAATGTGGAGTGTACTTTCTCTCCTACTTCAAATACCCTGTTTTGTCTATCCGGGTTGCATCTGTCAATGGTTCTTCTTTGTGCTTTGGCTATTTTATTTGTTATGGTTTGCCAAAAGTCGATGGTTGTTGCGTGCATAATTTCGATGGGTTTTGTCTGCCACCGAGTGCAATGTTTTATTATATTCAACTGTAGCCCTCAGGATAAGTTCTATTTTTTTTTTTGTCGATCTTAATACACGTAGCTATTTCTATTAATGTGCTGTGTAAGCGTTTGTCCGTTTGAAATGGTGTGTAGTGGAGGAGCATTGACGATATCTATGCCATAACTATTTTCCAATAACGATGTTATTATCTCCGAGTTCAATGCGTCTGTTTGGGAATAGGCTCACTAACGGGCAGTATTAGTTGACCAATAGCGAATTTGGAAAACTTGTCGATGCAAGTCAGAAACTGTCGTATGTATGGAAAAAATTTGTGGAGCATTTCTCCAGCGTACTCCGTGTTCCTCTTACTCTGAGCTCCCTTCTTTTTGGGTGTCTGTCATATTTATCTTTGGCACAGATCGT
This sequence comes from Drosophila paramelanica, assembly GCA_035043915.1. Lineage (NCBI taxonomy): Eukaryota > Metazoa > Arthropoda > Insecta > Diptera > Drosophilidae > Drosophila > Drosophila paramelanica. The sequence continues at coordinate 332,069 of JAWNMO010000053.1, read as the reverse complement.
GCAATTTTTGACGACTATATTCGCTAACTTGCCTAGAACTGTTGCTGTGCAATTCAATAGCAAATCGTGTTAAAAAGCGGCCAGAGTCAGAAAATCACAGTTTTGCATAATATTCTCTAGAATCATTTTTTTAAATTCCTTTTTGAAAGAATCTCGCATACGGGCCAAAGAATTATTATTTGCTGCGCTTTTTCCTAACAAAATAGAAACCTAGTCAGATATCGCTGCATGCCGAGTCGTTGTCGTATTCTATCTTGCCAACTTCGGCTGGAGCTTTGTTCTTATAGCTATCCTCTTGGCTGTTGGTCTAGATCTTCCTTTCTATTCTGCTCTTACCCAGTGCTTGTTTGCTTAGGCTTGACGAAGTAAGGGTTTCTCTCTTGCCCTCGCTGTCTTCTGCCTGCTTGAACTTCGCATAAGGCTTATTGGCCTCTGAAGCCTGTGTTCTTTCTTTGATGGCTTTAGCTTAAGTGTTTGCAAATATGCTTCGTTTAATGCTTGCCTTCACTTCTGTGGCTAAGGCCAAAGCAGATGGCAAATATTTTGGCTGTGCCGGAAAAACAATCGCCTTGAGGGATTTATTATGTCATGCAATGCTTCCGGTCTAACCTCTTTGTTAAGGAGCTCAGCGACCTCGTGGTCGTGTGTCATTTTTATTTTATTTGTAACAGTAGTTAGCTTTTGTTCGACTTTATCGTACTATTGAATGAGGCTTAGGCCGCCCTGCCTGACCATCTGTAAACCTTGTCGAAGAAGGCGTAGCGATGTCCTATCAGCATACGTATAGTCCTCGCTATGATGCCAAATTAGCTTAATACTATTTTATGCGAGACTAAAATTGCTCTCGTGGGCGCTTTAATGTTGTTTTTCATTACTGGCAGTTCGCAAACAATCGTCTTCTTGGTCGGTCGTAAAACCAGCAGCAACCAAGTCATTATTTTACAGTACATTGCAAACAAATCTCACTAATAGTGAATGAACAAAATGCTTAAGCTGCCTCGGCAGCCAGAATTTAAAAATATTAAACTATTTTGCCAAAAATCATTGCGTGCAGTGCAAATGAATCCGTCTGATCAATTGATTTCAAGAACTAGCTCTAGTGCAAGTGTGCTTAAGTGCTGCAGAGCTTTTGCTAGAGGGCTTTTGACAAAACTCACTTTTAACAAGCCAGTTTCTGCCATAACAGCGCTGAAATAAAATCACGGTGTGCTTAAATTACTTACTACAAAAATACTGGATATTTTTGCAACCAAGAGTGAAGAATTTTTTACTTAATCCCTTTACATAATCCTTTTATAATTCAATAAATAACAATGGCGTCAAGCAATCCAACCTGCACCAAAACTACTGAGTACTCCTACTACTTCGACCGATGCCAATTGCTTTGAGGAAACGACATTGGAAGATATCCAACGGTACTACCAACTTTGCAGTGGTACAGGCCGCAATGCTGCGCAGCTGCATCTTCACTATCATGGGGCACTCAGCACCACAACAACTACAACCACGGCATCACTTAGCAACGGCTGCATGACCTTTGTCTCCGCAGGAAGCATCTATGTCGCCATACACCCTGTTTAAAAGCGTCCCAAAACCACCAACTCGACCTTGCAGCCCACTAAGGCCGCAACATCAGGAACTCAGAGCTCTCCCCCGGCTGCTGTGGCACGTGCCGATAATGTGCTACACTTTCAAGGACTGCTGGTTAACTAGCAAAAGGTTGCACCAAAACACGACGACGCACAGCGCTGCTAGCTGAAGCGGTCAACGAAGGGAAGGGCCGTCAAAGCAAACCAACTTAGCCTCAAAGAAGTCTGCCAAGTCCAGACTCATAACTGTTCCTGGACCCCAGACACTTACGCGCTCAAGATCACGCCCACTGGTTATCTAAGGACCTTCACTAACTATGCTGACTCTCGCAGAGCCATCATCCGCTAACTAACCGAGGTCAGGGTCCAATTAACCCACTTCTGCCTAAAGCAAGACAGACCTTACCGGGGAGTAGAACGCTCACAGTATTACACAAAGTCCTAACAAGCTCAAACTGTTCCTGAGAAAACATGAAGTGGACATCATACTTGTCTCAGAAACCCTCTTTCACCCAGGCATGTACTTTTCTATATAGGGGTATGCCTGTTACCGTGCGGATCACCCCTCGGGATGCGCCAGAGGTGTTGTGTTGCAAGTAAAACGTGTCGTAGTACATTACCACCATTATGGTGACCCTTGGCGAAGTTCCTATTGGTGCAGCGCATTTACCGCCAAGCCTCCCGTGGAGCTGTGATTACCTGCTTGACCAGCTGAGACATAGATTCATGCTTGGAGGTGACTTTAACGCAAAGCATAGGCTCTGGAGCAACTACAGAGCAGACAGCAGAGGCACTGCGCTACATAAAGCTCTCTCCAGTGGCTCGGCACAGGTCTTGGTCACTGGCAGACCCACTCACTTTTCGTACAACAGGCTGAGTACCTCATCTTGTTTGGACTTCTTCATGTACAGCGGCATCCCCATAAGAATATGAACGGTCTTTCGACCACCTCCCACTCCTTGCCAAAGTCTTTGCATCCCCCCAAAGGACCCCGCAAAAAGCCAGACTAGTCCTTCCTAGGTCGAATATCCGGCTTAAGGCCGAACTAAACGCCATGGCAAACCTACACGCAGATCCTAAAAGTCGAAGATGCCGACGCTGCAGTCGAAACGCTGCTAAACAATATAAACGCTGCAGCCGCGAACTCGTTCCCAGGTCAATTAATGCCTGCGCATAGAAACCAGCACTCTATTTCCCGAGTACGTCGAGTACATCGAGTACGCCCTTACCAACGATCCTATGATTGACATGATCAACAGCAGTATCGCCAATAGGCTCACGAAAGACTTCGCTACTCAGAAAAAGAAAAGCCCAAAACACTATCCTCGAGGAAGCAACTGCAGATGAGAGTTTAAAGTTTGCGCTTTGGAACTTAACCAGACGCTACAAAAGACAAGCTTCACCTAAGTTTCCCGTCCGCCACCCCGATGGTTCCTTACGCAGCTCTCCTTACGATTGAGGCGAAGCCTTTACCAGCAATATAGAGGAACGATTTAAGCCGTTTCAGAGCGCCTCGCAAGATAGTATCCAGAGAGTCACACAAATCCTAGAGGTCCCTTTCCAAATGTCCCTTCCCGTTGCATGCATCACATTTCTGGATATGAAGCACGAAATCACGGCGCTTAAAAACAACAAAGCCCCCCGCAAGAACGGATGCGACAATAAGCCAATCAAGCTGCTCCCATACAAAACGGTACTGTTCCTCGTTATTATCAGACAATTATTGGAGTCCTATGGCCCCATCAGCCTCTTGCCAGCTTTTGGAAAAATTCTAGAAAGGTGTATCCTAAGAGTAATCTGGGAAGCAATACTAATTAAGCGAGCTATTTTGATGATCCAATTTGGGTTCAGGCTAAAACATGGAACCCCTGAACAATTTCATCGGGTTGTTTACCTTATCCTGTACGGCTTCTACGGTAAGGAGTATGTTGTAGCTGCTTACCTGGGCATCCAACAAACCTTCGATTGATCGTGGCACTAAGGGCTGCTGTCGAAAAATAAAGACAAATTAAAGGAAGGATGGATGAAGGATGGAATGGGCATCCGCACATTCGTTCCTCAAGGCAGCGTTCTGGGCCCCACGCCATTTAGCCTTTATATGCACGATATGCCGATGGCCGCTAACATCCCATTTGACGACCAGCAAGGCCTGCTTATTGCCACATTTGCGGACGACACAGCAGTCCTCGCCAGAAGCCGACGCGTATACAAGGCAACTGATGTCCTGAAGGAATATCTCAGGCGTTTTGTAAACTGGGCCGGTCGGTGAAACATCGCAATCAGCCCATAGTCCCACACACGATACGCAAGAACTCCTGCTCAGGTCTATTTTTCTACGGCGAGACGGTCGGGCGGATGTCTTGGCTTTTAACAAACTGACACTTCGCAACTTAGTGTGGTGTACAAGGCAATTCTAGCTACTGTCTGGCGGTATGGACTTCAGGTGTATGAAATAGCTGCAAAAAGCCACTTCCTTAAAATCCGTATCGTTCCGGACAAGATTTATCGTAAGCTCTCAGGGGCTGCATGGCAATCCGAAATACGGGACATCGCCAAGGATCTACACGTTCCAATGATTGGGGACATTATCAATACTCAGGCAGCGCGCTACCTTGAAAATCTCCGCATTCATCTCACTGTCCTGGCAAAGAATCGGCCGAAAAGCCGTAAAAGAAAAAGACTTAAAAGAACGCTCTCGAAGGACCCCGCCAGTACCAGTGGATGCGATTGTTCCAATTCATGCCTGAATTCAGTACCCTGAAGTATGAATTGCTCCTGATTCATGCAAGAATTCATCCAGCAATCATGCCTGCACGAAACCAGGACTGAATGGTAAGGCAACGTCTCATGGGTCGAACAAATTCGACTCTGTTAGCTAGAGCTCTGTGCCTCTTTCTCTCTTTATATATATATAAATATATATATATGTACGTAATTAATAGACAATGCAAAACGAAAGTGTGTGGCGTTTTTGTTGCTTTCAGCATGCTTAGGTAGAAATGCAATGCCCAAAAAAGACCTAACGGTAAATTGACAGAGAATGTCTATACTGTTGTTATTGGTATGCAAGCCTTTTTCGGTTTCGTTTTTTTTTTTTGCATTTTGGCGTCATTTCTCTTGAGTTGTCAAAGCGAAAGTACCTACATACAGCGTAATACAATTTCTAATTGTTTTTTATAACATTTTAAAGCAATTAACTTTTCTTGTGCTCGTGTGAATTTATCAATTACAATTTTCTTTTTTGTTTTGCTCGAGCAGTGCATTAAAGTAAAATTGAAATTTGTTAAAAAAAATTGTGCCGCGCGGAATTTGGAATTAAAAACAAATAAAGGTAGGAATAAAGCAATGGTGGTTAAAAGGCAAATGCGTAGGTTGGTTAAGTCCAAAAAGCAGGAACTGCAAGATAAATTAGCGAGTGTTGAATCTGAGTTTACAACATTCCATTATTGGTAAGTTACTGAACAAAAACTAGTTTGACTAACTTTACTCTATAATCATACACTTTTTAGATACAATTCGACGGGGAAACAAACTACATTTTAAAGCAGGATATCGCCAAAAGCTTGAGGTGGATATTGGGCGATAAAGTGATAAACGCAACCAACGTTGACGGAATCCAGGGCAAAACATAATAATACATATAAAGCTACAATATACTTTCATTATTGACTATTTCAGATTCCACAACACTGACTGAAAACTCTGGCCCGCCAAAAACAATTGCGCAAAGCAATAGCTTTGCAAAAAAAATAGAATTTGTAAAAAAATAAATAATTAAGATTAGCTTTAATATATATATACATACAAAAAAAAAATAAAAATGAATTAAATTGGAATTTAAAATTGAACTTATCCAAGAATTTTTCTCATGAAATTAGGTATGAAATATATTTCTAGATCACCGATGACTTCAGCTATGAATTATTGTCGTGAAATCATTAATAAAATCACCTATGAATTCACCCGTGAAATATATTTTCGAAGTTTCTCATGAAATCGGACATGAATTCGAACTCGAATTCATGCATGAACTTGCACTTGCTTTTCACAGCTAAAGGAAGCGAACGTCATCGAGGCATGAAAGTCGTAGGACATGCTTTGGTTAAATTCATGCCTCAAACACACGGGCGGGAAGCTGAAGTTTCAGTACTGGTACTTCCAAAGTATGGGATGATTTCAGTACTGATTCAGGCCTGAGCCGTACTGCAGGGACGTGACAGTTTGCTCCCTTTAGTCAAACAAATCAATTTCCTAAATTATCTAATAAACCTAATTCTATACATATATAATTATTACTATTCTTTAAAATTAATATCGGATACAAGTTGCTAATCTAAAGTAACAGCAAGTCAGATAAAAAAAATAAAATAAATAAAAAAACGCATTATTTGCACTGCATTAAAATGTACGCAACTGCCATTAAGTGCCTCAAGTGTTCTTCAAAAATATGGGACGTTTTTGTTGAATTGTAAGCTCTTGATGTCAGGACTTATGGTTGGTCGTCGGAGTCATTTGGCGTAAGCAGTGGCGTCGCTATTAGAATTACCTTCTGCTTGCTTCGAAACTGTAGTCCCAGAGAAATTAACAAGACAAAAGAGAACAAAATAATCTGTGTACCCTTAATCATCTCGAATTCTGTCTGCAGATATTGAGGCTGCTTTGTATGCAAACTTTCCAAAGCTTCTAGGGACATCACCTCTAATCGCTTAGCTTAGGTTTTTGCATGACGGGCGTTTCCTTATGAAGATAAGGAATAATCAAATAATCAAATTATTCTTCTCAAATTGGATCAAATAGCTACCTTTCAAATGATTTCCAGTATAATTTCATGTTAAAAGTTTACTGAATTCGTTCAGAATTATATTGGCGTTACCAATTTCCTCGATCTGTGGAACATGATCAACATTGCCAAACTTGCAAAGTAAACTTTTGCCCCTTAACTAGCCGTAAATCAAATACTCCACATGTGCAAATTGGTTTGTATATACATTGTAAATTTCGATGCTCTTAATAAGTCCTGAAAATTTCATAGCGATCATATTACGTGGAGGGTCAGAGTTCGAGTCCGGTTGAACAATGTTCAATTAATCTTTTTATTTACGTCATTCATAATTATTATTATTAATATTCATCGTTTTAATGACAAGTGTCTGCACTTTTTCATTACTTTTTCATTTTCTTTGACTTTTTTTTGCGATGTTTAAGTAATGTTATATCTATCACTTGTGAGTCAATTAGTTGGTAGTGTGGTACAGTCGATAAGAGTTGTACAACTTAAGACGAATGGTCAGCGGGTTCGATTCCCGGTGTGGAGTAATAATTTTTAGAGTAATAATTTGTTCGTGGGTAATAATTTGTAAATTTTTTTGTACTCGTTCACGACTTGAAAAGAATATATTGGTTATGTGCAATGTTCGTCCGTCCTTTCGTTCGTCTGTCCGTATGAACGCAATTATATTCGCCGCTATTGAAGCTAGAGAGTGAAATTTTGGATATATACTTGTATGTACCCGCGTCAGATAAAGTGTTAACGATTTTGGGCTGCGCCCACTGGGGGCGTGGCAAGACGATAACACCTAAAATCGCATATCGCTAAAGCCCACAATTTTAAAGCTAGAGTCACCAAACTTGGTATGTATATAGCTGGTGACCTCCCAAAAAGATTGCGACCTTGATATCACGGCCACGCCCACTATAATGCCCCCAAACGCCCCCGCTCTCAAAAATCGAATATGCATACATCTCCCACAGTTTTTGAGCTAGAGTCACCAAATTTTGCATATATATTGCTCCTCCAAATATAAAAAAAAAGATTTTTGCCCACATCCTCTCCCTCCCCCATAATCGCGAAAACCGTTAAGCCTGAAATGTCAAATCGATTTATGCAAATTTGCACAATTTTAAAGCTAGAGTCACCAAACTTGATATGTAGATAGCTGCTGACCTCCCCCAAAGATTGCACATTTTACATTCCGGCCACGCCCACTATAACGCCCCAAACGCCCCCGTTCCCTTGGAAATGCCTATAGCTCCCACAGTTTTTAAGCTAAAGTTACCACATTTGGTGGGTAGATAACTGGTCACCTCCTTTCAAGAGAGGAACAAAATGTTGGCGACGTAAAAGAACATAAGAATGTTGTCAATTAAACTCTGTACTAAAGTAAATTAATAACGTCGTTTGAGTAAATGTAAGGGAGGGGGAATCACCGAAGCCATGGAATAGGTCAGCCTCCAGTGCCAATTTATGGGCGATGGGCAAGAAAACAAGAAAACAAATCTGCACATTGCAGGAAGGGCGGGTACGTCGTGACCGATAACACCAAGCCTGCGAACTTGCTCGGTCAGTTGCTTGTGTGTGTTCGTATGTAGTTGTGAGAATAGGCTGTTTGTTTAGGTAATTTTTTACCGTCTAAGGGCAGGGTTGAGGTTACCCACCCCAGGGTACACTGAGCTAGCCGTTGGTGCCCACCGAAACAGAATAAACGTGTTACAAATATTTTCTTAAAAATTGCGGAAAAGTTACACGTGTTATCGATTGGGGCTGTCAAATATATCGGTTTTTGTAATAACAGGAATGGGAGGGGCGTTACCAAACAGTTTTGTATGTAACGTCTGAGGGATAGCCCCATTAACATACATCCCAAATTTGGTAACCCTACTTTATAAACTGGGGGAGGCATTTCCGATTTTTAGGCGTCCGTGCTGGAGGCGTTCTAGTCGCCGTAACCGGGAAATCTACAGGAAAGCAATCTTTAGAGAAAGTCACCATCTATATATTTGCCAAATTTGGTGGCTCTATCTTAAAAATTGTACGAAATATTCAACTTTTAGCGATTTGCGATTTGAGGTGTATCAATGTGTTATCGAATTGCCACCTCCCAGTAGGCGTGGCATACAAATCTGTACACCTCGTCTGAATAGAAAAACTTAAAGTATATATCCAAAATTTTAAATGTCTATATTTAGTAGCGCCGAAAAAAGCTCCGCTCATCCGGACAAAGGGAGGGCATGACGGACATTGCAAAAACCCAATATTCGACTTTTACTTCGTAAGCGAGTATACAATTCGGAGAAAAGATGTGACTGAGCTGAAATTGCAATTTAACCCTTACAGCCAAAAATTCTATACCCGAGTCTACGGACGTCGGAATTAGTTTTAATGGTAAACTATTACTAACCGAGATTAATACTCCGCCACCGCGGAGTGCAGGCCGATCCGAGCTATATGTTACAAATTTATCAATTAATATTTGAGAACTGTTGACTTTAAAACCACATTTCAATGAAACTAGTATATCGCCTGCAAAAGCTGCGCTAATATAAAGCTTACTTAGTTTACCAAGTAAACTTATTATATTTTGGTAGTGTGAAATTATAAAGTTGTTAGTTTTGTGGTATATAATGATAAAATTTGACAGCATAATTTAATTTGAATAATATTGTAATTTAAGACAACACTAAATTTTGCGCAGCTATAGTTAATCTCACACACAAGCATTTCCCCGGGAAAGCTACTGTTCGACGCGCGTCAAACTCCTGCTTCTGTCATCCGTAAAAGCTGTTAACATCTTACTCGGCTGCCGCTTAACTTAGCGGTGGCACCATTTTTACATTCAACCATTTTAAATCTTTATCGGTCCCCGATGACCACGGCACGTTTTTTCATATTTCATATTTCCACTGATCTCCATAGCTTCATAATGACACAGCTGGTGGCAAAGTTAATTAGTGCTTCATGCACTCAAAAACCAACTTCCTTGCTGCTATGAATTGCGTGCGTCGAACTGCAACCAAGTCACCCACTTTGCAGCCACATTTGATTCAATGTTTTATGTCATAGTGCTAGTAATTGACTGTTTTTCGTATCAAAATTGTTCACCATTTTCAACTTGAGTATATCTTTGATACTGTATAACCCTATTTATCATCTTATCGACAAACATTAATTTAAAACGGTGACCTTTTCGTAAATACGTGTACTGTATTGTTAATAGCTTTCTGCACCAATGCTAAACCTTGTAACCATTTTGTCCGTTGCGTCGAGGATAGCTTTAAGATACTTGGTAGGACTATATCTGCAGTCAATGCCGCTCCAGGATCGCTGATGAACTGGCATGCACCATGGCAAAAATGTATCCACACTACTTTGTTGTAATATCCATCGGCCCGAGGTAATCCACGTGCAGCGTCTGCAGCGATTCGGTTTCTCCTACGCTTCTTGCTCCGGCTAAATACGGGTTGTAAAGCCTAAACAAAGGTTATCCGTTTTTTTTTCGAAAAAATCTATTTAATCCCAAAAATGATTGAACTATTTTAATTTTTTTTACGCGCTTTGTTGTTTGAACTAAACGCTCCCAGCATCCGCCTGAGCTGGGATTAAATTCCCATTTAATGTCTTTTCCTGCTAACTCTGTTTTTATATATTCCCAGTCAAATATATCTTTTGTCTTTTTTTACTCGTTATCCACTCCAACGAAGTTTGTACCCATGTCAGATCTTATAACGCTAGGAATACCTCTTCTGTTCACAAAGTTTCTTATGACCATGAGACATGCATCAGAGGACAAGTCTTCTGATAGCTCCAAATGAATAGCTCTGACTGTCAAACAGGTGAATAAGGCTAACCAGCGTTTTTCATGCCGACGACCAACAGTAACTAGTACGAGTCCGAAATCGTCAAGTCCGGTAAAAGTAAATGGTCGATTATATGGCGTGACTCGGTCCAGTGGCAGTTGTCCCATCAAGGTTGGAACTGGCTTCGCGCTCAGATTTTTAGAAAATTGACACGATGTTTTAGCGCGCTTAACAATGCAGTGTAAGTCGATCACCCAGAATTTGCCTCGTATTTAATTAACGATTAACTCGTCATTCTGGTGATGATATATTTCGTGGTAGAACTGAAAAATCAAATTGGTTAGCCCGTGCCCCTTTGGTAGTATCACGGGCTGCCGTGCTCTTTGAGGCAATATGGTAGCATAATCAAGCCTCCCATGTACGACGAGTACACCATGCTCGTTTAATTTAGGCGACAATGTGTAAATCTGAAAATTCCAGAATTTGTTTTATTGATAAGAGCGGTAGCATATTACTTTTATTGAAAAGATTGACATCTTCATGTAATTTTGTTTTTGTTCAAGAGTGAGTAATGAGTTCTGACATTGGTTAATTTGACATTGCTTAATTCATCTTTAATAAGTCTGATTTGGATTTGAAAGCTTAGAAAAAAATAGACTCAATAAGCTTAATAAAACATCAAATGTCTTAAGAAACTCAATTAAACAAGATAGTTTCCCTAAAAACAAAATACCAGTTACACTTCGCAGTCAGATATGGTAGAATTTAGCCAAGTCTCAGTAAAGAAAAAAAGGCCAGATTAAAACAAGAGCTACTCATAAAAAGCTCTTGAAGATTAGATATTATGCTTTTGATAAAAAATAGGAAAGGCTTCAGACTTTTCAGTTTTTCGATAAACTACTGCTGGATGTAGGCAAAGTGGAAATTGGAAGGTTAGCAGTCAAATGTAGACATCTATTTTTACTTATTTTAACTTTTGAACAATTATGTGAGGTGGCCAGAATTTGGGATCACAAATACTTTTAAATGCGACATGAGGGACATTAATTTTAAAGGATGATATTTCACGAAGGGTGGAGAAATTAAATTTGCTTATTGTTACGGATGCAGAAGATTTGCTCGCAATATAAGTAACTGCCAAAGTAGCACAAATGGTGTCAGAGGAAAGCCCAGGCACAAAGACTTGTTTTCGAGACGCAAGAACAAATAAAATTGGAGCTGGAGGAGAAGAAAACGACCCTGCTGCACTTTCTTCTCCCCTTTCTGTTGATTGATGTCTAAAATAAGTTGCGCGAGGGTTTACCTCTGCGACCAATTTGAACATTCTAGTCAAAGTCACTCGAAAGTTGCTTAGCGACAATGTTAAGTTTTAAAAATTGATTTCTCACCGAATTGTACATTCTAGAGAAATCAATTGGAGTATCAATGCTAATTGGGCACGAACAACACAGCCCGCCATAGTCCGTTTTAACTGTGACGGATATTTTATTTCAACCGCGCCCAGTGAGGACTGCACATTTAGCATGCATCAAATTCACGCACATCCAGCAATTACCAGAATTATCGGCCCTCTTGAAAGTGCATGAATTTTTGCAGCACGACATATTGACTACAGTGGTCAAACTGAATTGGTTGAATATAAGAACAAAAACAATTTTTTTGTAAAAACAAAAAGCAACACCAACCTGAGCGTGAGCGTGTTGCACAAGAACACACAAACAATGCGACTTAAATAAATAAATGCCGTGTTAAATAAATATAATAAATAAGCCGACTTACGATGTACAGCAGAAACTGCTTTGCACAGATTGCAAATGTAAACTTTTTATATAAAGCACAAAAAGGTAGTTGAATATTTAAAAAGGACAATTTATTCCCGGACAATTTATTCTCTCTCTCTCTCTCTCTCTCTCTCTCTCTCTCTCTCTCTCTCTCTGTCTCTCTCTCTCTCTCTCTCTCTCTCTCTCTCTCTGATGAAGAGTATGATGTAGACTGATATCGTGCAAGTCACTATCTGTGGGAAGCTTGACTGGGTACTTAACCCACTAAAAGAAATAATGATCTTCCAATATTGCTTTTGTGCATGGTTTTCCCTGAGTCAGAAATAACTGTACGACCTCGATCCTCTTTTACTATTTCCTTTCTATACTGTAAAGTGAGATTTGAGTCTAGCCTAGTATTTACATATCTCTAGTCGTCGTTTGTAGGCCAATACAGATTGCCCTCTGAGTTTGGTGGTGCTTTTCAAGATCTTTCCACTATCTTTGCTTACTTTTGTCAATATTGTCTCGACCCCTCTTATCGTATTGTTTGCGATTTTATGTCACAATTCTATAAAGAATATATTTAACGGTCGATTTTTCTCATCTCAATTAATAGTATAATTTTACTCATAGATAGTTTTAATGAGTAATTCATAGTTTTATACTTTTATTGGTGTTCGTTTCAAGACACCTCATTATTTCAGACAACTAGGAGTGGAATCTCTCGACCTGTCCATTACATGACCTCTTATACGATGGTCTTAAAAGCTTAGATGTTAAGCATCCCGATGATTATATCTAAATTTATTGATCTTTCATTAACCATCACGATTTACTTTGTTACCCCAAGTAGTTCTTAAAATAATTTTTTGGTATCTTCCTTGAATTCAGATGTTATAATTGTGCCCTGTGCAAGCTTTGAAAATTTGTATTTTGCAGTCGAGGCCAATACCTTCTTTGTCGAGTAAATATCGAAGTGCAGGATTTGTCCGGGGAATTCTGGTATGGATGTTTCTTTGATGTGGGGACTCGGCTGTCTTTATTGCTTACTTTTCTGCCAATTGCATGTTATTCTCAATTGCGTTACGGCACTCTTTATTGTGAAGCTGGAGATTTTGTGCGCCCTCCTATATTTTTCTTTTAAGGTCTTTGAACAGTAGTGAAGTGAATCTGGTCTTAATGTCGGAATACATAATTTTTGAATTTGTCCCATTACATCTTCAGCTTCATAAATTCTGTTAATAACGGTATAAATTTTTTTTATTTAATAGTTTGTCAATTCCGTCATTATGTAATCAGGCTGTGTTATATCTTATCTGTGAAGAGTTGGGATTGGGATACTGAATTTATAATCTGTTATTTTGCCCTTTTGAAAAATATATGATTTTTGAAATCGTTAACTGGTACGTTGTGTTATGTTGTATTAATGCCACATAGTTTACCTGGCCAACTCTTGATAACGCATCTGCCACGACATTGGTTGCGTAATATGCCTCAGCTTTCGAAAGTGTTTTCAAAGGGAAAGTTGGTTTTTCATTTTGGGAAAGTACCTTTTGCCTATAGCAAAATTTGAAGCATTGGCTGTTAAGTGGAATTATATAGAAAAGTCTGAATATTGTAGTACTAATTGGTTGTATATGATAATATAAGGTAGAATATTCGTGAGATAAGTCTCTTTGAAGATTCTTGCTTAGATACTCATCCATCTTTCACCCTTAAAGAAAAACAAAGTAACTTTACAATTTTGGTGAAATCTCTTCTTTTTTTATATTTAATAGTGTATTTTATTGCTTTGCAAGGCCTAAATTGCCTTATGAACAATATGTGTCGTTAACATTAATCTAGCGCCGGGTTTTTAGTTGCTTAGTTGCACAACTAAAAACTATGTTGATTGACAGATTTTGACAGATTTAAGTTTATGGAAACAGCTGACTTATTTAGTCAAAGAAAGATCTTTTTTTCAGCCGGCTGATTGGGTGGGCGTTTTGAATCTCTCTTGCTAGCCTGTTCGCATGAGCGGTTAGGCGGTGGTTGTAGCCCCTACTAAACTTCTTCTCCACTTGCATGTCCCTGCAGTACTGCAGTACTGTGTTGCGCACATAAAAAGGAGCTCCAGTTATACTCCGCAGTGACCGGCTTTGAAAACTTTGGACCCTTCTTCTGTGCGAGGATGCTGCCAGTCTCCAGAGGTGAAATCTCTAATAAGCCTTTAATATTATCCGCCTAAGTCTAGGAATGCAATCAGGTATTACAGTGTTTTGGGTCATGGGTAATAAGCAATTGCTAAAACTTTCTTTGGATTCGTTTTCACGCCTTTGTCGGAAATCACACGACTAAGAATTCTACTTTATCTCTAAAAAATTTACATTTATCCAAATTACACTTTTGTTGGTGTTTTATGTTGTGTCTTGTTAGATTCGGAAAATGGTGTCCGACGTTTTCATATGAAATTTATTATCTTTACTGCATATAATAGAATCATCTTTTAAAATTTAACATATATTTCCGATGTGCTCTTTAACAATGTCATTGAGCGCACGCTGAAATATTGCTGAAGTATTCTTTAGAACAAATGCGAGCCATGCAAACTTTTATTTTCTGCAGAAAAATACAGAGAATGTCTTCATATGCGCAAGTTGGGCTAGAACTTAGTTAATTTCAGGTGTGGGATACTGCTACCGTGGTACTGTGTTCTTACTGTTACTGTGTTCAGTTTTGTAAAATCTTTAATCTTTCTCATCTTTTGTTATCTAGAGAAATCTGCCTTTATTGGAGCAATCGATACGATCGGGATGCCCGGATTTTATCGCGAACCGACAGTTCTTCACCTGTTGGACCTGTATATAGTGTATTAGTAATAGGGAATTGTTCCTTCTGTAACAGGATGTGCTGTCAATTTAAATACGCTGAGGTGATTAATGATTTATGACCATTATCCTAATAAAAAAGCAGGTACGCGACCGCAGCACTTTTTGGGAGAGTTAGTGAGGGAAACCGATCGTTAAATGGTCGTATGTGACCCTTTTGAGGGGGAGGGGAGTGAGGGGAACCGATCGTTAAATAATCGCACGTGAACCTTTTGAAGGATAGGGGAGTGAGTGTAACTGATCGTTGCATGGGTAAAAGTGACCTTTTTATGAAGGGGGAGTTGGGAAAGTGACACTCCAATTTAATTATTTTCGAAAGTTGTGTGAGTGCGCGATCATTAAAATTCAGATTTAAGGTGTGAGGGCTAATCAGATCACGTACGAACAAGTGCACGCATCGGGTCCGATCACGAAAGTGCGCACACACTTAAACATTTAATTAACGTAACCTTTTTTTACGGGAAAGGAACTCAAGAGCGAGGGATCGCGGGCTTCATTGTATGAACGGACTTCTGGGATTGTTTTCACATAAATATTCCAGTTTTATGACTTGTGGTTTACGTGCCAATTTTTTCATGGTTTTGAATATCTTTTGACTTCGGGTGTGAGTACTTTCTTTAAAAAGTATACGCACTTGAATTGCGGGTGTAAGGGATCTTCCCCTATGTTTTACCAAACCTGTTAGGGCCTATTTCGTAATTAAATGCATAACTAGAAAATCTTATTTTCTTGCCCATAAATGTTCCATTCATACATTGAATCCACATAAGTAGTTTTCGAACTATCGCCACATCAAAACCTTCGCATTTGCTTAAAAATCTGTATTTTTTATGAAAACAATAAAATGGTTTTCAAATATGTGATTGTCAACAACAAAATGGGTGAAACCACCACCCCAACTATTTCGACAACGTTGTCTACTTAGTCAACGGATCCACCACGCTCCTGGATACAACATCGCCATCACTAATGAACCCACCCACTACGCCCACTACACCACTCGCGCAGAAAATCTGCTATATATTGAAGAGCGTGCGTCATATACATTTGAAAACTAATTGGAGCGCGCATTTGCACTCGAATGCCCATAAAAGTCGGGCTTACACACCTGTAAGCGATCATGTTTAATTTGTTCCAAGTGGTTTTAAGAACCGCATATGCACATTTGCGTTTGAAAGCCCAAGAGAAGAAATTCTTGTTCCTGAGGAGTTTATGAGTGATACAGCAGTAGAGCTAATCATCAAAAACATAGTGCACTGCAAAGTCAAATTTCGAACTATTTGCGGAGTATGTAAAATATTTTGATCCGTAATGTCCCATCAGACAGAGATCACACAACGATGAGTATTGAGAAGGTTTTTGCGGACCATTGTGCTCGGCTAAAGGCAAAAATGGATGAATTTCAAGAAAAGAAAGTGGCTGGAATCTATAAAAAATAATTCGTCTGAAGACGAATATTAATAAATACACGCCAATGAAGGTCTCCAGCTGAATAGATATGACCAAAACGCTCAAGGCAAAGAAAGCGTTGGTACATATAAAAAACAATGATGCGTACTGTTTTAAGTGAGCTGTAATATGTGCGCTTAAGGCACCGCAAGGTAACCACAATTGGTGCAGCAGCTATTGCATGGAAGCCATTGAAGACAGCATAATTAAAATAAGCGATATTTTAACGCTCAATTTTAAAAATATGCAGTTTCCCCTGGTTCTCTATCAAATTAAAATGTTTGAAAGTCAAACTAGTGTTAATGTTTTCGGATTTTATGAAAAAACTGTGAGTGTGATTGGTCCATTATTTTTTACGTAGGCGGAGAAACAGGCACATATCATCCTAATGTTGTTGGAGATGGAAAATCGAGTCCATTTCATATGGATCAGGGAAAAATATATTTTAAAACACACACACACACACACACACACAATATACACTTGTCTTTCTTACTTAGTTGAAAAATACTAATAAACTAATAAACTAATGGAAATGAGTGCAGATGAACAGATTGATTTCAGATTGGCTACTAATTGCCACATTTGTAAGAACTCATTAGGATCTGATCATGTTAGGATCGCTGACATTTGACTGGCATGTTTAGAGATGAAGCGAATAATGTCTGTAATATAAATTACGAAATTGCCCCTTTTATCCCTGTTTTCTTCCATAATATTTCAAAATATGATTTTCATTTATTTTTTAGGGAATTCAACACAATTGAAGGTGAGATTAAGGTTCTCTCTCTAAACAAAGAACTGCATATTTTTCTTTCGAAATATACAGAAATACCCAATCATAACAAAACCGTTGAATGACTTTAAATGGTTTTCTGAGGAAAAAATTTCTTTGCTGGACATATCAAATATTTCAAACACTTCCGAATATGGGTATATACTGAAGGTTGATTTAGAGTATTCAACATCTTTACATAATTATCATAATGACCTTCCGTTTTGTTCAAAGTAAAAGTAAATAAACTCATTGCTGATCTAAAGCCAGTTTTGTGCAATGTTCGTCGTGCTGTCCGTCCGTCTGTCCATCTGTCCATCTGTCCGTATGAACGCAATTCCTTTCGCCGCTATTGAAGCTAGAGACTTGAAATTTTTGATATATACTCGTGTGTACCTGCGTCAGGTAAATTGTTAAGGATTTTGGGCTACATCAACTGGGATCGTCGCACATCGATAACACCTAAAATTTCACATCAATAATGTCCACAATTTTAAAGCTAGATTTACCGAACTTAATAGATAGCTAACGACCTCCCAAAATAATTGCGACCTCTTCTAAAGTTTACGACCGTGATATCCCATACACGCATACATAGAATCACCACACCACGCCCCCTTCCGCCAACGTATTCGCAAAAACTGATCTGCCAGCTCCAAATTTGGTATGTAGATAGTTGGTGGCCTCCCCTAAATATTGCTACAACTGCCTATATCTCCCACAGTTTTTAAGCTAGAGTTTCCAAATTTGGAGTGTAGATAACTAGTCACCTCCAAGTAAAAATATTTCGGCGACGACCCCTCAGCAGTTAAATTATGTTTTATCACCTTAAAATTGGTAGTTTGGTGCAGGCGCTAAGAGTTGTGCAGTTTCTTGATAATTATTACTAAGACAAATTTTGTCTTAAATTTAACCACCGCAATAATCATCAAGAGTTTGTGGTAATTTGTTAAATGCTGGGTTTAGGGTATCTCCCATTGGGGCGATCCCAACTAGAACAATCTCACTTGTTTACACAGTCTTTTTGATTTCACCATTTGTATTCCCTTAATCACTTCCGTTGCTTTTTTTATTTTTTATTTTGGTTTCAAGACTTTGACATATTTCTTCTCAGTATATATGGCTATCTTGAAAGCATCTTCCACCCAGAATTTCTTTGTCCCTTGTTAGGCGATCTTAAATAGTTCTTGTACATTGCTCCTTAGTGACCTGAGGCTCCTATACTCAATGCGCTTACAAAAATTCAACCAATTTGTGTTGCAGGGATATTTGATTTGATTTGAGGACAATGCATTCAATTCACCCTTCAATAGTTTTTATGTAATTTAATTACTAGGTTGAATAAACGAGTTTGGGGTAGAGTGTCTGTTTTGCTCGGCTCTGGCATTAATTATGATTATATGTTTCATACATGTACTACTGTACTTCTGTACCAAATGCATAAGGCTCGGATTCTATGTTTTGTATATATGTTTATGCGCAAGGAATATACATAAGTCATACGCACGACGTGACCACATGGGCTGACGGCTGCTCAGCATTTCCCAAGCGCCTATATCGGTCTGCACATAAGTGGCTGATCGAGTTTTAAGTACGCTGGTCTGTTTATGTATTAATGAGTGCTCAGCGCTGTATATTTGTTAATTTACATTGTGGCAAAGTGTTACAAAGTGTTATTTATTTGAATACTCTACAGTGTGTTGGGTATGCAAATATTTCACCTCCTTTTTTAGAGAAATAACGTAATATTCTATGGAGCTATTTTAAGTGTAGTGTAAATGTTAGTTTTAATATTAATTCCCATTAATTTTTTTGTTTTCTTATATATATATATGTTAGTTGTTTTGAAAAATTTTGCCCTCTTATGTTTTTATATTTTGTTTTTTTATTATTATTATTTTTTTTTTGTTTTGTTCTTTGCAAAAGGAACAAGTTTTTTTAAATTCTCTTTGTAGTTTATTTAATCTTATTATTTTGATTGGCTACACATATCTTTTTATGAATATATATTTCTTAACTATTATATTTTTACTCGTTCACGAACTGAAAAGAGTATATTAGTTTTGTGAAATGTCTCTCTCCGAATGAACGCAATTACTTTCACCGAAGCTAGAGAAGCTAGAACGCCCCCAGCACCCGTCTTAGAAAATCCGAAATGCTTATATCTCCCACAGTTTTTAAGCTAGAGTCATCAAATTTCAGATGTATATTACAGAGAATGTCTACGTTACAACAACAACAAAATGTCCGGCTACGGCACCTCTCGCCCTAACAAACTTGCGAAAATCTATATATAGCGCAGTTTTAATGTTAGGGTTACCAAATGTGAAGGTGGTAAAACTGGTCACCCCCTTTAAAGATCGATAAAAAAATTTCCGGTCACGCCCCCTGCCGCCTCCGAAAATGGCGAGAATATATATCACGTAGAGTTTTAAAACCAAAGTCGCCGGTTCGGTATGTAGATAGCTGACAACCCCCAAAGATTTCACACTTCACATCCCGGCCACGCCCACTATAACCCCCCGCTCCACCGGAAATGCCTATATCTCCCACAGTTTTTAGCTAGAGTTACCACATTTGGTGGGTAGATAACTGGTCACCTCCTTTAAAGAGCGGAATAAAATTTCGCCGACGAACACCCACCACCCGCACCACCCACTCTCCCCCACCCCCCCGCACCACACAAATTGCAACATACCGAACATTTTCAACATAACAATATTTAAGAACATGAACGAGTATTACGCAGTCGGTAACGCCCGACTGCAACGTTCCTCTTTGTTTATATATACTTTTGAACCACTCGGTAAGCACTTTTTGTGTCTTCCTTTTAGGAATGTTCATACATGAACACTTTAAACTAAAAATAAAAATAGTAAACATTCACTATGTAACTTCTGATTGGATATGAGAATAGAAATGTGTTTAGCACCCACTGCTGAGCAAATGTACCAGACTTGTTGGCGCTGCTGCTGCATGAAACACAGCAAACGGTCTGGGCTAACCCCTACATAGGTCTATGATTTTAAGAAATAAAATCAGTTGAAAATATTTACTGAAATTAACCGTGCGTTATTACTTGATGCACTTCGGCTTACCAGTTCCAATACTGCGAGCAATACACGGTTCTACAAGCCTGCTCTGCGGTATTAGAACGAAAATCAAAAGAAAAAATGCCTTACAGAAATATGTATTTGCAAAGCCAATGAATAAAACTGAAAAGTATGAATAAAAGATTTTTAAATGTATTCATATTTTTTCAAGAATTCTTAAGCTTCTTATATATTTCACGGGTAATGAACAAAAATGCAGATTCACCTAAAAAAAGTTTTAAAAATTTTTAACAATTTTTTTTTTATTTTTATTTTATTTTATAAAGAAAGTCGACAAAACGAGTGTCAACAAAAGTACAAACATACATAAAATTATAAAATGCTAAAAGCCTAACAGGATTATAAACATTGATAATAACATCACCAACACGATGGGGGAATTTTATTTGCCTGTCCGGCCAGCTATGCCCCTGGTCACAGCTATATGTTGTTAGTGATGTTATTAAATCCTACATCTAGATAGGAAGGCGTTAGTAGTAAAACTATATTTATAAATTTAAATATACTTTAGAATATAAACAAAATTTTTTGGGAAAAGTGAAAGAACAGTCTTAATAATAACAAAAATTAGTATTTGATAGATAAGAGTAAAGAAAGAGACAGAGATGGAAAATCACTGGCCCGATGGGGGAGATTTTTAGCCCGTCCGGCAAGCTATGCCCCTGCTCATAGCTGAGGGCGGACAGTGATTTCCCGGAGATATCCTGAAAGCAATGATTTTATTAGGGGGAGAGAGAGTTCTGAGGAGAACACGTGATACATTCTATTGTACTGTAGGCATAAGACACGAAATGAATTGTGCAAAGCGTAGTCGGTTGTGCATGTAGGCAAGAGTAACGGGTAATAGTTTCTAGTAGGTCTAAAGGGCACAGAGAAGTTTATTCGACCTAAAAGAAACGAGGAATCAATATCGCCATTAATCAACTTATGTAGAAAGACAACCCCAAGGATTGTCCTACGGTTGGTTAGCGACGGAAGATTAATAAGTAAGAGTCTGCTGGAGTACGATGGGAGACGAAGATTGGGATCCCAGTTTAAGCCACGTAGGGCAAAAAGCAAAAATTGCTTCTGAATGGACTCAATTCTATCTTGGTGGATTTTATATTGCGGACACCAGACACATGAGCAGTATTCCAGGATTGGGCGTACAAGTGAAATATATAAAAGTTTTGTAGTGAAGGGATCTTTGAATTCCTTCGACCAACGTTTGATAAACCCAAGTACACCCTTAGCCTCGTTTATGATGGTGGAAATGTGCATGTTGAAGTTCAGCTTTGAGTCAAAGAGAACTCCAAGGTCCCTTACTGTAACTATACGTTGCAATGGGAAATTGTCAATTGTATAGCTAACAGAATGTGGCCTATAACGACTGAAAGTCATAAACATACACTTTGAACAGTTTAAGTGCAGCTGATTGGTCGAACACCAAAGTTGCATAGAGTTCAAATCATCTTGTAAACGAGTCTGACCTCTATCATAGAAAAAGTTTTATTGTGGGTTTCCTTCATATGAAGCCCCATATGTATAAAGAAAAAGTTTGGGGAATGAAGCAATTTGAAGTGTAATCAGTAACTACGACCAGTATGATTCATATAAAATCGTCGATGCCCGGAGACATGTCAAAAAGCGTACCGGATTGGCTTAATATTTTTTATTATAATTCACGTCATAGACAAAGCCAAGAAAAGTTAGTACTAGAGATTTGAAGAGAAAGAGCTCCAAAGTTCCTAGTACTTTTTTGTAACTAGCTAAGCAACTTGTCTGATTAATTTGGAAAAATCAATATCCCCGTTTATTGGTTCGCGTAAAACGATAGGAACAAAGGGGAATGAAAGATTTATTAGTACAACTCTGGCAGTGACCCCTCCACAGATTGCGATTTTCATATTCTGTCCCACATAAAATCGGCATATTCGATTTATATATTTTTTTCACAGTTTTTGAATTGGACTTAACATATTTAGAATAAATATTACTGGGAAACTGCTGTAAGCATTACAAACAAAAATTTATAGGCATGCATGCAGTGCAAGTTATCACTCTGGCCACAGAGCAATTTTTATTGCAATTATGAACAATATTTCAAATTTGTTTTCCATTCCGCTTGCTCAGTTTCTCCACTCTTATAAGACTCTTTTCATTCGACACTATTAATTAACACACAGCTGTATCTTTAACGTAAACTCAGAGTAACAGATCCTCAGCTTTAACATAAACATAACAGCCCAACCTCTAAGTGCAAAGATACTGATTCTTTTGCGCAGCTCCTAACAATCCCCAGCTTTAACATAAACATAACAGCCCAATTTCTAAGTGCAAAGATACTGATTCTTTTGCGCAGTTCCCAACATAAACATTTAATCTAAAGCTTTAGATCCCCACGAGCAGCTTCATCTCTTAACGTAAATATAATCCTGATATTGAACTTTCAATTACAGAAGCCGCTTTTGTGAGCTTTTGAGTTTTAGGGAAAGAAGCTTTAGTATAACCATAGCTGCCTTACAGCATAAGAACACAATTGTACTTTAGTTCTAATTTTGGTATCAAACGCATCGAGAGTGCTTGTCTCCCACTAATAAATATTTTTTCCAATTTAATAACTATTGAATTGTTAATCTGCATGCTTACAAAGAGGCACTCTGGGCACTACTACACCAGATAGTGTGTCCTAGATATTGTCCTAGCTAATGACTAGCTAGTTGTTCGTCCTTTGGCATAAATTAACAAGCCCTTGATCCTGTACGGTGCGCTCCTCTAGAGTGGTTCGCCTGGACTGCCTTAATTGTGAGCATTGCTTTTTCGGGAATCGTTGGAAAGGCAACCACTTTTACCTTTTTTCGAGTCGTCGTGCTCTTTGCTGGCTGGCAGTCGCCGCTGCTGTGATCCCGGTTTGCTTGCGATCGAGGTCCAGCGGCTTACTGCGCCCCTAGCGAGATCAGCTTATCTGCTAGTAGAGGAAACTACGTCTAGCCTTGTCTGCCGCACGAAGAACCCGACTAACGGACGATCCATTTAAAGAGCATTGAGCAAGTTTTCCTCCTTAATGGCCGTGTAATGGCCGTGACGTAAGGATAAATCTGGGCATACCAAAACAGTACCAGTTTTCAGCGAAAATCAGCGGCTGCAGCGACGCTTCAACCATTCTGAAAGCAAGATGCAACATGGCGACACTTGTGGTCCTTTGTACTTTCTTCCTAAGCCAGTGCGTCGTTTTGGAACTATCTCGTTGGGCACAATTAGCGTAATAGACAAGAAGAATGCGTGCCGGACAGAACTGGACTTTGGTATAGCCACCTTTAACGTAGACATTTGCTGTAAGTGGTGACAAGCTATGTTGCGATGAAATGAGCTCTGCTTCCCATCCGACTGTACGAATGTGTTTTCGACGTTGAATGAGTAATTTTCGGTTTTTTGATAAGCAAATTTTTGCAGTCTTTTCATATAAAACGCCGCGTTTTGACGTGTTAGGGGGAGGCACCTTCGCAGCTCTCAGGCTGGCTTAAAACTGGACACAACGTATTTTCTGATGGTGTATTTCGAACTAGATCACTATTTTTTTTTTATTATATTACATTTTATTATAATTAAACTTCCATATTGTTTCATATTTTTCAGTGATTTTAATCGACTCAAAAAATCGGATATTTATTATAATAACGATTTGGCGTTCACAACAGCTGAGAAATATCTAGGCATACCTGCACTTCTTGACCCGGAAGACATGGTCGCAAATGATGTACCTGATAGATTATCCATACTTACTTATGTATCGCAGATTTATCATGTATTTACTCATACGCAAAGTGAGTACATATAAGTACATATAAGACACGGAAGATTATAAATACTCATAAAATTTCTGATAGGGACTTTTGTGATTTGCTCTAGTAAGTGAACGTAAAAACCGCTTAAAAAGGTATGCTCTGAACACATTGGAAATAAATAAGAATGTGATTATGATTTTGTGACAAACAGAGAGACGCATTCACACAATAAAATATATATTCCTAGCCAGCATGGCCAGCCAAGTCGATAAATCTATGATTATTTGTACAACCGTCTGTATGAGTGCGTCGATCTCAGACACAACAAGAGCTATAGAGTTGAATTTGATCAGTTTTAACAATCTACGTTTTCCCACTATTGATATTTATGGGCTACTACCCAGTTTTGATATCAAAAATTGTGCTCAGTATGTTCTTGTATAAAAAATATGTTTTACGACTAAATCACTCTTAATTGTTCGCAGACATTGACTTTGCGCTTTTCGGTTTCTTGATCCCGTACACGCCCTTAATATAAAAAAGAAACTTTTTGCAAAGGAAAGTTTTTGTACGTAACGTCTGAGGGATAGTCCCAGTAATATATATCTCAAATTTGGTAACACTACCTCAAAAATAGTGGGAGTTATATGCATTTGCGATTTTTAGGATGTGCTGGGGACATTCTAATGGCCGTAACCAAAACATCCAGGGCAATGCAATCTGTGCGGGAAGTCACCAGCTATCTAAATACCAAATTTTGTGAAATAATCACCAAGCAGCTGAATGAAATACAAAGAATGGCAGAACTGTTTGTCACAGGTGTCCATGCACTACACCAAGTAATGGTGTAAAGTTTTAAGCATCCCGGCCGAGGACTGTAGTTTTTTAGTGCAGGTTATTTTTTTTTTGTTTTGGTTATATTGATATTTGGAGCGCTTGAGAGGAGGTATTTAAAATTCAAAATATATATATTCTGCCTATGTTTTAAGTGAACATATTGATACATATTTGGTGGCTCTGGCCCTATAGTTTAAGAGTTATGCTTAAAAACCCGAGTCAAAAAAGAATAATTATCGATAATAAGCAAACGGAATGAGTTACCGATCTTTGAAATAAACTTGATCTGCGTGAGGTATATACGAGCCGAATGAGCCCAAGATCAGCCTTCCGCTTTTGCAGCTTCTAAAATCAATGCGTTCATACATACAGGCGAACAGACAGGCGGACATGGCTAATTAATTGATCAAGAATATATATAATTTATGGTGTCAGGCATTTTCCATTCTGCCTGTTAAGTACATTTGCACAAAATCATTTTTTTTAAGCATTTCCAATGTGTTCCGGGTATAAAAACAGACTGAAGGGTAAGCGCAATTATCCAGCATATCGCAAAAAGTTAATTTTTGGTACCCAGAAGCTGGAATTTTTCGAATAACTTGCCGAATGTTCAATTAGTTTTTATTCAACATTTAATTTCTATCACCACAAAATTTTTTGCCAGATATTTTGGGCTTTTTACTTCGTGTTTGTATTCGATTTACATTACATTCATAGTGAAGATTGATCAATTCTCTAATGATCTCCTGATTTATGTTACCTTGCTTTCATAATTAAATTTTCTCTATACATGTGGACAGTTCCACGGCGTCGAACGAACCCGTAGTACACTTTTAATGTACAACAAGTGAGATTGCTCTAGTCGGGACCGCCCGACTAGTAGATGCCCTGAACCCAGAAATTAGCACATACACACAAACTCTCGGCACTTGATGAGTATTGAGGCTGTTAAAAATTAAAAAAAAATGAACTAAAAATTACCAACGGAAAACAGAATTACTCCACACCGGTAATCGAACCCGCTGACCCTTATTAAGTGGCACAACTCTTATCAACTGCACCACACTACCATCTAATTGATATTTGATATAACATTACCTAACCATTGCAAAAAAAATAAGAATTAATAAAAATAATAATAATAATTATGAATAACGAAAAAAAAAATTCAACATTGCTCAACCATCGCTGAGATTCGAGCCCAGAGCTTCCACGTTTCGCGGCACTACTCTTACCCACTACACTACGCTTTTACTTGGATATGTTGTGTTAATATTCAACTTAACCGTTGCAAAAAAAAATTCCTAGAAAAACGTAAGACAAAATTCTGCATATGCTTATGTATGCGTGCACATGAACACAAAAGTTGCTTGCGCTTCAGCCAAGCAGCTGCGCTTGGCCCCCATTACTGAAAATAGATTATTGATTTGCTCGTAAACTAAATGTACGATCGTTATGAAATTTTCAGCACTTATTAAGATCATCGAAAAGTGTGTACAAACCAATTTGCACGTGTGTTGTATTTGATTTGCTTTGTTTTTTTGGTTTTATCGATATTGGGGGCTATTGGGGGAGGGGATACCTCCCCCATAAATTCTTCGTATGTTTTAAACTTGATCTGCGTATGGTATATACGAACCGATTGAGTCCAAGATTTTTCTAGCTTTGTAGTCTCTGAAATCGACGCGTTCATACAGACAGACGGACAGACAGACAGTCGAACATGGCTTACTCGACTCGGCTGGTGATGCTGTTCAAGAATATATATACTTTATGGGGTCGGAGATGCTACCTTTTGCTTATTACAAACATTTGCACAAAACCATTATACTCTTTTTACCCATTTTCAATGGGTTCAGTGTATGAAAAAAGTCAAATTAAAACACATTTTCTTACTGCTATGACTTTAGCTAATAGCCTATTGGGACCACTATATTTTCTGGTAAAGTTGGTTTTATAAGATTTTTAATTTTTGCTTACCGATATTTAAAGTGGATGGCTAGTTATCTACATACCTTTAAAATTGGGTGACACTGGCTTTGAAACTGGTTTTGCAATGGGACGCGGGCTGAGTGGTCGTGTCCAAAATTTTTATATCCATTCTTCCAGGTAAATTAATAGTCATTAAAATAGTCGGGCGGTAAAGACTGCGTTATACTCAATATTGAAAAGAGGTGACAAGTAATCTCATTAAAAAATTTGGCTGTAAAACCATGGGAAATATAAGCTTTCTCGATTCGTTGTGGCTAGGTAACGTTATCCACGTTTTATCGGTGGGAGCTGTCAGGTATATCGGTTTCTGCGATTATGATGGCGGGAGGGGGCGTGGCCAAAAATATTAGTGTGGCTTTAGATCTTAAGGTTTAGAAGTTTTGCGCGAAAATGCGCAAGAAAACGGAAAGATTTATCGATCTTTTGAAATAAACTTGATCTGCGTATGATTTATACAAACCGAATGAGTCAAAGATAGCTTTATATTTTTTGTAGACTCTGAAATCGACGCGTTCATAAAAATAGACAACCGGGGCTCGAACTCGCTCTCTCCGTCTTAAGATGCACGACTCTTACCAACTGCACCACACTACCACATTTTCCGCGAATGATATAACATTACTTAACTATCGCAAAAAGTCGAGGAAAACGAAAATTTTGCAGTTGTCATTAAAACGATACAAATGTATAAAAATAATAATTATAAATAAATATAAAAAAATAAAACAATTCAACATTTACTACCATACCAACGCTGAATTCGAACCCGGGCCTCCACGTTACGCGGCCTAACTCTTACCAACTGGACCACGCTCTTACTTCTCTTCGTTGTGTTAAAATTCAATTTAACCGTTGCAAAAAAAATTCCTAGAAGAACGCAAGACAAATTTTGCATATGCATATGTATGCGTGCACATGTACACAGAAATTGCCAAGCAGCTGCGCTTTGCCCCCACTACTGAAAATAGATTCTTGATTTGCTCGTAAACTAAATGTACGATCGTTATGAAATTTTCAGGGCTTATTCAGATCATCGAAATGTATGTACAAACCAATTTGCACGTGTGTAGTATTTGATTTGCTTTGTTTTTATGGTTTTTTCAATATTGGGGGCGATTGGGGGGAGGTATTCAAAACCTGAAGGTCTTAAATTCTTCGTATGTTTTACGCAAAAAAAAATAAATAAATTTGGTGGCTCTAGCTTTTATAGTTTGGGAGTTATGCTTAAAAAACCGAGTCAAAAAATCGATAAATATCGATAATAAGAAAACGGAAGGAGTTATCGATGTTTTGAAATAAACTTGATCTGCGTATGGTATATACGAACCAAATGAGACCAAGATCAGCTTTCTAGCTTTTGTAGTCTCTGAAATCGACGTGTTCATACAGACGGACGGACAGACGGACAGACAGACGGACATGGCTTAATCGATGCTTAAAAAACCGAGTCAAAAAATCGATAAATATCGATAATAAGAAAACGGAAGGAGTTATCGATGTTTTGAAATAAACTTGATCTGCGTATGGTATATACGAACCAAATGAGACCAAGATCAGCTTTCTAGCTTTTGTAGTCTCTGAAATCGACGCGTTCATACAGACGGACGGACAGACGGACAGACAGACGGACATGGCTTAATCGACTCGGCTAGTGATGCTGATCAAGAATATATATACTTTATGGGGTCGAAAATGCTTCCTTCTGCCTGTTACATACATTTGCACAAAACTATTATACCCTTTTTTACCCATTTTCAATGGGTTCAGGGTATAAAAACTATATAAAGACGTGTTTAGTCTCTCAAAGAGCTAAAACTACAGCCATACAAATGCCCCAATGATTATAACTAATACCCCAAACACAGTTCTTGACACTATTTTAATTGACACTATTGGCGCATTACTTCGAATGGCAATGAGCTATGCAATAACTATAACGTGCGACCTTACAAAATATTCAGTAGCAGTCCTATGAAGACTTTCATAACAGAATTCACTTATTAATGACTTGTGCAAATATAGTAAAATCAGTAATTTATTATCTACAGCACAACACCAACAGACTTAAGGAACAGTAGAAAGAAGTCATCGAACATTCAACGAATACGATAAAGATTAGGACGAATGTTTGAATCACTTCACATATTTTTTTTACACCACTCCATCAACGGTACATGACTATTGTTTGAACTTTTCTACGGTAGATTTCAAAGACAATTGATAGAATTATAGAATTATACTTTATCAAAAATAAATCCTATATACAATTTAGATGATTATGCAAGAGTTTAAATTTAAATTGCAGATAGAGCATAAAACAGCAATGTCTAGAAATAGAAAAACTTAAACGTAAAATAAAATATGATAAAAAAGTTACTGATTTAAAGTTAGAAATAGCAAATTTAGTACTACTTAAAACCGTTTTACGTCATAAAGTGGATACCCAATATTTAGGACCCTACAAAGTAATTGAAATAGAAGATAGAAACTATATCATAACAGACATAGGAAATAAGAAACCACAGACAGTCTATAAGAATAGGCGTAAGTTAACTTTGCTTGTTTTATTTTAATTGAAATAAATGAAAAGCATAAAAACAAAACATATATTAATATACATAAATTAAAAATAACTTCATATAGATACGTTATTTTTAAAACGGACAGAGATGTGGTATGCACATATCGAGAGCTCACTGTGCTCTGCATATATTTCAAATATGCCAATAAACATAAATACTATAATGTAACGGCACTTAGTTTTGTTGCATTTACATAAGCTAAATTCAGCATGTGTTTAATGCAGTAACCGTATATAAGATATATATATATATATATATATATATATATATATATATATATATATATATATATATATATATATATATATATAAATTTAAATATATATATGTATGTAAATCGAGCAGAATATGAGGGAGTAGATTTACTGCTTGGACTTGTTGTCGCAAGGCATACAAAATGTGAACTAACTACTAAGTTGACAAAAAGAGACTTATGAAGTTACAAAGAATTAAAATGACGAATTATTAAAATATCAGGTTACACAATGCAAAAAGTCATAGCGGCCGCGGAAACGCTGAACTTGCGCCTCGTGCATTGCCTGATA
This sequence comes from Drosophila paramelanica, assembly GCA_035043915.1. Classification (NCBI taxonomy): domain Eukaryota; kingdom Metazoa; phylum Arthropoda; class Insecta; order Diptera; family Drosophilidae; genus Drosophila; species Drosophila paramelanica. Next base: position 302,219 of record JAWNMO010000053.1, on the reverse strand, counting down.
TGTGAAGACATCCGGCCCAGAGCTGAGTCAGCTTCTGTGTTGGGGTCAAGCCGAGTCGCGTTTACTTATGTTAACTACTCCCCCCTCAAGTCGAGGCCGCCCTCGGCCGAACTTATCTCGGTGATCACCTCATTCATCTTTCGAGCCGTAGTTTTCTTTTTCATGATCTGCCGATAGGTTAAACCGATGCCAAGGACTATGCTACAGGTTATGCCAAGCAGAAGTATCAGTATGATCGCGTTGATGTTACCAATTTTGTCCTTGACTTCTTGTATCTTCTCCAAATTACGTACATTGAGCCGATGAAGGTAAGGGAGACTGAGGATGTCCTAATGGCCTGTGGTATTCAGCGGAGGGGAAGCTGCGATGCCTGGGAACCGGTTCTGTACGCTGTTCCGATTGATGTATCCCATTCTGTTTATGGTGACCCAATTGTTGAAGATGATTAAATGTGCGCCACGCACCCAGGACTCGGTGCCGTTATCTACGCAGATTGCATCATTGATGGTGACAATTCCATCGTCGACCCACGTGACTGCGTCTGGGTCGCTCGGCTGCAGTTCGCAATGAGCTACACCGCCAGCATGAAGTTCCTTGGCGCATGAGATGGCTGTTGACCGTTGACAAAATGTCGTTCTTGGGGTGGCTGTGCAGTTTTCCAGCGCGTAGACTTAATCTTGGCATTCCGCGATGATGTTGTTCTCGATTCGCAGCATATGATTTTTGTGGGCGACTGGGTAGACTGTAATTTTCTTGCAGGTGAGTTTAATTTTTGGAAAAGAGATTATAAAATATATCATGTTTGTGGATTTTAGAACTTTGGCGGACGAAGCGGACATTAAGTAGGCTATGGGAGTATCTGTGGGCTCTTCAAACCAAACAGATTTTAAGTCTGCGTGGTCTAAGATATTTGGACTGACAATGTTAGCTTCAGCCAGGGTTATGGCGAGCATTAAGTTCTGCAACTCCATCGACAACATTCTGTTCCTAGCCAAAAGTGTTCGTTGAACAACCCATCACCGAACTTATTTAACTTATAAATATTATTAAAGAACCCAATACCAAGACCCATCTAAAGCGGGGTGCCAAGTGGCTTAAAACTTATATCTCTAGCAAGCTAATGTAATGAAAAACTGCCAATTGGCACAATAAAAGTTAAAAGTAGAAATGAAAACACTACTTAAGGTTGTCCTTGTGGACTACCCTCCTCTTAATGAGAACCGTAGTTCCCAGGCACCCAAAGGTGTAAGTTTGTTTCCGAGCCTGCGATTGGACTTTACCAAGACTTCCTCTCCTACTTCAAAAACCCTATTTTGTCGGGAGTCGTTTTCCCTAGCTCTGAGGTTGTCCTGCACTCTTTTAAGCTTGTTCTGAATCTGTGTCTGAGATTCGCCTGGGAGTGAACGGACGACATCGACCGGCCGACTTACCCCTAAAAAATTGAGAACGTCAGAGTCGCCGTCTGAATCAACGGCTATCTGCGCCTCAGCATTTCTAGCTGCCGCTGCATACCCCTCAGCTCCACATTTTTGGCTCTGAGTGGTATGATTTACCCTTTGACGCCTCGGTCCCGTTGCTCGGTCAGAGGTGTTCGTTCTTTTTAACGCCTGTGGGTTGCCCGAGTTGACGTAAGCTGGTGCTTGCGATGGCATCAGCATTCTAGACATTGAACGGTCAACGTCCATTGGCTGCGGATCATTATTGCCGCTGCTTTTCCTACCACTACGCTGATCGGACTGTTCGGTCTGCTGAGGTTGCTGCGGCTTTTGTTGCCGCGCGTGATGAGGGCTTTTGGTAGGGGCACGCAGTGGCTCGACTGCTTCTGCGCCCTTTTGCCACAGGTAAAATTAAGGTTCTTGGTCAGGTCTCCGAGCCTTGTCCTCGATACTTTTGGCATAGTTTGCCGCGAAGGTGTATCTCTCATGATTGGCCTCGATTTCTTGTGCGAGTGCCAAAGCAGAGGGGAGATCGAGCGGGTGTGCCGCAAACACGCTTGAGGCCAGAAATGAATATGCGCAAGGCATCCCCTCTAAACTTCTCGCACATGCCCTTAGCTAGTGCTGCGTCATATGTCATATTTACCTTGTTTATGAGTAAGGTGAGCTTTTTCTCGACCTCATCATAATATTGGGGCAAGGTAAGCTGTCCCTGCCTGAGAGTGCCCATTTCTTGTTCTATGACGTGAACCGGCCTCTTGTCACTGTAAGTGAAATCCAAGCGGTTGATAATGGCATCAAAATTTAGGATCGTGGCAAACGAAGACAAAACTGCGTCGGCCGAACCCCTTATTTTGCTTCTGATGATTATCACCGCTTGGTAATGGCGAGAGCTGCCACTATACCGTCTGAATATTTTATACGCTGCCATTGCAGCCTGTCGCCTTAAAACATAAGTTTCTTGCGAGCCCGTAAACTCTGCGAGGCACTTGACCGCGTCTAGAGACTCGTCGCAGCGAACGTCGTCCACGATCTGTATTTCCTCAAAAGTCTCAATCGGAGGTGCTGTGACCTTCAGATCTGCTATTTTTTCTGTCAACTCGGCAATTTGCCGGTTAAGGCTCTCTTTAAGAGCTGCATCCCTCTCCCAGAATGCCTCTGCCTGTGCTTTAAGTGCACCCGAAACTGCTGACTCAACTAAAGCCCTGAGTTGCTGGGGATCCATATCTGTTTTGCTTCAGTACACTTCTTTGTATGAGTCCACCCTAATATTGTTGCTATCTGAGCCCTCTGAGTCAGACTTTCTCAAATAAGGGTCTTTATAGTTAATGAATATAACAACTAGCCACAGAATCAGATTAGCATAATTTATAAAAAATAATCAAAACAAAGTATTTGTTGAAACGATAGAACAGTCAATGGTCAATTGGATTTGCAGAAAAAAAAAAAATAATAATAATAATAATTATAATCGATGTGCAACAACACGGTTAAGTTAATTACTAAATTTTTTTGAGAGAAAAAAAAATGTATCTACCTCACGCAGTACTTAAAATTTGTATGAATGAAAAGCTCACTTACATGATCTTTATGAAGTTATATGGTAACCCAATATCTGCAGGTGATGCTGTGTCCCCCGCTGCGGTCACGCACAAAAACTTTTTAACGCTGCCCAGATTAGCTTGCGCGCTATACTGGTGTCACACCGCTGCCCGAAGAGCTCCAGCAGCTTCAGTGTATGAAGAAACAATTTGTGTAATTCAATAGACTCGCACTGACCGAGTTGACGTAGGTCAGGTACACTGCACAGCACTAAATTACGCTATGCCGAATTTGTTGTAGCGTTTGGCGCAGATTTACATAAATGCGAGCGCCGTTAGTGTCACAACACACAACACAAGTTCAGATTTTATTTTTATCTGTTTTAACTTCTTCTTGTTAAGTTGCTTCGTTTTTTTTTTTATGATTGCACTGTTCACAACACGCAACACACGATCAGATTTTTTTCTTTTGCACTTGCAAAATGGAATATTAATAGTTTTTGTTGTTGTTTTTTTTTTTTGTTTTTATAAGTTACTCTAATTGATAAGTATAATAATAATAAGTATACTCATTTACATAAATAAATAGTTTTTTGCTATAAAAAATTGAAAAAATTAAATTTTTCTCAATGTGTAAAGTCATTCTTGACACACTGTATTTTCGTTTTACATGTTATGTATAAAACACCTTATATACAAAACACAGCGCTGCTACTAAGGACTACGCAGCCTTAGGTTTAATAATACTTAATACCAAATTGTAAGAATCAGATCAATAAAACCATCGGGAGCGATAACAACAATTGCTCGGGCTCTAATCAAAATCTGCGCAACAAATCTTTCAATGCCCTAAGGAAGAATCAAGTCCAACCTATGGAAATCGATTCGCAGATCTCTGGGCGTAAAGAACAAACTAACTTACTAAACAGAGCGTATATCAGGGCAGAGACGCCAACAAATTAGTAATGTCTCCCAACAAGGCCAACCAAGAGGATCAAGAATATATCCAACTTAGCCAAGGCCGCATTTGCTGACATCAATAATGAAAGTACTCGGCTGGTGTCAGTGATCTACTACATTTTTTTTATAAAGCGCACCCAATTGCCGTTCGTCGAGCTTCAATTGCCTGGCAGAACACTTGAAATGTTAATCGACATTGGGGTAGCAAAAAACTACGTAAGGCCTGCAAAGGAGCTTACAAAACGTAAAACCTGCCGACATCCCATTTACTCTGAATTCCATACATGGATCCAGTAACATACAAAAATAAGTGCTGAATGACAATTTTTCGAAAAGTTGCGTAAATTTTCATATTAGACACACTCGACACCTTTGATGGTGATAGGCTTCGATCTGCTAAATTAGGCTGGACTTGCCTTAACTTACAGCGGTAAATATATCACTTATGGCACCAAGTCTGAAACATTGATATACCATTCTTGGACATCGTAGGAAGCGAAATCAAAAAAATGATACTGAAGAGGATAAATGCGTTTTCCACTTTTAACACCTCAGTTGTTGCCACAATTCATAACGAGAACAATGATCCGGTATATTCAAAGCTGTACTGTCTAACGGAATTACTAAGTTGTTTAAAGATGGCATCATAAGACTAGCGTAAGTTGTTGATAAAAATGGCTTAGATACCAGTTGAAAAAATAATAACTTATAATAAAAATAATAAAAATAATGACTTAGGAAACGGAACCAACATTGTCATCTTCTACTATATTCTTTGTATAGTTATGCATATTTAAATAACCTAGCTAATACTAATAGTTGTTGTTGATAAATCGGCTTAAGTCCCCACCTCTAAGCTACCAATTGAACCACCTCTGCTTCACTTCCCTTTAATCTTTTGGACTGCAGTACCCACACGTGCCACGGAAACAAGAAATAAATAAGTTGCAAATAAAGTTGTATGATCTGGCAGTAGTCTAATGGCTTAAATTGTCGTTGGACTAACCCCTACCTATCAAATAAATTAGTTCTGCTCGGCTACCTGTAGCAAAGCCATATATCTATGGCCTTTAATTTGAAAATTTTGTTACAATATTTTACGTCTACGTTGACCTAAGAGTATTGTGTGAAAATTAGACCGATTACGTCCGACACATTGAGACCGCTATTTCCTCTTTTTCTCAAGATTTCGAAAATTTCGAATATTTATGTTTCATTGTTACTGGCAAAGAAGCAAGATCTAACCTAACAAGGTCAAGGCAATCTAAAGGTTGAACTAAAGACTTTGTTGTTTTGAGCTCTTTTCTCGTCCTGGCTAGTAAATGCATGGTAATCGTCAAGGACTTCGCATCTATAGACCTTTAACAAGTATTCTTATGGGTGAAAACGGCATAATAAATAAGCATAAGTCTAGAAAAAACACCTGTAGAATTTAACAACACGCTACGTAAACAGCAGTACTATCTCAAGGAGGACGACCCATCACCATGATATCTCGGATATTATGCTATCAGTATGGTAGCACAGAATTACATATCTTCAAAAGCCATCAACGGCACCCGTTTGCGGTGTCTGAATAAAAACCAACGCAAAAAAAAAATGGGAAGATTTTTTTGAAGAGTATAACGCCAGTGTCTATAACAATCCGGAAAAACAGAAAACTTCGTGGCAGACGCCCTGTACCGGCAAGATATCAATACCCTACTAGTTGAACAGCAATCAGACGCAGCCACCGTTCATAGAGAAGTTTTCCTGACATACACGATTGAAAAACTAACGGCTCTAGCTTTTATAGTTTGGGAGTTATGCTTAAAAAACCGAGTCAAAAAATCGATAAATATCGATAATAAGAAAACGGAAGGAGTTATCGATGTTTTGAAATAAACTTGATCTGCGTTTGGTATATACGAACCAAATGAGACCAAGATCAGCTTTCTAGCTTTTGTAGTCTCTGAAATCGACGCGTTCATACAGACGGACGGACAGACGGACAGACAGACGGACATGGCTTAATCGACTCGGCTAGTGATGCTGATCAAGAATATATATACTTTATGGGGTCGAAAATGCTTCCTTCTGCCTGTTACATACATTTGCACAAAACTATTATACCCTTTTTACCCATTTTCAATGGGTTCAGGGTATAAAAACTATATAAAGACGTGTTTAGTCTCTCAAAGAGCTAAAACTACAGCCATACAAATGCCCCAATGATTATAACTAATACCCCAAACACAGTTCTTGACACTATTTTAATTGACACTATTGGCGCATTACTTCGAATGGCAATGAGCTATGCAATAACTATAACGTCCGACCTTACAAAATATTCAGTAGCAGTCCTATGAAGACTTTCATAACAGAATTCACTTATTAATGACTTGTGCAAATATAGTAAAATCAGTAATTTATTATCTACAGCACAACACCAACAGACTTAAGGAACAGTAGAAAGAAGTCATCGAACATTCAACGAAAACGATAAAGATTAGGACGAATGTTTGAATCACTTCACATATTTTTTTTACACCACTCCATCAACGGTACATGACTATTGTTTGAACTTTTCTACGGTAGATTTCAAAGACAATTGATAGAATTATAGAATTATACTTTATCAAAAATAAATCCTATATACAATTTAGATGATTATGCAAGAGTTTAAATTTAAATTGCAGATAGAGCATAAAACAGCAATGTCTAGAAATAGAAAAACTTAAACGTAAAATAAAATATGATAAAAAAGTTACTGATTTAAAGTTAGAAATAGCAAATTTAGTACTACTTAAAACCGTTTTACGTCATAAAGTGGATACCCAATATTTAGGACCCTACAAAGTAATTGAAATAGAAGATAGAAACTATATCATAACAGACATAGGAAATAAGAAACCACAGACAGTCTATAAGAATAGGCGTAAGTTAACTTTGCTTGTTTTATTTTAATTGAAATAAATGAAAAGCATAAAAACAAAACATATATTAATATACATAAATTAAAAATAACTTCATATAGATACGTTATTTTTAAAACGGACAGAGATGTGGTATGCACATATCGAGAGCTCACTGTGCTCTGCATATATTTCAAATATGCCAATAAACATAAATACTATAATGTAACGGCACTTAGTTTTGTTGCATTTACATAAGCTAAATTCAGCATGTGTTTAATGCAGTAACCGTATATAAGATATATATATATATATTATATATATATATATATATATATATATATATATATATATATATATATAAATTTAAATATATATATGTATGTAAATCGAGCAGAATATGAGGGAGTAGATTTACTGCTTGGACTTGTTGTCGCAAGGCATACAAAATGTGAACTAACTACTAAGTTGACAAAAAGAGACTTATGAAGTTACAAAGAATTAAAATGACGAATTATTAAAATATCAAGTTACACAATGCAAAAAGTCATAGCGGCCGCGGAAACGCTGAACTTGCGCCTCGTGCATTGCCTGATATGTGAAGACATCCGGCCCAGAGCTGAGTCAGCTTCTGTGTTGGGGTCAAGCCGAGTCGCGTTTACTTATGTTAACTACTCCCCCCTCAAGTCGAGGCCGCCCTCGGCCGAACTTATCTCGGTGATCACCTCATTCATCTTTCGAGCCGTAGTTTTCTTTTTCATGATCTGCCGATAGGTTAAACCGATGCCAAGGACTATGCTACAGGTTATGCCAAGCAGAAGTATCAGTATGATCGCGTTGATGATACCAATTTTGTCCTTGACTTCTTGTATCTTCTCCAAATTACGTACATTGAGCCGATGAAGGTAAGGGAGACTGAGGATGTCCTAATGGCCTGTGGTATTCAGCGGAGGGGAAGCTGCGATGCCTGGGAACCGGTTCTGTACGCTGTTCCGATTGATGTATCCCATTCTGTTTATGGTGACCCAATTGTTGAAGATGATTAAATGTGCGCCACGCACCCAGGACTCGGTGCCGTTATCTACGCAGATTGCATCATTGATGGTGACAATTCCATCGTCGACCCACGTGACTGCGTCTGGGTCGCTCGGCTGCAGTTCGCAATGAGCTACACCGCCAGCATGAAGTTCCTTGGCGCATGAGATGGCTGTTGACCGTTGACAAAATGTCGTTCTTGGGGTGGCTGTGCAGTTTTCCAGCGCGTAGACTTAATCTTGGCATTCCGCGATGATGTTGTTCTCGATTCGCAGCATATGATTTTTGTGGGCGACTGGGTAGACTGTAATTTTCTTGCAGGTGAGTTTAATTTTTGGAAAAGAGATTATAAAATATATCATGTTTGTGGATTTTAGAACTTTGGCGGACGAAGCGAACATTAAGTAGGCTATGGGAGTGTCTGTGGGCTCTTCAAACCAAACAGATTTTAAGTCTGCGTGGTCTAAGATATTTGGACTGACAATGTTAGCTTCAGCCAGGGTTATGGCGAGCATTAAGTTCTGCAACTCCATCGACAACATTCTGTTCCTAGCCAAAAGTGTTCGTTGAACAACCCATCACCGAACTTATTTAACTTATAAATATTATTAAAGAACCCAATACCAAGACCCATCTAAAGCGGGGTGCCAAGTGGCTTAAAACTTATATCTCTAGCAAGCTAATGTAATGAAAAACTGCCAATTGGCACAATAAAAGTTAAAAGTAGAAATGAAAACACTACTTAAGGTTGTCCTTGTGGACTACCCTCCTCTTAATGAGAACCGTAGTTCCCAGGCACCCAAAGGTGTAAGTTTGTTTCCGAGCCTGCGATTGGACTTTACCAAGACTTCCTCTCCTACTTCAAAAACCCTATTTTGTCGGGAGTCGTTTTCCCTAGCTCTGAGGTTGTCCTGCACTCTTTTAAGCTTGTTCTGAATCTGTGTCTGAGATTCGCCTGGGAGTGAACGGACGACATCGACCGGCCGACTTACCCCTAAAAAATTGAGAACGTCAGAGTCGCCGTCTGAATCAACGGCTATCTGCGCCTCAGCATTTCTAGCTGCCGCTGCATACCCCTCAGCTCCACATTTTTGGCTCTGAGTGGTATGATTTACCCTTTGACGCCTCGGTCCCGTTGCTCGGTCAGAGGTGTTCGTTCTTTTTAACGCCTGTGGGTTGCCCGAGTTGACGTAAGCTGGTGCTTGCGATGGCATCAGCATTCTAGACATTGAACGGTCAACGTCCATTGGCTGCGGATCATTATTGCCGCTGCTTTTCCTACCACTACGCTGATCGGACTGTTCGGTCTGCTGAGGTTGCTGCGGCTTTTGTTGCCGCGCGTGATGAGGGCTTTTGGTAGGGGCACGCAGTGGCTCGACTGCTTCTGCGCCCTTTTGCCACAGGTAAAATTAAGGTTCTTGGTCAGGTCTCCGAGCCTTGTCCTCGATACTTTTGGCATAGTTTGCCGCGAAGGTGTATCTCTCATGATTAGCCTCGATTTCTTGTGCGAGTGCCAAAGCAGAGGGGAGATCGAGCGGGTGTGCCGCAAACACGCTTGAGGCCAGAAATGAATATGCGCAAGGCATCCCCTCTAAACTTCTCGCACATGCCCTTAGCTAGTGCTGCGTCATATGTCATATTTACCTTGTTTATGAGTAAGGTGAGCTTTTTCTCGACCTCATCATAATATTGGGGCAAGGTAAGCTGTCCCTGCCTGAGAGTGCCCATTTCTTGTTCTATGACGTGAACCGGCCTCTTGTCACTGTAAGTGAAATCCAAGCGGTTGATAATGGCATCAAAATTTAGGATCGTGGCAAACGAAGACAAAACTGCGTCGGCCGAACCCCTTATTTTGCTTCTGATGATTATCACCGCTTGGTAATGGCGAGAGCTGCCACTATACCGTCTGAATATTTTATACGCTGCCATTGCAGCCTGTCGCCTTAAAACATAAGTTTCTTGCGAGCCCGTAAACTCTGCGAGGCACTTGACCGCGTCTAGAGACTCGTCGCAGCGAACGTCGTCCACGATCTGTATTTCCTCAAAAGTCTCAATCGGAGGTGCTGTGACCTTCAGATCTGCTATTTTTTCTGTCAACTCGGCAATTTGCCGGTTAAGGCTCTCTTTAAGAGCTGCATCCCTCTCCCAGAATGCCTCTGCCTGTGCTTTAAGTGCACCCGAAACTGCTGACTCAACTAAAGCCCTGAGTTGCTGGGGATCCATATCTGTTTTGCTTCAGTACACTTCTTTGTATGAGTCCACCCTAATATTGTTGCTATCTGAGCCCTCTGAGTCAGACTTTCTCAAATAAGGGTCTTTATAGTTAATGAATATAACAACTAGCCACAGAATCAGATTAGCATAATTTATAAAAAATAATCAAAACAAAGTATTTGTTGAAACGATAGAACAGTCAATGGTCAATTGGATTTGCAGAAAAAAAAAAAATAATAATAATAATAATTATAATCGATGTGCAACAACACGGTTAAGTTAATTACTAAATTTTTTTGAGAGAAAAAAAAATGTATCTACCTCACGCAGTACTTAAAATTTGTATGAATGAAAAGCTCACTTACATGATCTTTATGAAGTTATATGGTAACCCAATATCTGCAGGTGATGCTGTGTCCCCCGCTGCGGTCACGCACAAAAACTTTTTAACGCTGCCCAGATTAGCTTGCGCGCTATACTGGTGTCACACCGCTGCCCGAAGAGCTCCAGCAGCTTCAGTGTATGAAGAAACAATTTGTGTAATTCAATAGACTCGCACTGACCGAGTTGACGTAGGTCAGGTACACTGCACAGCACTAAATTACGCTATGCCGAATTTGTTGTAGCGTTTGGCGCAGATTTACATAAATGCGAGCGCCGTTAGTGTCACAACACACAACACAAGTTCAGATTTTATTTTTATCTGTTTTAACTTCTTCTTGTTAAGTTGCTTCGTTTTTTTTTTTATGATTGCACTGTTCACAACACGCAACACACGATCAGATTTTTTTCTTTTGCACTTGCAAAATGGAATATTAATAGTTTTTGTTGTTGTTTTTTTTTTTTGTTTTTATAAGTTACTCTAATTGATAAGTATAATAATAATAAGTATACTCATTTACATAAATAAATAGTTTTTTGCTATAAAAAATTGAAAAAATTAAATTTTTCTCAATGTGTAAAGTCATTCTTGACACACTGTATTTTCGTTTTACATGTTATGTATAAAACACCTTATATACAAAACACAGCGCTGCTACTGAGGACTACGCAGCCTTAGGTTTAATAATACTTAATACCAAATTGTAAGAATCAGATCAATAAAACCATCGGGAGCGATAACAACAATTGCTCGGGCTCTAATCAAAATCTGCGCAACAAATCTTTCAATGCCCTAAGGAAGAATCAAGTCCAACCTATGGAAATCGATTCGCAGATCTCTGGGCGTAAAGAACAAACTAACTTACTAAACAGAGCGTATATCAGGGCAGAGACGCCAACAAATTAGTAATGTCTCCCAACAAGGCCAACCAAGAGGATCAAGAATATATCCAACTTAGCCAAGGCCGCATTTGCTGACATCAATAATGAAAGTACTCGGCTGGTGTCAGTGATCTACTACATTTTTTTTATAAAGCGCACCCAATTGCCGTTCGTCGAGCTTCAATTGCCTGGCAGAACACTTGAAATGTTAATCGACATTGGGGTAGCAAAAAACTACGTAAGGCCTGCAAAGGAGCTTACAAAACGTAAAACCTGCCGACATCCCATTTACTCTGAATTCCATACATGGATCCAGTAACATACAAAAATAAGTGCTGAATGACAATTTTTCGAAAAGTTGCGTAAATTTTCATATTAGACACACTCGACACCTTTGATGGTGATAGGCTTCGATCTGCTAAATTAGGCTGGACTTGCCTTAACTTACAGCGGTAAATATATCACTTATGGCACCAAGTCTGAAACATTGATATACCATTCTTGGACATCGTAGGAAGCGAAATCAAAAAAATGATACTGAAGAGGATAAATGCGTTTTCCACTTTTAACACCTCAGTTGTTGCCACAATTCATAACGAGAACAATGATCCGGTATATTCAAAGCTGTACTGTCTAACGGAATTACTAAGTTGTTTAAAGATGGCATCATAAGACTAGCGTAAGTTGTTGATAAAAATGGCTTAGATACCAGTTGAAAAAATAATAACTTATAATAAAAATAATAAAAATAATGACTTAGGAAACGGAACCAACATTGTCATCTTCTACTATATTCTTTGTATAGTTATGCATATTTAAATAACCTAGCTAATACTAATAGTTGTTGTTGATAAATCGGCTTAAGTCCCCACCTCTAAGCTACCAATTGAACCACCTCTGCTTCATTTCCCTTTAATCTTTTGGACTGCAGTACCCACACGTGCCACGGAAACAAGAAATAAATAAGTTGCAAATAAAGTTGTATGATCTGGCAGTAGTCTAATGGCTTAAATTGTCGTTGGACTAACCCCTACCTATCAAATAAATTAGTTCTGCTCGGCTACCTGTAGCAAAGCCATATATCTATGGCCTTTAATTTGAAAATTTTGTTACAATATTTTACGTCTACGTTGACCTAAGAGTATTGTGTGAAAATTAGACCGATTACGTCCGACACATTGAGACCGCTATTTCCTCTTTGTCTCAAGATTTCGAAAATTTCGAATATTTATGTTTCATTGTTACTGGCAAAGAAGCAAGATCTAACCTAACAAGGTCAAGGCAATCTAAAGGTTGAACTAAAGACTTTGTTGTTTTGAGCTCTTTTCTCGTCCTGGCTAGTAAATGCATGGTAATCGTCAAGGACTTCGCATCTATAGACCTTTAACAAGTATTCTTATGGGTGAAAACGGCATAATAAATAAGCATAAGTCTAGAAAAAACACCTGTAGAATTTAACAACACGCTACGTAAACAGCAGTACTATCTCAAGGAGGACGACCCATCACCATGATATCTCGGATATTATGCTATCAGTATGGTAGCACAGAATTACATATCTTCAAAAGCCATCAACGGCACACGTTTGCGGTGTCTGAATAAAAACCAACGCAAAAAAAAAATGGGAAGATTTTTTTGAAGAGTATAACGCCAGTGTCTATAACAATCCGGAAAAACAGAAAACTTCGTGGCAGACGCCCTGTACCGGCAAGATATCAATACCCTACTAGTTGAACAGCAATCAGACGCAGCCACCGTTCATAGAGAAGTTTTCCTGACATACACGATTGAAAAACTAACAGACCTTTAAATTGCTTTAAAAATCAAGTGTTCCTGAAAGAGGCACGTTATAAGTTGCATCGAAGACTGATTATGGTTGGCAATAAAACCCGCCACGTGATCCACAAGCAAGAGTGATGTGATAGAGATAGTAAAACTTGTACGCACTCCTGACATTAGAATCGTGTCCCACTATAACTTCCCAAATTTGGCCGTTTATCTACACGAGCTGGTATCACTGTTCCTAACAACTAGATTCTAGCACTGCAAAAATATGGTGTCAAACATTATCAACAAAGACGAAGAGGTGGAGAGCACACCAGGTAAATGTGAAACAAAGTTATGTAACGAGTTTGAAGTGCAACGTGTGTACGACAGCCAAATATTATGGTGCCCCAAAAAAATGCCGATGTACTGCCACATATTGGCATCAATTACCAATTGCATCTCGCGCAATAGCAGCCGTTACAGGCCATTTCAAAATTAACAAAAAAATAAAGAATTACCGACACAGTCCAAGCAATAGCTCGAGAACGCATAAAACATAATTAGATTATCCATTTTATTACAAAGCAAAGGCCATTCGATAAAATTCACGCAAATTACAACGAGTGTCGACAAACAATAAAAGACTAAATAATAAATGCCCTACAATACCATTTTATCAGATGTAACCCAAATAGGCAATAGGTTGTTCGACGTAGTTTAAAATGTATACCTTAAAAATAACAAAAGATCGGAAAATAAACCCCGTTATGTTCTTAAGGAAAGATACAAAAGATAGGAACGTCTGTGCAAATTGCAAATTGCAAATTGATCACACCCACTACACCCAATCATACAATGAATACAGATCAGGCTTAAATGTTTCCACAGCTTTATCGGAATATTCTTCATAATCCTATTTACAGCGAATGCGCTATTCATTCTATATTCCAATATTAGATGGTAATGCGTTGATATGGGAGCAAGTTAATTTAGGCATTCGACTAACTTGACTTCATGAGCATCATAGACGAGACTATTAAAATGGACGAACGGCATTCAAAGTTATTGCAGGTGTGTCAAGAATACCTGACGCGACGCACCTTGAAAGAATTAAAGCAACTGAAGCTTCATTTATAAAGTCAAAATAAGTAAATATCGCGCAACTGTATGATACGCTACTAGCAAAAAATGAATATTAATAACAAATATGCGAAACCCATTACACTCGCCTAATCCAATATAATAAATTCAGTAATATTGTATTACATTAACATTTAACACAGAACAAAGCTGTGAGCAAAGTCACCGGCATCGCAGCTATGCCCCTCCTGAGAATCTCGCGATACGATCGTGTGCTATCACTGCTGCATCGGATGAATGAGCACAACATACATCCAGGAGCTCAGGAACGAAGTCACATCCATCGGGTGTGCCCAAAATCTTGTTCGAAATTTTAGTGGCAGTCAGCCTTACATTTTGCGTTCTCATCCTCGTTTATTAATGCTGGAGTCGAAGAAGATCGTCAATCAAGCTTTGAGAAGTTATCAAAGAGCTAAGCATCCCCGAGGACGGCAATGATCTTAAAGCGGAAACAGTTAACAATCAAGTTAACAAGTTAATCTTGCACGAAATTATCAAGCAAGTCAGATTACCCATAAAACGTTCTCGAGCGTTGGGGATCAACAACCTGACCTTGGATTCTATCGCAACTCTGCACTATCGGTGTAAGTCGGCTTATTCACCACAAACCCGGGCAAGTAAATTGCATTTATGTCTTTAGCTATTGTTTCATTTTCATTGTTTTAGTTCAGTCAGTTTTGAATCCAATTTTGCAAGAACAACAAATATACCTGTCCGGCATTTACCGTCATCAGCACATTATTACAATTGTTGTATTAGTTTGATTTATATCTGCGACGGGGATCTAAATCTACAGCATCAAAATCTGCATTTGAGGAATCAAATAATGTGTATTAAAGAGTTAGTATAAAATATGATTAAGTTAATGCACATAAGTGGCACAAACACTTGTCTACATTTACCATATTATAACAATGTGTATTAATAATATATACATTTTTATTTTTCACATGAATTAAAACATGAATATGAATATTTATATTTCAAGGAAGCTATGAAATATCGTTGAAAAGCTTGTCATACCCTGAAAGCATCAAAACTGGGTAAAAAAGGGTATAATGGTTTTGTGCAAATGTATGTAACAGGCAGAAGGAAGCATCTCCGACCCCAAACACTATTTATATTCTCAGCCGAGTCGATTTACCCAAGACTCCAAAGCTTGAAACCTGATCTTGGACTCATTCGGTTAGTATATACCATACGCAGTCAAGTTTATTTCAAAAGATCAAAAAATCTTTTTGTTTTCTTATCATCGATATTTATCGCTTTTTTGACTCGGATTTTAGGTATAACTCCTAAACTATAAAAGCTAAAGCCACCAAATGTGTTTTATTATGTTCGCGTAAAGCATACGATTAAATATTTCAGGTTTTGGATACCTTCCCCCAATATCGATAAAACCATAAAAACAAATCAAATCAAATACTACACACGTGCAAATTGGTTTGTACAAATTAAGAAGTAGCACACTGTGTATTTATTATTGATTTTTATTGAAGCTCGTTTGAGCTGTATGAGAACCAAATTAAAACTAAAACTTAAAGAACTTTAAATGAACTTATGAAGCTATCGCTGCCGGCCGGCGAGCCGACCGAATGCTGAGTCCGCGGTTCTTGCGGACGATCAAGCTGCTTGCGCGTGCAAGTGTCGGGTTGCGTCCGCAACTCTGTTGCAACGGCATCCGGTGCGTCGTCAGCTCTTTTAGCTCTGCGCGTGTTAACTCCTCCCTCGGTAGACTGAAACCCGTCCTCGGGTTTCCTCTTGTTTGTCCCGTGCTGGAGTAGTTTCCAGGCGCCAACGAAGAGCAGGAGAAGAGCGATGAGGACCAAGCAGTCAAATGATCGTGATGCCATGTCCGATCTAAGATCCCCGATGTGACGGAGGTTCCTTAAGCTTAGGTCGTGCAAAAAGGGGAGGCTCAGATGTTCTCTGAAGAGGGTGATGTTTACCACGGCCGACGTAGACACGGCAGGTTTCTTTTTTAAGATACCTCGGTGGTTCACGTACCGGGTGCCATTCAGAAAGATGTGTTCGTCATACGTAGCGAGGAAGGTTCCTGTGACCATCTGACTGTTGCCGACTTTGTCAACGACATTCATCGTTGCGCTGTTTATGACCAAGATGCCCTCGCCGATCACCGTTACTGGCTCCAAATGCCCAGGGCGCGAGGCACATTGTGCGACGGTTCCAGATACCAATTGCTGGGCACACGTTGCGTTTTGAAGTCTCCTACAGAAGCTAGTGCTCACAGTGGCGGTGCAGTCGCGCACAGCGTAGGTATTTGTTCCGCAATCGGCCACTGTATTCCCTTCTTCTAGATCTAATATTATGTTATTGTGCTGGACAGGAAAAATATCTATTTTTTTACAATTTAGCTTAGGTTTAGGATATTTGACCAAAAAGTAAATTAATTCAGAATTTTGGAAGGCTTTAATATGAGAAACTTCTAAAACTACTATTTGTGAGTTGCTCATTCAATTCATTCACATCAATGCTGTCTAGTATAAGTGGGCTGATTAAATTTACTTTCGCGAGCGTCACGGACAGGATTAAGTCCTCAAGGTTCGTGATTATCATTCTGTTTTTTGCCAAGATTGTTGCATAGAAGTGTTCAACTTCTGCATCTGGTTTCAATATTTCATTAAGAGCCCTTGAAATTTCGTTGAGTCGATTTTGGAATTTACTATTAATTTCTATCTGTTTGTTCTCTGAATCTACTAACTGACCCTGCTTGAATTTCATTTGTTCCCAGTCTTCAAAGTCTGGGGTTCCTGCAATCGCCTTAAGGGCAGTGCCTAACATGTTAATGCTACGTGCTCGTCTATGGTGTACGGTTAGGGAAGCCATTAAAGTGGCTATGTGCTGGATGTCCGTCTTTAGTACCTGTCTCACGTGGTTCTTGGGTAAGTTGTCTACCAGTTTCCAGCCGTACTTGTCCCAGATCGTTACGTCTCCGTCTATTATAGGTATGTAGTCCGCGTGTGAGTAGTCGTTGAGTCTCAATGTCGCTTCGGTCAAGGTCATGGTTGCCGTAGTCAAAATGAAAAGGTATCCTAGCCTAAAATGAACATAGATTTGTCCGTAAAAATAACCTGATTACTAATAGATTTTTATGAATTCTAAATGCTAAAACTTACTTAAGGTTGTCCTTATGGACCACCCTCCCTTTAATAAGAACCGTCGTACCTAAGTCTGCTTCCACTGTTGCCTCCGTGAATAGGGGTGATAGTTTATTTCCTAGTCTCTTGTTGTTCTTTATCCAGACCCTATCGCCTACCTGATACGACTTATAGACCCTTTTTTTATTAATTTGGTCAAGTGTCTTCTGCTGTGCAGATGCAATTTTTTCTCTAATCTGCGCCGTAGTGTTTTTGGAAGACTAGTGAATGATGTCTATGGGCCTTTCACTGGTTACCGAATGGATTGACCTGTTGTACTTGACGGTCGAGAGAAGAATGTTCTCAACAGTGTCTTCTACCTGCGACTCTATTTTATTGGATCGCGCAATATCCCCAAGGGTACCGTGAAATCGTTCAACCTGTCCATTAGAGGAGTTATGCAGGGGCGGTGCATTCGAAATCTCAATGCCGAAGTTGTTTGTGAGCATTGATCTTATGGTCTCCGAGTTCAGGGATTTTTCGTTGTCACAGTAAACAATTTTCGTTTTCGGGAATATGTTTATGAGCTGCAATAATGGAGCTTTTATATCCACGATTGCGCGAGACCGAATGGGCTGTACCACCGCAAACTTCGAAAACTTGTCAATGCAAGTTAAGAAGTATTTGCTAGCGGTGGAGTAGACATCTACATGCAAAATTTCTCCGGCATACGATGGAATCGGAGTTTTCCCTATTGCTTGTCTGGTCGGGTGCCGATCATGTTTACTCATGACGCAGACTCTACAGTTTGCTGCTATTTCTGACGTCAGGCGACCTATTTTTGGAAAAAAATAGTCCCTAAGAATTTGCTGCGCATTTTCCTGTGCCGCTCTATGAGCGCGGTTATGCTCGGCTGTAGCGATTTCTCTTTGTTCTGTTGGGTCTGTTATGTCTGTGACAAAGCTTTTTGCATATCTAAATGTAGTTGAAGGGAATGCTTCAACTAGTTTGTGTTGGATAAAAGCCAATACGGGTAGCTCGCAATAGATTGCGTTGACTACATCAATATTTACTGCATCTTTAATGATTTGCAGTAGTGTGCTACGATCGGAAAAATTTATGATATGACGGGTTTTTGTCTTAAACAAAATAAACGTCTGTTGCTGGGGAATGGTCCCTTCTTCCAGAATAATCTGGTTTCGGAAGCAATTTACCGGTTTATTGGTAGCTTCAATGGTGTACGTAAGGGATTCTTCGCTATGGATAGTAGCGTCATCAGAATTAGCTGAATCGTCTAGTGCGTTGACATTTTGGCGAGACAGAGCGTCTGCTACCAGGTTTTCTTTTCCAGGTTTATAAATTATATTTGCGTTGTGCTCATCAATGAAGGCTCTCCAACGCTTTATTTTGGCATTCGGATTCTTGTCCGATACCGAAAAAGTTAATGGCTGGTGGTCTGTATGGATGTTAAGATTTTTAACCCCGTACAGGTAATTTCTGAGGTTTTTGAGTGCCCATACAATGGCGAGAAGTTCACGCTCATTTGTGGCAAAATTTACCTCATTCCCTCGCAATGTTCGCGAGATCATAGTTATGGGGCGACCGTCTTGAGATTATACTGCTCCCAGTCTGTAGCCAGACGCATCTGTTGTGAGGTCAAAAGGCTTTTTATAATCTGGATAGTACAACATCACATCCTCGGAGGCCAGTATGTCTTTAAGCCTGTTGACTGCTTCTACTTGTTCCGGTGACAATTCGATTTTTACCTTTCTCAAATAATTGGCACTTATCTTGCCATTTTCGGCCTTCAAAATATCCGTTAGGGGCCTTGCGATGTGGGCGAAGCCTGTTATGAAACAGCGGTAGTAGCTTGCTAACCCCAGGAACGACCTAAGGACAAAAAGAGTTTTTGGGGGGTAAAATTCTTTTATGGCTCTCACTTTGTCAGGCGAGGACCGAATACCGCCCCTGCACACGGTGAATCCCAAATATTCCACGCTTTTTTTGAAAAACTTGGATTTTTCTTGGGAGACTCGCATGCCTGCGTCTCTAAGGTTTTTCAAGACCCATTCAATGTCTCTGACATGGTCTTCCTTAGACTTGGAGAAGATTATTACGTCATCAACATAAACGTAACATGTCTTCCCAATTTGTTCGCGGAGCACATCGTCAATGGCTCGTTGAAAAATACTTGGGGCATTTTTTAACCCAAAAGGAAGTCTGCAAAACTCATACTTCCCGTTGTTGGCAGAAAACGCTGTCTTTTTCCTGTCTCTTTCAGCCAATTCAATTTGGTGAAACCCTGACTTGAGGTCCAAAGTAGTGAAATACTGGGCCTCGCCCAAATTCGACAGTATAGTCGAGATAGATGGGATAGGGTATTTGTCGTCCGTTGTCTTATGATTTAGTTTCCTAAAATCAATAACGAGACGCTTTTGCTTGTGCCCCGCTTCGTCAACACTTTTCTTGTCGACGACCCATATTGGGTTATTATAAGGGGACTTTGACGGTCTTATTATGCCATTCGCTAAAAGTTGTTTAACCTCTGCATTGACAAATTCAGACACGCCTTTTGGGTACGGGTACAGTTTAGAGTAAACTGGTTCGTTATCGGTTGGTATAGTGGCAACCGTGTTTATGTTATATGGTAAGGACTCGTTAACGTCCGCAAATGCTTTTACCATTTGGTCGATCATGCGATCGAAAGAGGATCTTACAGCAGGTGGCACATCTGTGTCATTGATCCGAATATGATTTACTTGTTGGCACTTAGTGAACTCGATTTTTTCTAGTCCATGGTCATGTTTTATAACATTATTTGTTAAATCTATTTGGGCGTTGATCTGTTTTAACAAATCAAGGCCAATTATGCCGTCGAAGTCTTTTAATGACTCCAGCATGAAAAAGTATGACTTTACGTCAAAAAGGTGAATGAGACATTTTTTCTCAATTTTTGTGTGCCCGTGAATCGATTTAACTTTGAAAGGGCTGTCGACTGGCACCCAATGTGACAGTTCGGGAAGGGGTTTTAATCTGTGTCTATCAAGAGTCGAATGGTTTGCCCTGCGACCGTTCGTCTTATGAACGGAAGCAGGGAGCTTCCGCTAAAAAATTACAGCTTTCAGCTCCGGACAAATCATCCTCGACTACTGCAGTTTCATTTTGCGACAATGACTCGTAACTATCATTACTTTCTTCCTGCGGAAGATGGTTCAAGTGTTGTTGGGTCTTCATTGATTGGTCCCCGTAACCTTGATTGTTCTTGTAACCTTGTGTGGGCTGCCTAAAGCGCGGGGAGGAATCTACCTCCATTGGCTCGGGTCCCCGCCCCTGTTGTTTTTGGTTATTAAACCGCTGCTTTGAGCTACCTGGTTTTTGTTGACCTTGGTTTTGGTCCTTTTGATTCTTCTGGAAATGGGGGTTCCTTCTTTGGGAATTTCCCTCGTTTTCCGGTTGAGCGTTCTGACGCCAGTTCTGAGATTTTTGAACGCTAGGCTTTTGTGGTTTTTCTTTAAGGTGTTTTGCAAAACTGACAGCAAAAATGCCTCTCTCGTTGCTTGACTCAGCCTCCTGGGTTAGAGCTAAAGCTGAGGGGAGGTCTATGGGCTGTGCTGGGAAAACAGCCCACCTGAGGGATTTTCTCAATCCCGAGACAAAAGTGTGCAAAGCATCGCTTCTGAATTTTTCATTCAATACTGCCGCTGCGGCTGGGTCATGGGTCATTAATGTTTTATTTGTTAACAAAGTTAATTTCTTCTCTACCTCATCGTAGTATTTTAAGAGTGGTAGATCGCCCTGTCGAAGCGTACTTAATTGTTGCTGTATTACGTGCACTGGTGTTTTGTCCGCGTACGTAAAATCAAGTCTGGCAATGATTGCCTTAAAATTCAACACTGTGTTGAATGAAGCCAGTACAGCGTCTGCTGATCCCCTGACTTTGTTTCGGATAATGCCTACTGCCTGGTAATGCCTTGAACTGCCATTATACGGCTCAAAAACTTTGTAAGCTGCAGAGGCGGCCTGCCTCCAAGAGACGTAGTTCTCTTGTTTGCCATCAAACTCCGGGATGGACTTTATAATGTCTAAGGGCTCGTCGCAACGAATCCCTGGCACAATTTCAATTTCCTGAAAAACTTCTATCTGGGGGGTGAGGCCCTTAAATTTGTTAAACTGATTTGTAAGAGATGCTAGTTTCTCTTCAAACATAAGCGCCTGTTGATTAAGCGCTGCCTGTACTTTCGCCTCCATCTGTGCGACCTGTTCGGCATTTATTTTGTGTGTTTTTTCTAAAGATCGTTTCTCTAAGTAAGAAGAGATAAGTTCGTCGCCGCTACTGTCGTCTGTTTTGTTTTGATTTGAGCGCAACATAAAAATATTTAGACCGCACAAGAAAAATTCCAACACGACTTATAAAAGTTTCAAGTTTCAACTTATTAGGTCGCGATATGTAAAACTGTTTTATTTGTGTTTCTTTTATTTAATAAAAACCTACACTGGACAGCTTTGATACTTTATTTTAAATTTATATTTATTTATTTTGAATTGCGAAGATTAAAGTACAATGAGCATCTCACTTACATGTTTGTGAACTTATTAAAAATTCTATCAAGTGGTGGCCAATGCGCTGCGTCTCGTATGAATTTTCGCTTCGCCGGCCGCCTGATGTTGTTGTCTTTTGTTTTTTAATAATTGTTTTAGCTGGGGCTTTATTTTTTGTACTCTCTCAGCTTGTGTTGTTTTTGTTCTGTTTTGTTGTTTTAGCTGGGGTTTTATTTTTTTATACTCTCTCAGCTTGTATTGTTTTTGTTGTTTTGTTGTTTTTTGTTTTTCGTTTTTTTTTTTGTTAAGAAAAAATTTAATTAACACTCTGTTTGTTAAGTTTTGGTGTGTTTTGTTTTGTTGTTTGTTGTTTGTTTTATTTTTAATTTTTTTTTTTTTTTTAAATTTGTTGCTTATTAACACTCACTTTGTTAAGTTTTGGTGTGTGTTTTGTGTTTGTTTTTTGTTGTTTGTTTTTTGTTCACTTTTGACTCTCGGCGTTGGCTCGAAGAGTTTTATGTTGTACGACAAGCGATTAGCTAGTCGTTGGTAGATTGTGGGTAAGTTTTCGTTTGGGCGCCAATTAAGAAGTAGCACACTGTGTATTTATTATTGATTTTTATTGAAGCTCGTTTGAGCTGTATGAGAATCAAATTAAAACTAAAACTTAAAGAACTTTAAATGATCTTATGAAGCTATCGCTGCCGGCCGGCGAGCCGACCGAATGCTGAGTCCGCGGTTCTTGCGGACGATCAAGCTGCTTTCGCGTGCAAGTGTCGGGTTGCGTCCGCAACTCTGTTGCAACGGCATCCGGTGCGTCGTCAGCTCTTTTAGCTCTGCGCGTGTTAACTTACACACTTTTCGCTGATCTTAATAAGTCCTGAAAATTTCTTAACGATCGTACATATAGTTTACGAGCACATCAAGAATGTATTTTCAGTTGTGGGGGCGAAAAGCAGCTGCTTGGCAGAAGCGCAAGCAACTTCTGTGTTCTTGTGCACGCAGACTTAAATTATTATTATATATTAATAATAATAATAATAATAATCCTATTAATATTATTATATAATATTATTATTATTAATATTATTATTATTATTATATATTATATATTATATATAATAATAATAATGCGATAGAGCCACCAAATTTGGTATGTAGATTCCTGCCCCACAAATTGCACCCTTGATATCCCGCCCACGCCCACTAGAACGCCTAACGCCCCCTCCCTACAAAATCGGAAATACCTATATCTCCCAGAGTTTTTAAGCTACAGTCACTTAATTCGGGATGTATAATAGTGGGAAGCTCCGCCAGAAGTTACAGAAAAATATTTGCGGGCAGTAAATATAATATATATATGTAATATGGGGCTTGTGCGATGTCCCTCATGTAGTTTGTAGTGTAGCTATTTTCTTCAGACAAAGTGTTAAGATTTTTGTGTTACGCCTACTGGGTGGTTGCGTATTCGATAACATTTCAAAAGACCTCCAATTGAAAATTAACAAAACGTGAATATTTGCGACAATTTAAAAGACCACCAAATTTGGTACGTATGTATATAGCTGGTGACCTCCCCACACAGATTGCATCGTTGCTATAACTATTTTTTAATTTTTTTTTCTATTTCTATGCTGTATTATTAGAATATTAACTAACGCTGTTTATATAATTTATCATCTACTTCTGTTATGTAGGGCGTTAGGGGATTCCACATACCAGTCAATCCCCAAAAACTAATATAATCTATTGTTTTATTACAAAATTTTTCAGAAGCTGAAAGCAATAATAAGTTAAGATATGTGTATTCCAAGCTCGAAATGGAAGACGAAGCACAGTTCAATAGGTCCGGTACAAAAGTAAGTATTGTTAATTACATCTTATTATCCTATAAGAACTTGGGAAATCCGTATATTCACTAAGACTATTATAAACACAAAGCTAGTGTCTCGCCTTCCTTGCTGGATACCAAGTCCTCTCTTCAAGGAATGAGTATGTTGATGGAAGTTTCTATATGCTGTACAAGCATACAGTAATCCATTTTTGGTTGGAATATGTCTGTCTCTTAAAATATCTGC
Source organism: Drosophila paramelanica (assembly GCA_035043915.1). Taxonomy (NCBI): domain Eukaryota; kingdom Metazoa; phylum Arthropoda; class Insecta; order Diptera; family Drosophilidae; genus Drosophila; species Drosophila paramelanica. Next base: position 278,254 of record JAWNMO010000053.1, on the reverse strand, counting down.
GTGTCCCTTTTGATTTTTTCCCCAATATCTAACGTCTCTGAGAGGAATTGCAGCCACTATAGCAAGCTCTTTGCTAAAAAGTTATAAAGGTTTGATCTTTATAGTAGCATCTTGGGCATCTTTTGGATTGATATATAGTGCATCTGTGATGCACAGCTCTACCATTCTTTGTACTTTATCAAACGGCCCACCAAACTAGAATACCAAAAATTAAGCTGGGTCTGACTGCCGCTCTGCAAAGCGATCGGATGATTTTTGGGGACATATCCTGTGTTAGCCCACATACTGCATAAGTAGAAGGCGATTGTAGCTGTTTTGATCCTATTTACATTCCAGTCGAACTCAATATCAGATATTAGATATTTGGCGGTATTACCAAAGGAAAGAGCGAAATATATTAATTTAACTTATGGAAAAAAGAACTACTAAAGTTTAATCTGGATTAAGCCCTAGGCCACAGTTGTTTGCCCAGGTGACCAATTATTTTAGAATATCAGTCATTAGATGTCAGGATATCTTAGGATTCCAACCGTTAAACATGAGTGCAACATCATCCGCGTAGGCAACTGCCTGTCAGCCTTCTACTTCCATGTTTTAGAGCATTTTTTTCCATAGGAGTTGAGATAGAACATCTTATTGTGAAGTGCCTCTGCTAAGGAATTTGATTAGAGTCGAGGAACCAAGTGTAGACGTCGCGACCCTGCATGTCATCAGTTGAACAGAACCGGTTTTCGACCCCTTTTCCGTCAGTGCCTCAGAGAATGCGCCCGAGATGACGAGATGACGTTATTTGCCGGTTATTTGGCTGGTTTATTGTAACCTCTTTACGGACGCGTTTTGTCCCGATTGGTGTGGAGTACTCCCCGGGAAATGTGTTTTATGAAGACATAAAGTGATTATTAACATGATGTTGACGACGAGCCATCGTCTCACTTAATATATCGAGCTAAAGTTTTTCGATGAGGCTCTTTGGGCTTGACTTTTGTAGATGGCCCAGCTCTGGTTCGAATAACTATTTTTGCCTGGATTAAACGAGTGGTGTTTTTTCTTATTCCGAGGCTTATTAATCGGAAATGCCGCTATAAGTTTATGTAAATGTTTCGATTAAATAAGGAAGATGTTCTACTGTGTGTGGGCCAGGCGAACTCATGTGTCGACTGTTTTGAGATTTTAAGAAAAATTGGCTACCTGGTTCTTCTGCTATTTGAGAACTCAGCCGGTATGGGATACTTTAGATTTACCTGAAATTTAACGTACCTGTGATCAGAAAGGGAGTGTCTATGAAGTCTTTAGTTTCTGATGAAATCGACTATTGAGAAGGATTCTTGGGTCATATTCATGACTGATTTCCACTTACTGCTTACGGCTTACTGCTGTATTGTCACCGTTACCGTTAATGGAGCAGAAAAAAAGTTTGTTTTTGCCAGATTACATGTACGAATATAACCCAACGAATATCAGCTACTAATAGCATGCTGCTAGACCAAGAACATTTCTTCCTACTACCCAAGGTTCTCGGATTATCACTAAATCAGCTCCGCATTTGGTCAGGCGGAGAAGTAGATCAGCGGAAGCTGCTTTACAGTGGTTAAGATTTATCTACAATAATCTTAGACATTCGAAGATACACTCTCATCCACTGTCAGACCAACCTCCTCTCATTTTTCCGACAGGTCCTCAGACTGTAACACAAAGTGGTCAAGCATATAGTTTCCGCGTCATTATGGACGCGGCGGACACGTAGCGGGTTATGGGGTCATAGACGGCTTTTCCGTAGTGCCGGCCGCCTCAGTGTTGTTGTTTCTTGTTGAGTTGTTCATCATGATTTTTTTACCCAGGCGTGGAAGTGTAGGGAAGGTCCGCCTGCATAGACGTCCGTGCTATGCTGGTAAAACTTTCACCGGACGTCGTTAGGCATCTGGACGCTCCATTTGAGACTGGGCTACTTTGACAAGAACCCCCAGAAAGGTTGACTATCGGCACGGGTCGCATGACATCGTAGTCCGACCCTTTACCCTTACCATGTATATGGCCTACTGAAATGCTTTAAGAGATAGGAGAAGGATGAAGACTCTTCTTGCGTTTCGGAGAACAGATAAATATCTGTCTGCCGGTGTTGGCTAAAACACAGGCTTAGATAAAAACCAATCAGGTCTCATTACAAGTCGGCACCCTTATTGAGGGTGTCGTGGATTTTGGCCGACTAAAATTACCAACCACTTTTATCACAAAAAAATGTTAGTCAAGAAATAACCCAGACTGCTCTAGCTATGAGCTCTACGCTACCGTAAACAGCGAAAAATGGTTTCAATGGTTATCGTTATTTTGGAAAAAAATATAAATTATAATAAAACATTTATACAAGCTTTAAATCATTAGCTTTAATACTAGCAGACAGACGGACAGTACTTTTTAAACGAGCATAAAATTGAAGCAGTTTGATCGCAACCAGCATATAAATATATGCAAATGATTAAAGATTGTGTATTTAAATTGTAATACAATTTTATTGTATTATTTGGACTTGCAAAGTGTTTTTTATAGTTAATTTAAAACAAAATTTTAAAAGAAAACATTATTTAGATTCGATTCATGCCATCTTGCCGTTTAGGGTTGAATTTGGTCTCAGCGAAAATAGCGGCAACACATGTATACCACGACGTCATATTATTTTCTAGTCAATTTTGAAAGAGTATGTCTACAATTAATAAGAAGATAATCACAATCAGGCTTCGTTTATATTTGTATTTACAAAAAAAATTCTCATGGGGTGGTGGCGGGTCGATTGAATAACGCCTAAGCTCGCAAATCGATCAAATTTTTAATATTTCCATAATTTTAAAGGTAGAGTTACCAAACTTAGTATGTAAATATCGGGTGACCACTCTCAAAAATTGCGACCATGACATCTCAGCCACGCCCACTAATAGGATCCCCAGTGCCTGGCCCCAAATAAAAATAAAATGGATACATCTCCCATAGTTTTTGAGCTAGAGTCACCAAATTTTGCTGAAATGCGCCCGAACCATTATTATTTTTGGCAACGCCTTTTTTTTTGCCTTCTTTATCGATAAAGCTGACAGCTCCAATTGATAATACGTGCATAATTTCCAAAATTTGAAACTAGAGTCCACACATCTGGTATGTAAATACCTGCTGATATCCCAAAATGCTCCAGCTTCTGTGTATCTAAAAATACATTTTTGCACCTTGAATATCTTTAGTGGTTAAACCTACAGTTGGAAAGCGTGTAGCATATTCAGCTGAAAAAGGAAACCCTTGGGTATGAAGATGACTACTATCTTTACTCTTCTATTATCTCGTTCGTCGGAGACGGGTGCCTTATTGAGCTTAATGTTCTAGGATTGGCTTTGAACGTTAGTAAGTATCACAGGAGCAGTAAGTCATTCATATTGAAGCGGTGAACCAAGGGTCCTGTTGGAGTTGCCTAAATCGAACAAGTTGGTAGGATCAAGTGGCTTAAACCTGCTTTCAATGTATGTTCCAAAGGTTTCAGCACGTTCAAGCATCCATGATTCTTGCGAACAGGTTGTCTTTTGAAGTTCTTAGTCAGCTGCTATAGGCGGGATCCTGTACTACCGTCGGGACTAGTGGTTTTGGGCTTGCCGCAAAACTCTTGATTGATTATCGCTCTTTTTCAATCTGTTTCAGATTCTTTTGTATTTGATGTTCACGCTAGAGTCACCGGTACGCACAAGCTAATTGCGCATTCGGCTTTTTAGTACTAAATGTGGCGCTTATCCTGGATGGATTTGATTATGGGGACGCGGTGGCTGATTAGAGCCTACCAGAATTGAGGCCAGGAGAGCTGCTGTTTGGATTTTGGCCAGGAGAATATCGATGGTATTCTCGATGTGGTTTGGAGAATGTAGAAACATTTTGTGGTCGGTGGAACTTCTGAATTAAACTTTTTAATGTCTGTAATTGCGGACCGTAGTCGCTTTTTCTTTTGCTGTTGCACAAATTTTTTAAATTATGTGGTTAAAAAGGGAGGATGGTTTCGTTTCGATGAAAAGCGTCTTGTCTAAGGTCTTTGTAGATGTGGAAATTAAGAGCGCAAAGATTTTTTAGGGGTAGTCTGTAGTGCGTATCCTGTAGCGTAACCTGTTGCCAAGACTTCCCATTTATTGCTTGCAATGGCCTCTTGCAGATTCTTTCCGCGTCCGCACGTTCTGAGGTTGTCCAATAGCCCGTGCTTAGCATTCCAGTCCCCTCCGGCTATACTGGGTTTCTGATGTTTTGTGGACCGTTTTGAACATCTGGTCCATTTTTGCGGTGAGCTTTAGCACGGCTTGTTCGAGGGCCGCAGTTATTGGGTTAGCGTTTTCGTTTGACTGACCGACAGTGTCTATGCTGCGCTGTTTTCCATAGTTTTGCCAAATTGCTGTGGTCTGGTGTTGCGTTGGTCTCTTGTTTGGAGCTTAAGCGGAGATTATTTGGTGGGTGAATTTACTACTAACTGTGCTATATTTGGGTTCGTTTGCGGCTTAGCTTTGTTCAATTTATAACCGTTCAGCTAGCGTAGCTAGCTTACCGTCACAGTGTGCGCAGAAGTAGTCAGTTTCATGTGCAGATTTGCAAAGTGAGGAATCTGTTGGATATTCGCCAGCGCAACTGCCGCATACAAAGAGCTTCAGTAGATTTTGGTATGCCTGTATTTCTGTCAACGGTGACATTGTACAATATGTCGTAACCGTGCTCTTACAGCTGCATTATTTAGAACTTGGTGCCCTTTGTGTTGAATTTTTTTTATTATGTACCCGGGACCATAAAAGATGCAATCTGTTTGATGATAATGAGAAAAATTTTTTCGTCTTGCAGCTGGTAATGTTAGTTTTAGCATTTGACCTTCTTCATTCATCTAATTTTAGAAAGTTTGCGAAGTCCTTGGTGTACAGTCTTGTCAGGCCTAAGGCAGACGTACGAGACATTTTGGTCTGCAATGGGATTCCAGCTCACACGCTTTGGTTTTTTTCAACAGCAGCATCGGCTCCGGACAGAAGGGCAAAGCAACTGCAGTTAGCACGAACGCCATTAGATGTGAATGATATGTCATCGCTTAGACGTCTGTCACGAGAGGCACTCGTTGCTTGCTAGTTAGGGATGGTTTTGCCCTTTTTTTTATCGAAATGGGCGTGGTTCGTGGTGCTTGCGTTTAATAGCGTTTTGCAATTCTGTATACGACGCATTGTAGGGGTGAAGTTGGCCGAACTCGTTCCGATGCTGCCTGGTGCTCTGTTGAATTTGGTCGAAGCAAAGCCTTTCAAGCTACAAATAAATGTTTTGTTCGTTTTCGGGTGCTGAACTATGACCCATTGACGGCCAACCTTATTGACTCGCACCGCTTCCCTGTTGTTAAGAACCTTTTTGAAGTCTATATACCAGCAAGATCGGCTTGGAGAGTCGTTAGAGTGTTCTGCACTCGTATCACTTGAGCCTGGCCCCCAAATTAAAATTGTGCACATAAGCACCACATATCGATTGGAATTCTTGGATATAACGTTTATTACTTTTATTGGGGTGGGGCGTAGCCGAAATGCAAAATTAAGTGAATCTATCTATCGACTATGGGAGATAGAGATCGCAATCTTTTAAGGAGGTCAGCAGCTATCTACATACCGAATTTGGTGATTCTAGCTTTAAAATTATGCAAATATGCACTACTTATAGATTGGACCTTTCAGAGGAGGTGTTGCCGAAAAATGTTCGCTGTGATATTTTAGAGAGTGGTCCTACAATATATATACAAAAATTTGTGACTCTAGCTAAAAAATTGTAGGAGATATCGGTTGCAACCTTTTGGGGAGGTCACCAGATAACTACAAATTGAATTTGGTGATCTAGCTTCAAAATTATGCAAATATGCACCATCTTTCGATTGCAGCTTTCGGATATATCGGATTTTTCTATTATTAAGACGGAAGAAGCTGTGTCCGAAAAATGATTCTTTAATATTTGAGGGAGCATTTTTACAATATATATGAAATTTGTGACTATTGCTCAAAAACTGTGAAATATATAGGTGAGGTGTTCTCCAGCTATCTACACACCGAGTTATGTGAATCTAGCGTTAAAATTGTGCAATTACACACCGCATGTCGATTGGAATTTTCAAGTCACCTTCACAACGAATTTAGTGACTTTGGTTTTAAAATTCGGCAAATATGCAAAACTTTTTAATTGCAAGGGTCAGTTAAAATTCTTCCTGTGATGTTTGGGACAGCATTCTTACAACGGCCGGAATATAAAAACCGAAATCTTTTGGGGAGGTCACTTGATATCTACAAACCGAATTTGGTGCCTCTGGTTTAAAAATTGTGCACTTATGCACTACTTATTGATTGGGACTTTCAGATATTTCGGGCTTTACTATTATGAAGGCAGGGGAGGGGGCACGTTCGATATATCGAAGTCGTTATCTGTTCATACATGAACATTTCAAACTAAAAACAAAACTAGAAAACATCCACTATGTATCTCATAAGTGGATAAAAGAATAGAAACAGTGTTTACCATCCACAGCTGTGCAAATGTACAAGACCTGTTGGTGGTGCTTCTGCATAAAACAGGAACGGGTCTAGGCTAAGCCCAATAAGTTTACGATTTTAGGAAAAAAGATCAGTTGAAAATATTTACTCAAACAAGCTGTGCGCTATTATTTGATGCTCTCCGGCTTACCAGTTCCAATACTGCGAGCAATACAGAGTTCTACAAGCCTGCCCTGCGGTATTAGAACACCGTTCTTTACATTCAATTACAATTTACATTCCGAATTTAATGATTAAAGCTTTAAATTTTGCAAATGTGCACCACTTATCGATTAGTTTTAGTTTAACGATTATGGGACAGGAGGCGGCGTAGCTAGACAATTATTCTGTAATATTTGGGGGAGCATCTTTTGTTTAGTGCTCATAACTAATATGTCTTTATTCGATAATCTGCGGCTATGGACTGCAAATGTATTAATAAGAGGTGGTATACAATAGTATTAAATAATGCAACGGTATATGTTATATTGTGTGAGTAACACAACACATCTCTACCCTAATTTCGAATACAGGTATATTATTAATAATCTTAAGGCGAGTAGCGCTGTAATTCTCGCCGATTTTTACAACTTCGACGTACTGGAGTACCGGCAGCTCTGGTTTTTTGTTTTTAAGTCTTCGGATTGAGGGACCATAGGACTTTGATTGCATTCTGCTGTGGGCGATGCGCTTTGTGTATAGGAAACTATAGACTGCTCGTTTTGTGTTAATTGAGTTAGTATGGAGTTGGAATATTGTACAGATTATTGATTATTTTCTTCCATATATGGCGGATTTTCAAAAAGTTGATTTAGAAGAGTACGAACTAGATGATTATGTGGTAATTTAGCCGGTGTTTTACTCTGTATATTAAAAGTAAAGCGATAGAATTTTTTCATCTAGCTCATTTTGATGAAATTGTGCTGGAGCTGGATTGTTTCTTTTATATATAGAACATGTACCTGTTTGTCTTACAATATCTGCATCGATTTCTCGCCACCAGACATGTTCTTTTCAAATTTATTTAAATTGTAATTCGCTTTGCATCTGTGCTTAAACATAGCATATTATCAATAATTGACAATGCGATTCGGCCGCTAAAATATGGAGTAACATCTTGATCACACAACGGAAGTCCGAGTGGCCAACCATAAAATACATTTTTGTGTACTTTTTTTAGAGTCTTTTTTTTGTGAATATGTTTTCGTATGACTCCTGCGTTGATCGATGATAGTATTAAGTGGGTGGTTGTTGAGCGGTACTTTATTTTAAAATTGTACCCATTAAAATGACTGACCAGCATTGTAACCTATTTGTTGTGACAAACATTAGTAAATGCCTACCTGGGTTGAAAACGTTTTACGAGAGAGTTACAATCTATTATATTAAAGGGTAAGAGTTTATAGTAGGTCTAAAAGGCAAATATAAGTTCATTCGACCTAAAAGGAAATACGAATCAATATCGCCATTAATCAACTTATGTAAGAAGACAACACCAAGGACTCAACACTATCTTGGTGTATTATTCGTTTTTTTGACTCGTTTAGTTAAGCATTCCTCCCACACTATAAGAGCTGAAGCCACTAACTTTATTCTAATTTGTTTCGCGTAAAACATGTACAGATTCTAAATATTTCAGGCGTTGAATACCTCCCCCAAACGCCCCCAATATCGATTTAACCAATAAACCATTAAATCAAATACTACTGGCTACAATTGGTTTGCACAGAAGTTTTGGCGCTGTTATTATATCCTGAAAATTTCACAACGATCACACATTTAGTTTACGATCAAATCAAGAATCTCTTGTCAGTTGTAGGTTTTGGACAGAATCTCGCTGCCGTAGCAAGGGAAGTTTTAATAAATAATAATAACAATAAAAGGTAAAGCCGCAACCATTCGTTTGTAAGGTTTTATTGTGACTAAATACAATGCTCTGCTCGCAGGCAGATAGAGAACAAAAGACGGAAAAACAAAAAAGGAGTAAGAGAACGTCGTCTCGTCACGGCTCTCACTCATACGCTTACATATTCATATGTATGTCAATACATGCGTGCATTGCTAGAGATGCCATTGTCCAATACTAAGGAACAATGCGTGCATGTTTACAAATTCCAAATTCAATTTGAACTTAACAATTTTGTAAATTCGACATGCATTCTCTTATGGAGATTCTCGGTGAAGATATCTGCAATCATATCTGATGTACATACTTGCATATTTTGACCTTCTTCTACAACCTGACGTACAAAGTGATATCTAATATCAATATGCTTAGTCCTTGAATGATGAATAAATTATCGCCATTTAAGGTAGTTGAGGTAGCTTCATCTCCACAGCTGATTTCGACGATTAAGCGACGTAAGAATATGGACTCCTTACACGCAGCCGACAGTGCCTAATATTCTGCCTCCGTGCTGTTAAGTGCCACGTTGCGTTGTTTCTCGGATCGCCAGGAAATTGGGCCACGTGCTAGAAAATAAACAAATTCCGAATACGACTTCCTGTTAGTTCGATCGCCGCCCCAATCCGCATCCACATATCAAGTAAGTGGCTGATGACAACCTTTATAGTGTAGTTTGTAATTCATCTTTGCTGCCAAGTACCTCAAAACGTGCTTCACACCAGACAGATGCTCTACAATCCACCTGGAAACCCGCATCCAACGGAGAAGCCACTCACCATGTCGTGAGCTTGCAACAGTTCCTTGATGTATTGCGAGTGGCCTATGGTGATAGGCCCAAGTTCACCTTCACGGTGCACCTCCATGCTTAGAAACAGCTCTGGAACAGGTTTGTCGATTAGTCAGGATGCCATTCAGCTTCGAACTCCATTCCCTTCCTGACTGCTTCAAACCATATATTGCCTTTTTAAGCAGCATAGCCTTTGCTGGAAAAGCTCGATCTCTGTACCCTTGTGGTTGCTTCATGTACACCGTATCGCTCAGTTCACTGGTGAGGTATGCCGTACATACATCCATTTGATTGACATATAACTTCAATTCCATTAATGACTCATATTCGCGTTGCATCGCTTTGGAGCAATGTGATGCGTGAATAATTTTCAACGCCTCCTCGTAGGAGATTGGAATCTTTACGTTCCTGGCAACTAGATCACCAAGAACGTTGTACTCCTTTCTCGGACGGCCAGGTTTGCCGATCCGAATCAGCCTTGGCCTGCCAGGTCCAACACGGCGAGTTGGCTCATCTGACTCCACCTTTTCAGCTGCGCTCTCATACCCATCAGGATCGCTGCTACTGGAATTCTCCACTTCAACGCTTGCACCATCGCTAATGTCTCCACCGCTGCTGTCAATATTATCAGTGCCGTCGCCAGACTGCATGTTAACTTCTACCGTCGGCTCGAAAGTGATTCTGTCCCTGTCTTCTTGGATCTCGTCAAAGAGGACATCTCGCCTCTCAATCACCTGATGAGACACCGGTCATACAGTCGATAGCCCTTAGCTGCTACTGAATATCCAATCATGCGATATTCTTTGCCTTTTAGTTGAAGTTTACTTTTCCTTGGACCCTTGTCCAAAGCTACTGCAACGGAGCCAAAAACTTTTAAATGGCCAACAAAAGGTTTCTTACCGGTCCACGCTTCCATTGGCGTCATACTGGTCAGCGCCTTGGTCGGTGATCGATTCCGCACATACACAGCTGTGTTGACTACCTCAGCCCACTCAGCCCAGCTGACTGGGTCAGCAAACATGTAGACATTTCCACCAGAGTGCGGTTTGCCCTCTCAGCAACGCCGTTTCGCTGTGGAGTGTATCCCACTGTCAGCTGCCTCTTGATCTCTTCATTTTTCAAAAATTTATCAAATAGTTTGTTGACAAATTCACCGCCATTGTCGCTCCGGATACATTTGAGACATTTTCCAGTTTGCCGTTCAACCAGGGTCTTGAACTCCACGAACTTCGTAAATACCTCATCCTCTTTCCGCAGGAAATACACAAATACAGGCCTTGATTTGTCATCGATGAAGGTTAGAGAAAACTTCGATCCAGCAAGCTGTATCAAATAGTTCCAATATCTCGAGCTCTACTTATGGTTGCAACAGGAAATGGTTTCGCATGAATCTTGCTGACCATACATGTTTTGCTATTCATATTCGCCGGGAAAATCATATTTTCAATGCCGCCCACCATTCCTTTGCTCATCAATTTTTTCATACTGCTGATATTCAAGTGGCCATACTGTTTATGCCACAGAGCACCATCAGCCTTAACCGCCGCAAAACAGTTGTCGTGTATTCCTCGAAACATATACAAGTTCCCAGCTCTGTTCGCCTTTACAATGCATTCGCCCTTTTGGATAACTTGTGCATGTTCTTGTCCAAAAGTTTATTTTTTTTTTACTCTGACCCCATTGAAAATGGGTAAAAAAGGGTATAATGGTTTTGTGCAAATGTATGTAACAGGCAGAAGGAAGCATCTCCGACCCCATAAAGTATATATATATTCTTGATCAGCATCACTAGCCGAGTCGATTTAGCCATGTCCTTCTGTATGTCTGTCTGTCCGTCTGGCCTGTAAGCGGTGGTAGAGCTAAGTTGAATTATTTTATTTTTTCTTTATTCATAATTATTATTATTATTAATTTGTATCGTTTTAGTGACAAGTGCAAAGTTTTCGTTTTACTTGAATTTTTGCGATGGTTAAGTAATGTTATCATACATTCATAATGTGGTAGTGTGGTGCAGTTGGTAAGAGTTGTGCATCTTAACACGGGAGGATCGAGTTCGATTCCCGGTTGTGAAGTATTTATTTTTCCGTTGGTAATTATTAGTAAATTTTTTTTATTTTTAACAGGCTCAATACTCATCAACTGCCGAGTGTTTGTGTGTATGTGTTCATTTCTGGGTTCAGGGTATCTACTAGTCGGGCGGTCCCGACTAGAGCAATCTCACTTGTTTCTTACACGGCTGCTCACGGAAAAAAATTTCCATTCATATTGGGTACAAAGAGAACATTTGTTAACAGCAGCGTGCATATCTCTGTCTTCAGCTCTACCTTACCTTTTCCTTCTGCTTTTACAAAACCGGAGTCTGCCAGGCTGTGAATTCTGTGTGATTGTCAAACTTTGTGAATAACGATTTCTCACAACAAATGTGGCTTGTGGCACCACTATCCAAACACCACATACTCTTTTTTAAATGATCTGCGTCCAACGCATTTAATAGACTGCAGTGTTTGTTCTCCCCTTTTGCTGCCTTTTCCACATTTGCGCTCTCTCACTTACACTGAGCTTTCATATGCCCGCGCTCACCACACTTGAAACATATTATATTATTGTTTCTCTTCTTTTGCGCTCTCTGCGCGGCCGGCTTGTGTATTGCTGTAAATGCATTTGCGTATTCCTTTTAATCCTCTGCGTTTCCCCTTCGCTCGCCTTTTTCCTTCAATTTTATGCATAGAACGTCAAACGTCGGCAAACTGTCGCGCGTCTTTATGGCGACAACAAAATTTTTGAATTGTTCTGAAGGGCTCGACGGTAAGACTATTGCGCGTAGTTCATCATTTGAAGTTGAACCTTTCGCACAGGTCCACTTGGTTGATGAACACTTTTTAATTTGTTCCATGGCTTGGACGACTTTGCGCAATTTTTAATGTATCCCAACTGTGAAGTTTTCACACTCTATGTGACCATGGCCAGCGCCTTTTCATCCTTGGCTTGCCAATTCACACCATCGCGGACATTCGATGGTAGCAGGTCACCAGATGCCACACTCCACAATTCAGCGGGCACCAACACAGAGCGCATTTGAATACACCACGAGTAATAATTTTCCTCCTCCAATTTGTCTATCTGATAAATCCCGCTCATAGCTCATTATCGTTTAGTCTCTTAATCACACCGAAGTTAATAATAATCACTTCACTTTTTATTTACAAAATCCTATCCTGGGCCCATAACCTGTTGGACAGAATCTCGCTGCCGTAGCAAGGGAAGTTTTTGTAATAATAAGTAAAGCCGCCACCATTCGTTTGTAAGGTTTATTTGTGACTAAATACAATGCTCTGATGACATTCTTCAACAGTAGGGGTCAAGCCCAGCTGCTTGGCTAAAGTATAAGCAACTTCTGTGTTCATGTGCACTCATACAAATTAAGTGAAGTGGGCTGGTCCAGCGATGAACTAGGCGTCGATGGCAGGTCAAGCGTTGATTGCGTTATTATAATCTTCTTATGACGATTATGTTGGAGAACTTGACTTCACCCACTTTTCTACTCACTGGCCTTGTGGCTCAGCAATGATCAGAAAATATAACAAATTTATTTACGGCAGTGTGCCGGAGTGCTGGCTTATTCTTAAAACGTCAATACAAAACTAAACTATATTACAAAATTGAATTAAAGCTAAACCTAAAAGTTGGGCGCATGAGCTACAAAGCTACAGCCAGCAAGCCGACTTAGCATAAGCGATAACGCAGATACTTGCAGCGTAGTCAAGTATCAGGTTACCGATCCTGACCATTGTGGTCGGGGCGCTGAACTCATGCGTCATGTGGAATATGGTTGGAGGAAATGTGTAAATATTATTATTGTGCAATATTCATATACAAACTATTTATGTGCAATTCTTCTGTGTTAAGTGCACTTCTTTCCTTTAAGTTTATGACCGTCCTCGGTCACCTTGTAGCTGTTGATGACCCTTTGTGCTTCCCGCGAAGCTTTTTTCCTTTTCGTGATATGCCATATGATAATTAAGCCACTTAGGATGATGCTGAGAGCAACGCCGATAATAGTCCACATATTGGATGTGTCGGCGGACGCCTACTCGTCTTTAAGTTCTTGGATGACACGAAGGTTATTATTGTTACTCCTATGAAGTTTAGGCATACTCAAAACTGTGTCATGACTAACGATGTTGAGTAGTGGTGATCCTGCTAAGCCTGGCGCCTTTTTTAAAATCTCACGCTGGTTCACATATTTTGTGCCATTGATGGTTGTGGAGAAACGGAAGGTGACGATGTGTGTTCCGTTCGTGGTTATCTCTGGGCCATTGTCTGTACTGACCCTTGCTGTTCTCTCGTTATGATTCCATCATCCACTTGCGAGATAGGCTTCAGGTGGCTTGGTTGCGTGGGGCAGAAGGCAGCGCCGCTAGCATGCAGTGCTCGTGCACAGGTGTCTTGTGCCATTTCCTTACAAACGGATTCGAATGATGTTGTTATACACTCATTGTTTTTGCATTCGGCTACTGTGTCATCGTGTAGTTCCAGCGTGACATGTTGGTGAGATACTGGGAAGATGGTGGCCTTGGTACAGATGAATTTAATTCTGGCGTAGGCTATGAGTATATGAACCATGTTCTCGGACTGTAGGAGTCTATTTTTTGATGCTTCAGTTAGGCTTACTATGGGGATCTCTACAGGGTGTTCATTTAAAATCAACTAGCTCATTCTTTCTTGCTTTAACTATTTCATTAATATCATTTGTCAGCTTATTAAATTGTCTCTGTGTTTCTGAATTAATCACTATTTCCCTATTGTTTGCCACAATTACCATCGATTCGGACCACCTAACTTTCTCAAAATCGGCCGCATCTGGCGTGCCTGCTATTACCTTGAGTGCTGAGCCTAAAAAGTCCAGGCTCCTTGCCATTCTATGGTGCACTCTTACCACGGACAACAAATTTCTAATGTGTTCTATGTCTACATCTAATAATTTTCGCATATATGCATATATGCACATATGCCATTGAGGAAATAATTCTGTTAATTTGAACTCTGTTGTTGAATGCCTTAACTAGTCCCTTTGTTCCCATACCAATACTCTCCCCTCTATTAGCGGAATGCAGTTGGAGTGGGTGTAGTAGTCAACTTCCATTGGCTCCGGTGGTTGTCCCTATTCATCTCTCTTGCCCCTCTCTTGTTATGTTATTGTTTCTTGACAAAATGGGGGTTTTATTCATCGTTCCTATTATTCTTCCCCTGTTTTGAGTGGGGCGATTTTTATGGTCCTCCTTTGCATGTTCTCTTTCTGCGATGGCTTTCGCGTATGAAGCCAAAGACATGCTACGCTCAATGCTGGCTTCTGCTTCGCTAGCCAACGCTAAAGCGTATGCTAGATCCCTGGGCTGAGCCGGAAAGACAATGGCCTTAAGTGATTTCCTAAGTCCTGAGATGAAGGCGTGAAGCGCATCAGCCCTGACCTCATAATTAAGAAGCGTTGCTTGTACTGATTCTTGTGTCATTATGATTTTGTTTGTAACAAGAGTTAATTCCCTCTCAACTGTGTCGTAATATTCCATTAGGGTCAAGTCACCTTGTCTAACCATTTCGAGGCCTTGCCTCAGAAATCGTAGAGAAGTTTTGCCAGCACAGAAGCAATCTAGCCTGGATATTATTGCATCAAAATTCAAGACAGTATTGTGTGGTACTAATACCGCTCTGGCTCATCTTCCAAACGATTTTTACCGCTTGGTACTGCGTGCAACTACCATCAAAGGGTTTAAACAACTCGTAAGCATCGATGGCTGATTGCCTCTATGCTACGCCGCTAAATTCTGAAAATGATTTTATTATGTCCAACGGAATATTCTCGCTCGGATTTAATGTCTTTTAATGCGTCTAACCAACTGATATGCTCATGTGCATACAACAAATAATAAGCAGCGTTTTCACGCAATGGCTGGGAACTTGTTTTAGAATGAAAACGAAATAGTTGAACCGCATAAATATGATATACAACATAAATTTGAAAAGATCTTTGATTTGATGTGGCTTTTTTCTTGTCGATTGTGTTTTTACCGACACACTTACAATTTCATACACTTGCAGTTAATTTAAAATTTGGTGTGCGATTTAAAGAAGCAATTTTAAATAAACTTACATAGTGTGGGAATTAGAGTAAGCCTAACTCTAACTAATGTGTGAATCTTGTATGTTGGGCGCCAATTAAGTAAAGTGGGCTGGTCCAGCGATGAACTAGGCGTCGAAGGCAGGTCCAGCGTTGATTGCGTTATTATAATCTTCTTATGACGATTATGTTGGAGCACTTGACTTCACCCCCTTTTCTATTCACTGGCCTTGTGGCTCAGCAATGATCAGAAAATATAACAAATTTATTTACGGCAGTGTGCCGGAGTGCTGGCTTATTCTTAAAACGTCAATACAAAACTAAACTGTATTACAAAATTGAATTAAAGCTAAACCTAAAAGTTGGGCGCATGAGCTACAAAGCTACAGCCGATAACGCAGATACTTGCAGCATAGTTAAGTATCGGGTTACCGATGCTGAACATTGTGGTCGGGGCACTGAACTCATGCGTCAGCGGAATATGGTTGGAGCAAATGTGTAAATATTATTATTGTGCAATATTCTTATATAAAGTATTTATGTACAATTCTTATGTGTTAACTTACATACAAATGCAGAATTTTTTCTTGAGTTTTTAACACAACAGAGCCAAATGGAAAAGTGACGCAGCCGGTAAAAGTTGTGCCGCATAACCTGGAGGGTCAGTGTTCAAATCTGCGTTTGGACCACGTGGAATCTATCTCTTTTTGTGATTGATAATTATTAATAATAATTATCGTGTTTATGACAATAGCAAAAGTTTTTCTAGCATTTTCGTTGACTCTTTTTGTCCTTTTTTAGGTAATTTTATATGATTAATAAATTAAATGTCAGTGTGGTACAGTCCAAAGGAGCGTTGCAGCTTAAGCGGCCAGCGGTTCGACTCCCGATGTAAAGTATTTTATTTTTCGTACGTATATAATAATACAATTTTTTTTTTCATTTTAAAATGCCCTATTTCTTATCAAGTGCCATAAGTTTGTATGTATGTATGTGTTAAATGCTTGGTTCAGGGTATCTACTAGTCAGGCGGTCCCGACAAAAGTAGTATCACTTGTTGTATTAAGTATGGCGAATAGAAACGCATAAATGGATTCAATAAAAAAAAAATATAATTTCAGAAGCTCTTAATTCGCGTAAATACCACTTTTAGTGTACCTTTACTTTAGTGGCAGTCTGTACATAACTTTCTTTGCTGTCTTAGAACATCGAGTGCAAAAGCACACAATGTTCTGTACAGTAAGGAAGCAATTTGTACAAAAAAAAAAACTCGCGATATCGACTAACACTCAGCAAAGAGCACATTCACTCTAACGCTTTCTGAAATTTTAAGAAAACAGGAACGCAGAAAATAAATAAGGCCATATTAAATATTATGCATACTGTTTTTTCGCAGTCAATATTTCCAAACGAATTTTTTCTTGCATCTGTCACTGTGCAATGTCATGCTGTCCGTGCGTCCGTATGAATGCAATTTTTGTGGCTGCAATTAAAACTAGAGACTTGAAATTTTGGTTATATACTCGTCTGTACCCGCGTCAGAAAAAACGTGGCAGCCGGTAACAACTAAAATCGCTAATTCTTAAAATCTACAATCTTATAGCTATAATCATCAAACTTGGTATGTACATAGATAGCTGATGACCTCCCTCAATATTCTGGCCACGCCCACTAAAACGTTCCAGCGCGCCCTCCGCTAGACATCGGACATGCCTATATATCCCGCAGTTTTTGTGCTAGAGTCACCAAATTTTGAATATATATTGCAGGAATGTTGCCCCAAACATCACAGTAAAAATTGGTTGCCACCCCGCTCCCGACCATTTAATCGCAAAAACCGACTTGACAGCCTCCATCGATAAAAAAAATGTATATTTCCGACAACTTAAGAGGCAGAGTCACCAAATAGCTGGCCTAAAAATTGCGACCTTGATATCCCGGCCACGCCCACTAGATCGCCCCAGCCACCCCACCCAGCGAATCGCGAAATTTTTTAAGATTAATGGTCAACTCCTTCAAATATCAGCAAATTTCTAAAACCGAAATTTTTCAAAATAACAATAAAAGTTAAGACCGTAACGATTATACCGTAGTCGGTAACTCCCGGCTGCGACGTTCTTACTTGTTTTTAACGTGTTTTGTTTTTACCTTGTATATGAATCTGTCTGTCTGGATGCACGGAGTTTTTTTCGCCGTAATTGAAGCTAGAGGCTTGAGACTTTGGATATACTTCTAGTTATCTTCTCTGGACAAAGTGTTGAGATTTCTGTGCGAGGTCAAAAAGGGTCAAAAATGCTGCATATATTTTGCTGGAATGCTCCCCCAAACGTCACAGAAAAAATATAATAATATCCGGAAATCGATTCATATAGTATAGCTTGGGTAAACGTAACCTTATTATTTGCGCTCATGAAAAACTTAAAAAGTTTGTAATTTGGAAGAGACACGGAAGATTTATTAGAACTCCGTATTATTAACTGGACTTGAAAGTTGTGATGCATATTGAAAAATTTTATTCACTGTTAATTATCACTGTATATATTTGATCTGTCTACATCAATAACCAAAACTGGATATTGTATAATGCAGATTAATTGGCCATTATCTACCGTGCATTTTTCCAATATGAATTATAAGCAGGTATATTGAGGTGTTCACCAATGGCTATGTGTTTGCTTTTCTTTATTTAATTATTTATTTAATGAGCAAGTTTGCGTGGATACTCGCATATGTATGGCCTCAAGCCATACGTGCTTAAATACTGGTAGCAGCTACTCAGATCGAACTCGCTGTGTAAATGTGAAATACGCTTATAAAACAAACTGTATTAAATATAAAGAGTATCAGTGGAAGGTCTGCTCCGATTTAAAAAATAAAGTCATGTTATTTGGATTGCAAAATGGTCAATTTTTTATTTTTAATTTCTCTATCTCTGGAATAGCAAAGAACGAAGCACGTTGGGAAATTGTAACGTTCACAATTCGACTCTAGTGAACAAACTTAGAATTCCAATGGCACAGTAATTAAGCAAAAATTTATGGTATGGCTTTTTAAGTGACATGGCTTTTTAAACGCCACAGCAGCCGAGTGGCTTTTCGCTCTCCAAAAGTCACACGATTTAATTCCAAAGTTGCGCCGCTGTTGCTCGGGCTGCCTTCAGTAAAGCAGGTCGCTGCACGCTGGAATGCTAGCTCATCCAGCGAATGACGTGTAAACTCATACATATGTCTGTAGGCATACGTATACGTTAACAGTGGCGTATACAAGTTGTATTTTGTTGGGAGATTTCATAAAATATTTAAAACATAATAATAATTTCTTACAATATATACACATTTCATATATTAATAATCTTTAAAAACTTGCAAATATATATTTACGTGTTGTAGGGCTTATCTTATCTTATCTTATTTTATAAAGTTATTTACAAAATTTGTTTATTCACTGTTTGCCCGTCAAAATTAAAACTATGTAATTTTCTACAAGAGTTGTCTTTTCTTACGTACCATTAGTAAAAGGTCATCTTTCAGCGGCATTCACGCAGAGAGTGTAGACGCACTTCTAGCAGTTTGTGCAAATAAGACGCGCTTTATTCAATTAATAAATAAACGTTAGTCCCCTGCGCACCGGCTTACTGATGGTCTTTGATATTTATAAAAAAAAATTTTTTTTTTTATAGGGTTAGAAACGTTTTTTTTTTTTTCACGCGTCAAACATTTCTTAACAATGTGTTATCTTTATATTATTTATAAATAAATATGGTTTTATAAGCTATGTGATATAGTGGTCCGATCCGATAGACTCCTAAATATGTACGGCTTGCAACATATACAAGGACTGAAGTGAAGATCCATGTCCAACATAAAACTAAACAAGTAAGAACGTTGCAGTCGGTCGTTACCGACTGCGTAATACTCGTTCACGTTCTTAGATATTGCTATTTCGGTATTTTGCAATTTGTGTGTTGCTGGGGGTGGGGAAAAGTGGGGGTCCGGGTGGAGGTGACCAGTTATCTACCCACCAAATGTGTGGGATATATAGGCATTTCCGGCGGAGCGGGGCGTTTGGGGCGTTATAATGGGCGTGGCCGGGATGTCAAGTGTGAAATCTTTGGAGGAGGTCAGCAGCTATCTACATGTTAAATTTGGTGCCTCTGGTTTTAAAACTGTACGAGATATAGATTTTCGCGGTTTGTGGGGGCGGAAGGGGGAGTGGTATTTCGGATATCAAGGGTGCAATTTGTGGGCAGGACACCAGCTATCTATATACCAAATTTGGCTCTATCGCATAAATTGTGGGAGATATACACGTGTTATCGATTGCAGCTGCTAAATATAACGGTTTTTGCGATTATAGGGTTGGGAGGGGGCGTGGCCAAAAATGTTTTCCTGTGATGTTTGCCGGAGTACTCCAGTAATATATATCCCAAATTTGGTGACTCTAGCTTAAAAATTGTTGGGGATATAGCCGATTTCTTTGGCGGGGCGCTAGAGGGTGTTCTAGTGGGCGTGGACGGGATATCATATATTATTTATCATATCAAAGCAATCCTTCCACACGGAAGGACGGACAGCAAGACGGACTTCGTGAACGAGTATAAAAACTAGAGAAAAAGCTTATTGAATCTATCTGTTTATTCAAATACTATGTAATTTTTATTGTATTAATTATTTTATTTGCGTATACTTTCAGAATTGCCTTACAGTTGCTAAAGTTAGGCGTGAATCCTGTTATAATTGTCAGTTTCCTGTCTATTTGGCTGATCGTGTGTTCATTGATAAAAATGTATACCACCGAAGTTGCCTAAAATGTGAGCACTGTTCTTTGCAAATAACTTCTGGCATCTTCCGAAAGTCTAACAAACTGTATTGTTCTGAAATTTGCTTTAAAACACACAGTCTTCATTCAATATACAGTGACGACAGTAAAGTCGCATTAAAATATGCCAAAAACTTTAAAGATGAGATAAAAAATGCATATAATAGTTTAGGGTTCTTAGAAAAAGACAAAAACCTATTATTTGTTATCCCAAAAATAATGGTATTGAAAACGTGTTCTAGCAACCAATCCATACCCTCTGCGGTTAATTCATGCCTTGCTACGATGGAAAATCTCAAATTACCACCTATTGAAATAAGAAATGAAAAAATGCAGCCTAAAGAAAATAATGGTACACGCATACAATTCATGAATAGCGAACAAATATGCGCGATAGATCTGAAGAATGTTGTACCTTTCACAGTTTTAAAATCATCTCATACAACTTATAAAGAGATATTAAAACATGTAAGCGATGAAGTCAAATTAAGTTTACAAAAAGATCAATATCGCAATGAGCCTAATACATTTTTAGCCGATGAAATAAATAGCGATAACAAGCGGAATGATAACTTTGTGAAAGAAATTCAAAAGCATACCAATATGGAAAGCCAATCATCTAATCTTAATATGTTTAAGGGTGACAGTGAAATAAAATTAGATAAAACCCTTTCTCAATCCTTAAGGCAAGAAAATAATGCCGGCGAAAAAACAATGCACGGATCTCTTAAAAATGATAAAAAGTAAGTACACTACGCGGAAAAAATATTTTGACAAAGAAAAAATTGCGTATTTTGTAGTTTAACTTTTAAATTCCTTTATGGAAAGTTGTTATTTATTTTCCCATGTTAAAAATAGGAAAACAAATTTATTTTCAAACAAACAACAAAATTATAATTCATTTTACATTTTAGAGGATGGCAAAAGTATTTTTACAAGCCCTGTCATACTTAAAAAACATATTTTAGGCTTAACAAAATTAATTTAACTAGCTTATATTTAGTAAAATGTATAACCTCCTTTAGCTTCAATGACTTTTTGGAGGCGTCGCGGTACAGAATCCACTAAATTTTGAAGGATTTCTGGAGGTATCTCTTCCCATAAGGATAAGAGCTCAGAAATCGTTTCTTCTCTGATTTTGTTTAACGCTACTGTTCTTTTGCGCTTCAAAAGACTCCAGACGTTTTCTATGATATTTAGATCTGGACTTTGGGGGGGCCAGTTTAGCGTTGGAACATCCAGATCCTTCAAAAAGTTGGTTATCATCTGGGCTTTATGGCATGGGGCGTTGTCCTGCTAGAGAATAAACGACTGCCCGATGAGCCGATCTCCGGAAGGAAAGGCATTTTCATTAAGGGTGGTCAGATATTGGCCTTGGTTCATCGAACCAGTGATGGGAATGAAATCCCCCAGCCCATTATATGCCACACATCCCCAGAACATCACAGAGCCTCCACCATGGCTCACTTTTTGACAAACGGGCCGTCTCTTTCGTCTTTGCTCGATGGGCAGCTTTACAAATACTTTTTTTTTAATGAATTATAATCAAAGGAGCTCTCATCGGTCCACAAAACGCTTCTCCAGAACTCCTTTGGTTTGTGTATATGCTCCTTTGCGAAGGCTAACCTTTTTAGCTTGTTAACCTTTGAAATGAAAGGCACGTCCTTGGCTACAAATGTGCCGAACTCTCCTTCTTTTAAGCGCCGTCTGACTGTCCTCTCGCTGATTGACGGATTGGCTGTCAAATTTAGTAAATCGACTGCTTTTTGAGGCTTCAGCAATACGTTTTTTTTAAATTCCCGTAGCAGGACTCGGTCATCATCCAGGATAGTCTTCCGTTTCCGGACTGATCTCTTTAAGTTTTTCAACGAGTTGTATTTTTTTTCCTTATTTATTTGGTATTTCTTTGTCGTTTGTCGAGACACGTGGTACTCTTTGGCAATGTCCACTATTTTTTTTCCAGCGTGAAACTCAGCTACCATTGCCGATCTGACCTCCAAACTTAACTCAGCCGTTTTACCCATGGATTATAATATATTTTAATAAATTTTTATTTTTTCACGAGCTTAAATATTTATTAAATTTAAATTCAAAAGACTTTTGGTTGAAACGTTCTAAAAAGTGAAATCACATGTGCAAAATGATTTCGTCAAAATAGTTTTGCCGCGCTTATATTCGATGTTTGCATGCATTCTTATCAGCAGAAAGAGAATGCAAAAGGTAAACAACGAAAAATTTGACATGCAGAGAGCTATTATAAGAATCTTTCTTTTATTCATCATTTTCGCACCGTTACTTAATGGTAGTCTGCAATGCCAGCATCGAAAGTTAAAAACAGTTTTGTCAAAATATTTTTGCCGCGTAGTGTAAGTATCTAACTATCCTAACCTCTACGTAAATTTTTTAATAGGCGAGTTGCACAAAATCTTAAATAAATTAAATGCTTCAAGGGTATTATAATTTGTTAACGAAATGTGTAACGAATTGAAACATATATTCTTGATAAGCTGAGTTGATGTAGCATTTGAATATGTCAAAGCAAAATAGTCTCTCAGTTTTAGAGCCTTAGTTGGGAAGCACCCCGGCGCCCCCCAAGTATCCGCCGCTGGGTTTTGCTTAAGGCATGTGGATTTCCCTGTGGCTTGCATCGTACTATGACGCCACAGAGTAGGATCGTTCGCAATACTGATATTTATATTCAAGCTTTCATTGTGGCACGAGGCCCCATGTATGTATTGCTCAGTATCTTCTTTCTATACTCGTTCACGAAGTAAAACGAGTATATTGGCTTTGTGCAATGTTCGTCTTGCTGTCCGTCCGTCCGTATGAACTTAATTATTTTCCCCGCTATTGAAGCTCGAGACTTGAAATTTTGGATATATACTCGTGTGTACCCGCGTCAGATAAAGTGTTAAGGATTTTGGGCTGCGCCCACTGGGGGCGTGGCAAATCGAGAACACCTAAAATCGCATATCGATAAAGTCCACAATTTTAAAGCTACGGTCACGAAACTTGGTATGTATACAGCTGGTGACCTCCACAAAATATTGCAACCTTGATGTCCCGACCACGCCCACTATAACGCCCCCCAGCGCCCGCACGCTCAAAAATCGCATATGCATATATCTCCCACAGTTTTTAAGATAGTCACTGTATTTGGGATATATATATATATATATATATTTGTGGGAAGCGCCCCCAGAAGTTATAGAAAAATATTTACGGCCACTACCCCCCACGCGCCCCACAAACCGCAAATATCTATATCTCAAACAGTTGTAAAGCTATAGTCACTAAATTTGTAAGATAGATAACTGGTCAGCTCCTTTGAGGATCAGTAAAAAAGTTCCCAGCCACGCCCCCTTCCGCCTCCACAAAATCTTTATCTCGTACAATTTTAAAGCCAGAGGCACCAAATTTAATATGTAGATAGCTGCTGACCTCCACCAAAGATTGCACGCTTTACATCCCGGCTACGCCCACTATAAATGCCCCCGCCCCGCCGTAAATGCTGATAACTCCCACAGTTTTTAAACTAGAGTTACCACATTTGGTGGGTAGATAACTGGTTACCTCCGTTAAAGAGCGGTACAAAACTTCGCCGACGACCGGTAACCGCGGTACCTCATATCTTTTGGTAATGATAATGAGGTCTCTCTTGTCCGCATTGATGTTAAGACCGGCTTATCTTAACGGAGAGCACTGTTCTCTTCTTCAGCTTTACACATTATTGTATGCGCGAGAGATGAACAGTTGATTGCTTTTTAATGGGAGAGTAACGCTGTCTCCATGGTTTTCTTTTATACCCTGAACCCATTGAAAATGGGTAAAAAGGGGATAATGGTTTTGTTGAAATGTATCTACCATGCACAAGGAGGCATCTTTGAACCCATAAAGTACATATATTCTTGATCAGGACGACGATCTACGTTGATTTAGCCATGTCCGTCTGTCCCTTTGTCTGTCCGTACGTATGAACGCAGTGATCTCGGATATTACAAAAGCTAGAAAGCTGATCTTAGTCTCATTCAGTTCGTTTATATCATTCGCTGAACAAGTTTATCCTTTTTTTTTTTAATAATTTGCTCCGTTTCATTAGTATCGATACAAATCGATAACAAAATTTTGTTTTTTTACAATATGTCGGTAACTAAAAGAGCTAAAGGCAACAAGTTTAGTGCGTTATGTACGTTTTGACTAGACGCAGATTTTAAAACCTCCGGATTTTTAATGCCTCCTCCCAAAAATTTCATATTTCTATTTTTCTTGATAGTTCTAAATATCTGCCGTTTTTAAGAAAACTGCAGAGTTTAGTCTAACTTTTTTCGCGCTACTTTTTTTCGGGCGATCGTTAAGTTATTTTTTATCACAAGGAAACTATATGGTTATGTGTGCGCATGTGTGCGCTTTTGGGCTTTTCCAATAGCTTTAAAATTGTAAATAATTAAACGAAAGTTTTTTAATACAATTTTTTTGTGTCTATTTAATTTAGCAATGTTTTAAAACAGGCGGAACCGAATTTGTCATTGCTTACAAATAGCCAAATGGTATATGCAAAGACAATATAAATACTAAGATGAGTAACACGCATACATTTGAACGTAAGCAAAAATTTATGGTGTGGCTTTTCAAGTGGTTTTTCGCTCTTCAAACGCCACACCAGCCGAGTGGCTTTTCGAGAGCGAAAAGCCACACGATTCAATGCCGAAATCCATAGAGTAATAAAGAACAAAGCGAAGGGGGGGGGGGGGGGGGGTAGCATAGTAGCATAGTAAAAAGGGAAATGGTCCATAATTCGGCGCATCGACGTGACGTCACACCAGCTTCTGTTCGGCAGGCCAAAAATGCACTTGTGCACAGAAACCTAAGATGTGACGTCGCGAATTGAAAAACATTGTAACCTTTAGATTTTCATGCATATTATGGGTGCGGACACGCATACTTATGCATTGGCACGACAATGTGTGTATTGTTTAGGTGCATCGAGGCAAAAATACCCTTATTTATACTCTTCATATATAAAATGTTTAAATAAAACATATTTAAATTAATGGTTTAATTGAAACTCAGTATATATGCAGAAAACATTTTGCTTCATACTGATTTAGAAAATATTTTGTAGTAGTTTTGGATTAAAATGTTAAGAGCACTAAAAAAGTAAACATATCCTATTCAGGGAAAGGGTGTACTCGCGGCTCGAAAATTCTGAGAGCGCAAGTACACCGATTTCGTTTTCGTTCTCAATTTTGCAAAATATCAAGCTGCCTTGTAGCATTTCGGTGTACTGCGTTACTCATCTTAGTATTTATATTGTCTTTGGTATATGGTTGTGTTAAGTGAATCGATCGAAACGAAGTAATAGACTTGCTACGCAGCAGCGGTCATAAAACCAAGACCGAAGGTCAAGGCAAAGAAATTAAATTATGCTGCGCAGAGTAAAGTTATTTAATATATTAATGCATGTATGTATGTGTGCAGGTTTAAGCGAATGTTACTTCAGCTGTTTGGGCTTTGTAACCAAACAAGATGAAACTCCAACTTCTTGCATAAGACCAGTTTTCGTTGCAATTGACCTATGTACTTAGGCAATAGTTGACTCGTTGTGATATGCTGTATCTAATCTGGAACACTTCGATATTAGACAACATAACTTAAATTTTGCCACAAAAGAACTCCATATGAGCAAAATAACACAAAAACCCAAGTGAAACATGCCAATTAACTGAAAAACTTCTAGTCTGGTCTGCTCGACTAGGAGATACTCTAAGCCCTGCGATATGTCCTTATAAATATTTCAATCCCTTTGCATTCATACACACATTCATAAATTCGGACACACACACAATTTAGCGCCGCCGGTACTTTACATGGTAGATGCTATACCCTCTAGTACTCGGAACTGCTTCATGAGTGTCTGTAACTGGTGCCTTCTCGATTACCTCTTGTGCGTTTTAGCGGCGATTTTTGTTTGGCGATATCCGCTTTTGTAAGCGCTCACCACTGCATAACTAGTGTCAGTGACTCTGCGCTACAAAGTAAAGCCGAAAATTCGGTTCAAGGTTAGCGCCTACTTTGCGCTACAAAGTAATGCAGATTCCCCCTTGTGTTTCATAGCTTTCAGCTTGAAAGCAACCAGCCTTTTGTTGACTATTAACACAATCTGCTTATTTGGCATAATTTGTACTTAAATAATTTTTTTTAACATATTAATTCACATTCGATATTTTTTTTGATACACAGTTTGTTTTGAAATATATATATTTTTTGAGCTGCATTGCGTTCCGCAGCTGCTGATCACATGTTTCTTGTTGACACTCAGAAATCGATTTTAAAACAAATTATAATTGTATTAAGAACACAAATTATATTAATAATTACGTTTGCAAATATATTACCTATTAAAGCTCCCAAAAAAGCTGGGAACTCTTTTTAATGCCTTCTTATTTTGAAAGCCGTTTAAATTTTGTACATCTGTACAATCGGATACCAAGAATTAGGAATTAGAATAGGATAGTCCCTTACGAGAGTCAACGGATGCTAGAATGCCCTTTATCACCTGCATAAGGTAAATGTTATAAAATACTTACACAATCTAAATTATTTTGAAACTTACCAAAAAATACGTAGATTAAAACACAGCTATGCCGAGTTGCAACACAAACTGAAAAGAAATTTTTGGCATACAAAAAAAACAGACAGATAATAACGGATTAACCATATAATTTTTGTCTTCTTTGGCGCACGCCACACACGCGACATAAAAAAAGTACATATGTAGGAATCGGTAAAGATCAAGAAGATAACAGACATAAAGCGTACTCAATATGGAGTGGGGTTTAAACTAAAAGGGAAATATATTGGTCCGTACAAAGTAGTTAAAACTCATAAACATGGGCGCTATGATGTCGAAAAGGTAGGAGAGGGAGAAGGTCCGTGTCACACATCAGCTGTGGCAGACTTCATGAAGGAATTCGTGTCGAATCCTACGTCAGGAGGGACGAATGTAGGAATCGGTAAAGAACAAGAATATAACAGACATGAGAGAAAAACGCGAAGTGGTCGTCGATATTAAAATACACTATAGAAATGAGAGAGCAATTAAGCGTGTGGTGAGATCCAAGACAGTCGGTGCCAAAATCTCATCGGCTACACTCGCATTTACGTTAAAACACGAAAGACTCATTAAAGTCACATATTACACACACACCTTTAGTATAAACTTTGTAAAACTATACGTCCTTAATATAATAAACATACTACAGTAATAATAATAACGTCGTCTCAGATTCGTTTGCATCACTGCGGAATACTGGGGCCACATATATATATTTATTTATATATATCGTTAACAATAATTGAGGCATCGTATTTCGTAAGGATTATACATATATCGATTTGCTTTTCCTTTGTGTGGTAAGTTAATTGATCTGATCCTGTACTCTACTGCTTATTTCCACCTGTCTATTGATTGAATTTATTAACTGCGCTTTATTAATTTTTATTTTTTCTATGTCGCCGGTATCAGGAGTGCCTGCTACCACTTTTAAGTTAGAGCCCAGAAAATCCAGACTCCTAGAGATTCTGTTGTGTGTGCTTAGGGCTTCCCTGAGATGCTCTGCATCCACATTTAAAAGCTTTCTCATATGCGATTGCGGGAACATCTCACATAGTTTTGCCGTCTCGTCTACCATGGGCTCATCTTCATATGTTCGCTGTGTGTCTAACAAAAGAAAATTCGTCCCACACAAGGACTTGACCATCGACGATTGGAATGTTTGGCATACGATTAGTCGGTAATGCGGGCCGAGGCCGCCCATCATCAAACTTATTTTAAATGAGGTGCCAAGTGGCGTAAAATCTTATCTTTGTGGACCTCCGTCCCCATAATGAGAACTGTGGTTCATCAGTGACAGAGTGGATTGTCGTATTGTATTCCACTGTGGTCAACAAAATTATTTCCACGGTATCACTCATGTTTTTATCGATCTTCAGACATCTGGCGAGTTCTTACAAGGTACTGTGAAATCGCTCGACCTGCCCGTTAGAAACGCTTTGCAACGCTGACTCCATAATTGTTCATCAGCAGTTTGGGAGCTTCAAGCTGGCTCATTGTCGCAATAGATTGACTTAACCCTCGGGAAGAAATTCATGAGCTGTAACAGCGGCACTTTCAGATCCTCTATTGTCTTAGATGGGATTGGCTGAACAACCGCGAATTTCGAGAACTTATTAATGCAAGTCAGGAAAAATTTTTCGTAAAAATTTTTTTAAAAAAATGTTCACTGCAACATTTACCCTGCATGCGAAGGGATTGGCGTCTCGCCAATTTCCTGTTTTTTGGGGTGTGTTTTTAGCTGCTTAACGTTTTCTTGCGCTGCCCTGTGTGCTCTGTTGTGTACCGTGATGAGAATTTCCCTTCTTTTGCTAACACTAAAAATGTCTACGCACGATTCCTGCAGTGCCAGAACTTTGTAGTCGCAAATTTCCGAACCAAATCACCCAGCACTAGTGTCAAAGCGTGTAATTCGCAGTGCAGCGCATTTACCACATGAGGCTTGATTACTTCCCATAATTCTTCGAGAAGTGAATCTCTGCAGACGAAACTTAGGGGGTGTCGTCTTTTGTTTCCAAGTAGGATGAAGCTACGCTTTAGTGGAAAACGTACCTCTTCAAGAATTCACTGGTTCTGGAAGCAGCTCAAGGGCTTGTCAGTTGATTCAATGGTGTATATTAAAGAAAGCTCGCTATGAGCTGTCGCGATGCATGAACCAGCATCTTGCTAGCTCAATACATTGAGCATTGCCTGGATAGAGCATCAGCAACTAGATTATTTTTTCCTGGTTTGTAGAAAATGTGCGCATTGGACTCCTTAATGCGTGCCTTCCATAGCTTGATTTAAGCGTTTGGGTTGGATTGAGATACCGCCAGTGGCTGGTGGTCTGTGAATATGTTGATGTCTTTTACAGCAAATAATGGCGCAACTTGCCATTTGTTGCATAGGTAACCTCAGGGTGTCTCTCAATGTCCTAGAGATCATTGTGATTGGGCGATTTTCCTGTGAACGTACTGCTCCAATACCGTGTACTAAAGCGTCGGTCGTTAGATCAAACGGCTTCTTAAACGCAGGGTATCGAAGCATGACATCCTCGGATGCCAATATGTTCCGCAGCTTGTGAAAAGCGCTGCGTTGCTAATCAGAAAATTCGACCGAAATTTTTGGTGATCTATGTTTACTGACTGAACCATTTTCCCCTTTAGGTTGTCGGAAATGGGTTTCGCTATCGATGAAAAATATTTAATGAAGCATCTATAATAGCTAGCAAGTAACAAAAATTATTTGACTTCGAAAACTGTCTTGAGCTCTGGAAACTTCTGAATGGCCTTAACTTTCTCTGGGTCTGTTGTGGCACCTTCACTAGTGACAACAAATCCAAGGAAATTTACACTTTTCTTAAAAAAGTGCGATTTATCCTAAGATACTTTCATATTTGCCTCCTGCAAGCTTCTTAACACCCAGTCGACATGTCTCACATGGGATTTTTCATCTTTTGAGAAGACAACGACGTTATCGACGTAGACATAACATGACTTGCCGATCTACTCTTGCAGTATGTCATCAATTTTTCTCTGGAAAATGCTAGCGGCTCTTCTCAAGCCGAAGGGAAGCCGACAAAACTCGTACTTCCCTCCATTTACCGAAAAAGAGGTTTTTTCGCGATCGCGCTCTGCAAACGTGATTTGGTGGTAGCCAGACTTAATATCCAGGGTCAAAAAGTACTTGGCGTTACCTAAATTTCCCAGAATCATAGAGATATTGGGCATGGGGTACCTATCTGGTATGGTTCTTTCATTGAGTGTCCGAAAATCCATCACGAGGCGCATTATTCGGTTACCCATTTCATCCGTGCCCTTTTTGTCAAGCACCCAAATTGGGTTGTTATAGGGTGAAACGGATTAAGAGATCCTGAATTTCTTTGTTGATAAATTCGGCTGCACCCATAGGATATGGGTATAGCTTAGCATATATAAGTTGATAATCAACAGTCCTAATTGTGGCCACAACAGAAGTGTTAGTGCTTTGTTAGCGTCTGCGAAAGCTTTCTTTCTATTCATCAACATTTTCAAAAATTTGTCTCGTATCAGGGGAGGTGCGTCTGCGCAATCTACGTTAGTGAAATTGACATCCACACATTAATGGTACAAAATTGGTATTGCCACTTTGAGTTGGCTGGAGCTTACGCAAAGCTCTGCTCCGACTTTTATTAACAAGTCGAGGCGTATAATCCCTTCAAAGGTGGAAATTTCTGAGAGTTGAAAAAGGTTGCCTTTTTTCCAAACATTGATACATAGCATTTGTCTGAGATTTTGGCCCCTGGTGCGGACGAATGTAATTTTTCACCGCACCTGTGTGAATAAGAAACTTCTTCTGAGTCCCCGCTATTTCCCGCCTCATGAAGGGCAGCAGGGACCTACGCCTAAAAAATTGAGAGCGTCAGAATCCCCATCCGAGTCGTCAGCTATATGTGCCCCAGCACTTCTTGCTGCCGCTGCGTATTCCTCAGACCCACATTTTGGTTCCGAGTAGTGTGATATACCCTTTGGCGCCTCTGAACCGTTGTTCGGTCAGAGGTGCTGGTTCTTTTGTAAGCTCGTAGGTTACCTGAGTTGACATACACTGGCGCCTGCGTTGGCATCAGGACTTTAAACATTTAAGAGTCAACATCCATTGGTTGCTGATCACCGCAGCCGTTGCGTTGGCTACTATTACACTGGTTGGTCTGTTTGGGCATTTGGAGCTTTTGTTGCCACGTTTAGTGTGGGCTTTTTGCAAAGCCAGGCTGTGCATCTGTTGCATCTAAGCCTTTTTGCCGTTGCTGAGCCTGAGGTCTTTGGTCGGATCTCCGAGCCTTCTCCTCAATACTTTTGGCATAGAGTGCCGCAAAAGTGTATCTTTCGTGATGGGCCTCTATTTCCTGTGCGAGCGCTAACGGTCAAGGAAGATCTGGCGGGTGTGCCGCAAAGAGAACATCGGTGAGATTGCACCTAAGACCAGAGATGAATACGGGTAAAGCGTCAGTCCTAAACTTCTCGCATATACCAATCGCTAGTTCTGAGTCGTACGTCATATTGACTTTGTTTATGAGCAAAGTGAGCTTTATCTCAACTTCGTCGTAATATTGAGGCAGGGTAAGTTGCCCTTGCCTGAGAGTGCCCATTTCTTGTTCAATGACATGGAGTGGTCTCTTGTCACTGTAGGTAAAATCGGAAAATGATGGCATCAAAATTTAATTTTGTTGCAAACGAAGCCAAAACTGTGTCAGCTGATTATAATGACGTCTTGATAATGGCGAGTGCTGCCATTATACTTCTTAAATATTTTGTATGCTGCCGCTGACGCTTGTCGCCATGAGACATACGCTGCTTGGGACCCTGTAAACTCGGGCAGGCATTGAATCGCATCTAAAGGTTCATCACAACGAATGTCGTCGACGATTTGTATTTCCTCAAACGTCTTGATTGGTGGTACTGTGACTTTCATTTCTGTTACCCTTTGTGTCAATTCAGCTATTTGTCTATTTGGAGCGGCATCCCTTGCATTAAATGCCTGCGCTTGCGTTTCTAGCGCAGCTGCATCCGCTGAGTCGACCAATATTTTTATTTGTTGGGGATCCATGTCTGTCATGGTTGAGGGAGTCGGTTTTGGCAAACAGTATTCTAAGTGTTCTATGTCTGGTTTTACTCTATCACTATCTGAGCTTTCTGAATCGCAGTCTTTTGAAGTGGGGTCTCTATATTTTAGGAATGCCCTATTCATGAGTTGCTATGATAAGTGACAAAAGGCTACTAGTTACAGAATCAGATCATTAAATAGTAGCGAGAAAAAAAAAATTTTTTTTTTTTTATAAATTTATTATTTACTGAAACGATGGTCGAAAGCGCCATACGTTTCTTATATTTCATAGAAACTTAACTTAAACTTAACTTAATGTGTTAAAAATATGGAGCTCATTTATTTTTCAATTTTCTTTTTTCTACAAGACTTAAGATATTCGCTGCTGAGCAACCCACTTACAAATTCTTAAGGACGGGGTAGTTCTAACCTTATGTAAATAAATTTCGCAGATTAGCTTGTTTGCTGTACTGGTGACACTCTGCTGCCCGAAGAGCTCCAGCGGCTTCGGTGGACAAAAGAAACAATTCGTGTGCTTCAACACACACGCACTGACCAAGTTGAGGGAGGTCAGCAACCACTGCACTAGATGTAAATGATGTGTAAATTGTGTTTCGTTCAGCGCAGGTTTTATTGCCCACAAGACATAGTTTTTTGTTTCAAAGACACAGCTCAAATTTGTTTATAGAATGTGCCTCAACGTTTGTTGGCGACTTTGTTTTAGTTTTTTTTTTTTTTAAACACAAGATTAAATAGATCGCACTTCCGGCTACGCGACTTGGTTACGAGCTCGCGAGTCTGGTTAGATTGGGCGCAAATTAATATAATTATGTGTTATATTTTAAATTGATTCATTTATTGATTGTGATATAATTAAACACGTTTTTTTAAAGCGTGAGTGAGCTCAAAACTAGCTGGACAACTGGTCGCAGCGTAAATTAAATTAGAACTAAAAGATAAGACATTATTATTCACTTAAAGCAACGACATCCGGCCCAGAGCTGAGTTAGCGTCTGTCCTGGAATCGAAGACCCCGCCGCAACGTTACGTTAAAGCAACGACATCCGACCCAGAGCTGAGTCAGTATCTGTGTTGGAGTCAGAGACCCGGCCGCACTGTTATGTTGGCTTATATATATATCGATCGAAAACCTAATTTCAAGTAGTTTAGCGCCAAGCGTCTCTTGCGAAAAAGCATGCCGCTCATTTCTTTGGCCTGTAGAATGCGTTGTGTTTTCTACTCTTTTAATTGCTAAATACTGAATACTGAACGTGCTTTAAGTGTTTTATAACGATCCTGCTGTGGTGGTGTTGTTACTAAATTGTCAATGCCGAAGATGAATTTCCATATATAAGCTGATCACAATTTGATCGAGCTTTTCATCCAATGACTCGTTAGCCCTTCGTTAACCATGTTGCTGCCCTTCGAGTTGACGGTCAAGAACGTAACTATTTATTTATGAATGTTAAATTACGTAGGGTTCACCACTCTAGTAAACATAAGAAGTTAAGTTTTCTAATACATTTATGGTATCGTTTTAAATATATATGTGTCGGAAAACCGTTGTTTTCTGGCATTGCTTTAGCGCAGCAAATTTCGGTCCCGCAGAAGTTCTAAACGCAACTATCCGCGTCGCACTTCTTCTTTTTGTGCTTACTACCGAACCACACTCGGCGACAGCCACATCACGCTGTCGCCCCGCTAAAACGGTTCTTCTCAACGCGACAAAAATACAGACAACCATTCGCACATAATAAGAGGCTGATGCAGCATTACCATAATAATAAAAAACTCAAAATGGCATAGTCATACATACGGACACTCACAACCATGCGCCGAAACACCCATCCTGACCATTACACGGCCTCGTGCAATATTACCAAAAATGCTTTGCAATATAGTTCATTAATTAACAAATTGTACAAATTGAAGTCCAAGCTGACTTAATTTTCTTATCGTCTAAATTTTCTTTCTTATAAGTTTACTTCATAAAAACTACTTTCGATTCATAAAAAATCAAATCTTCAAATTTCTTTTTTATTTTTAAACTAATACAAGTTTTTTTTTTCATTTAAAGCAATTAATTTGTTACTAACCCTACAGGTTTCATATTATAATATGTAATGCGCCACACACCATGACCAAAACAATTGTTTTGCACTTGTGCGTACATTATTATTCAACAGTTTTATTACTGTCTCTTTCAACAGTTTCATTACTGTATTTTTCAACAGTTTCATTACTGTCTCTTTCAACAGTTTCATTTTCGACAATTTTATTTAAATCCTTATCACAACTTTCAAATTCAGCCGGTACATGCCCCTCTGGCATTTTTCCTATGCCATCATGAGCATATTTATATCTTCTATTATTTGTCAATGACCTGAACATATATCTATCTCCATCTAGCAATTCAGTTAATTGATAAGGCCCTCTAAGCTTTGGGCTTAGTTTTGTTTGGTGCCTCTCTTCATTTTTAAACAACACGAAATCTCTAACTTTGTATCCAAACACTTTAGCTTTGTTTTTATCAAATTGCGCCTTGTTATATGATGCTGCAAGCTGCAATATTTGAACTGCTTGTGCTCTTACTTCTGCCAAATCAATCTCATGTGCCATATCGCAGGGTGGAAGCAACCCCAGCGGGCCAGCGACTTTGCCAATAAACAATTCTAAGGGACTTGCCTTTGTCACTCGACTAGTCGTTCAATTTAATGCTAACTGAACGTCTTTTAGTGCATCTTGCCAAGACGGGTTGCTAGTCTCAACTGCAGCTAAAAATTTTAGAGTGCTCATAATGCGTTCAACTTGCCTATTAGCTCTGCTTGCACCTGTCGCGATTATATGCAAATTTATTTTCTGTTGTGAACAAAAATCACTAAATTTAGTGCTGGCAAAACACCTATCCTGGTCTGCTATTATGCGGTTTGGCACTCCAAACAAAGACATAGCCTTTGTCACAGCATTTATGTAATTTTCAGCATCAATTTTAAGCGTGTGAGTTAGATAAACAAATTTAGTAAAGGCGTCCACTTGAACGATAATATACACTTTTTGATCCGACTTGCCACTCAACTTCCCAGTTATGTCAATGTGAATAGTGTGCCTAGGTATATTTACTTTTGGTATTGAATGTAGACTAATTTGAACTTTGCCAGAAGAAGACTTTGACATTTTACGAGTAATGCAATTTCAACAAACTTTCGAATTTACTTGGACATGCTTTCAAACCAGTAATAATCATAGGCTTTATCTAATGTCGTCTCCCATCTTAAGTGCATTATAGATTCATGAATTTGGTTTATTACTGACCACCTGGATGCTCGAGGAACAATTGATAAAGATCGAGCTCTATCATTTCACTGAATTTTTCGATATAGTATTCCTGCTCCCAACTCGTAAGTTTTTGCAACGTCCTCGGGAAGAGAATTATCTTTCAACTTATTTATAACATTAACTATTTCAGAATCTTGACGCTGTTCGCCCAAAAGCCAATGTTTAGATATTTCTGCTAAACTACCGCGTTTATCAGGAATTCTGCAAGTTTTCGCAACCGAATCATCTGAAGTCAGATTTCTTGAAAAGAAGTCAACGTGATTCATTCGTTTACCTTCTCTATATTGTACGTCAAATGTAAACGACTGTAAATAAGCCCACCATCTTTTACCCTAGGAGATGTTGTCAGTAAAGACAACAAAATTTCTACCCAATAAATAATGGCGAAAGTGTTTTATAGACAAAACAACAGCAAGAGTCTCCAATTCATAGGAATGGTGCCGTGACTCAGCAGGTGAAGCTTAGCCTTACTAAAATATTCAACGACATGAGGTTTTTTGCTAATTTTGTGTAATAAGATGGCACCGTATCCACGAGAACTTGCATCGGTATGCAATTCGATTAAGTACTGCGAGTCAAAAATTACTAAGACTGGCTTCTGCGTAAGGATAGAAACAACCTTGTGTCTTATTTGTTCATGCTCTTGGCTTCCAAATAAATTCGGGTTTCTCTGAAGTTAAAAGATATGACGGCTTCATAAAACAAGAAAATCCTAGCATACATTGCCGATAATAAGACGCTTATCCATTAAATTGTCGTAAAGCAAATCGACTGAGGGGGTGGTAAGGCAGTTAACGCAATTTTAGGCGAATTCGGACGAATTTCACTTGCGCTGACTTTGTAACCCAAGTATTGAACTGTTAATTTAAGGAAAGAACATTTTTTTATATTTAATGAAAATCCAGCTTTCGTGAGACAATCAAGAGTAATCTGTAACCGTTCCAAACCCTTAATTTTTGTTGAAGCGGTCACCATTACGTCATCCATATAAACGACCACAAATGTATTTGTAAAGTTTTCAAATGCTTCACTTCATCACAGTCCGCTGAAAAACTGAAGGCGCATTTTTAAGCCCAAACGGCTTTGCTAAAAATTCGTATTGTCCATCTGGAGTGACAAAAGCTGTACGCTCTACCGAATCTTATTGCAAGAGGATTTGGTAATATCCATTTGCCATGTGTAGGCATGTAAAATATATCGTTGCATGAAATCTGGCTATCTGGTATGATATAAGAGGCAGGGGGTATCTATCTGGGACTGTATTAGAATTTAATTCTCGGTAATCAACATACAAACGATGGGAGCCGTCTTTTTTGTTAACTAGCATTATGGGACTTGCAACGGGTGAGCAACTTGGTTTTATGACCTTATATTCCCATAGTTCATTGATCTTGTGTCGTACTAATTCTCTTTCAGTTGGGCTAAGTCTATATGGTCCTTTTTGAAAAATTTTTCTTGGGTCTTCTAATTTAATTTTCATTTCACCTGAACTAACTCTAGACGAAGGAATTCCGCTAATAAATGATTTTGGGGTTTTTTCACCAGCAAGATCAGTAATTAGCTCATAAAATTGGTCCTCCTTTGAACAAGAGTTTACAGTTTTTGATTTAATTGTGAATTTTCCTGGTGATATTATGACATTGAATCCAGGGGATAACACTTCTCGACCAATAATGATACCGTTTTTCAAATACTCATTGTCCAAAACATGGAACAATATTTCAATACAATAATTGTTAATGCTTCCTTTGCTACATATTTGCAAAGTGCTACAAATGCTGTCATTGCCAATACCTTTCAACATCACTACATTGTTAATTATTTTAGCAGTTAATTTGACACTTATCTTTTCTTTGATTAATGAACATTCTGCGCTAGAGTCGAATGTTGTTGCAAATGTTTCACCTTGATGGACCATCTCTCCTTTGGGCTCAACAACGTCGCAAAGCTCCACTCTTTTCACCAGATGCGCTTCCTTGACCTTGTCCATTTTAAGTTTGCTGCAATGTGTTAAAATATGGCCAAGCTCGACACATTTAAAGCATGTTACATCAGATTTTTTATAGTGACTAAATGTGCTCCTGCCGTTACTGCTCATCGCACGCGACGAAATATTTTACTGATGTTTATGGCCAAGTTTTCCACTTTGTGTTGAAAGTTTCTGACGCTTTGTGTCAGATGAAGCTATTTCTTCTTGAAAATTATCTTTCTTTTGTTGAATGTAAATGCTGTAAGCTCAGTTTGCAGTTCGCTTCTGGTACGCATATTTGAAGTAAATGTCAGGCGCTGCAATCTGCTATGAACATGTGCCAACTTAGCAAGTGTCACAGAAACTGCTATTCCAAATCCATTTCATGCCATTTCCTAATTAGTTACGTCATCATGCGACTAGCAGAATTGGTTTCTTAAATTCAGACAGACGGACATGGCTAATCAAGATCAAGAATATATATTCTTTATGGGGTCGGAGATGCTTCCTTCTGCCTGTTACATACATTTGCACAAAACCATTATACCCGTTTTTACCCATTTTCAATGGGTTCAGGGTATAAAAAGTCAAGCAGCCAACAGGTTAAATCAAAATCCAAAGTTAAATCGGTTAAAACGTTGATAAATCGCAGTCTCTCCATCGATTTTAATGACTAAAAAACCGAACATATTTATCCGAGGTCGGCCGCAACCCATGGCCAGGCGCACTAGCAAAACTTTTCTTCTGTCCACCCTTTCTTTGAAGCGTCTCAGAGCAAAAAAAAAAACTACTGAGTGAGTGCGTTCCGGTTGAATCTGACTCGGCCGTCGCTCGCCGCCACCTGTATTTGCGGGTCACCAAGAAGCTCGTGCCCAGTCTGCCAAGGCCGTTGCCACTTAAAAACCAAAGAAAATTAAAATTGTTTACCGCCAACTAGTCGTGGCCAAAATTTCAGTACTGCCGCCAAACTGGCCCTGCGAGCGCCGCCCAAAATAAAAATACACCTTTACTGCTAATTTTTGTTCGTTTAATGTTTAAGTTAATAATTTATATATGCTTATGTACGTTTATGTATTTAAGCTGTCATTTGTATTCATAAGTTAAATCCGGAATTCGGATTTTTGCCAAATTTATCTTTTTCCTAAAGTCTATTTCTGGCCCGAGTGTAAGGCAGAAATGTGGCCCCAAATTCCGCAATGATGCACACGAATCTGAGACGACGTTATTATGATTACAGTAGTTTATTTATTATATTAAGATGTATGGTTTTACAACGTTTATACTAAATGTGTGTGTGTAATATTTGACTTTAATGAGTCTTTCGTGTTTTAACGTAAAATGCGTGTGTAACTCAAGAGATTCTGGCACCGACTAACTTGGATCTCACCACACGCTCACTTGCTCTCTCATTCCTATGGTGTATTTCAATATCGACGACCACTTCGCGTTTTTCTCTCATGTCTGTTATGTTCTTGTTCTTTACGGATTCCTACATTCGGCCCTCCTGACGTAGGATTCGACCCGAATTCCTTCATGAACTCTGCCACAGTTGATGTTTGACACGGACCTTCTCCCTCTCCTACCTTTTCAACATCATAGCGCCCATGTTTGTGAATCTTAACTACTTTGTACGGACCAAGATATTTCCCTTTTAGTTTTAACCCCACTCCATATTGCGTACGCTTAATAGCAACTAAATCATTTTCCTTATATTGTTTGTCAACCTTTCTTTTTTGATCAAAAGCTTGTTGATTTTCTCTTTGCAACTCTTTGATATTCTCCCTTGCTTCTTTACGCAATTCATTTCGTTCAACATCCAGTTCATCAATCAAAGCCTGCTGTGCTAATTCTCTTAAATCTATGCTTTCTGAGTATCGCATATTAACACCTGTCAAAATCTTAAACGGCGCAATCTTTGTACTCCTCGGCTCTATGTTATTAATCGTCTGCTGTACTCTTCCTAAATGTTTATAC
Source organism: Drosophila paramelanica (assembly GCA_035043915.1). Taxonomy (NCBI): domain Eukaryota; kingdom Metazoa; phylum Arthropoda; class Insecta; order Diptera; family Drosophilidae; genus Drosophila; species Drosophila paramelanica. Next base: position 239,130 of record JAWNMO010000053.1, on the reverse strand, counting down.
CAACAGCCTGGACTTCCTATGCTTAATTTCGACAACATTGGTATCACAATTTTATGCATCCGTTCAACTTGTCCGTTGCCACGTGGTACACCTGTTGTGATCATTAAATGCTGTATCCTTTCTTTTTCACAATAATCCTTAAAAGCATTTGCAGTAAAAGCTGCACCTCTGTCTGATACAATTCTACATGGATTACCAAAAATTACTGCTTGCCTTTCTAAGCAACCGATTACCTCATCGACACCTGTACTACGTGTAGAATAAAGCCATACGTACTTTGAAAATGCATCAACAATCACCAATATGTGATTATAACGCTTTTTGGTAATCTCCAATGGTCCGACGTGATCAATGTGAAATGTTATTAAAGGTTTATCGCCTTTATCTATCGGCACTAGATACCCTTCATGTTTTCCAGCCTTCGCATTTACCAGTATACACTCTACACAGTTTGCAACCACTCGAGCTACTTTTTCCTTTAATTTTGGTATAAAGTAAGATTTCTCGACCAAATCTTGTGTTTTCTTTGCTGCAAAATGTCCCTGTTTGTGCGCAATCTGAATTATTTCAGTCTCCATCTGAGACGGCACGACTATTAATTCTCGATCCGGGTCTTTGAAAAGAATTTGGTTCGAAATATAAAAGTCCTCATACCCCTGGTTCTCGACAAGGCTTCTAACAGCTTTCGTCCAGTCATCCACCATTTGAGCTTCTTTTAGTTTGTGCATCACACTTTCTGTAACTAAAAAACAAGCAACACGGCTCAAAGCGTCCACATGCCTCATTTTCGTACCTGACCGATGTTCTATCTCATACTCAAAATCTTGCAAGTACATCGCCCATCTGGCCACTCGCAAAGGTACCTCTTTCTTTTTCATAGTCATGGCGAACGCATTACAATCAGTGATGATTTTAAACTTTGTTCCCAAGACATATATTCGCCATTTTGTTAAAGCTCCAATTACTGCCAATACTTCAAGCTCATACGAGTGATATTTTTCCTCGCAAGGCTTTGTTTTGCGACTCATGTACATAACTGGATGTAACATATTGTCCCCTGGATCTCTCTGCAAAAGTACAGCTCCAAAACCAAACTTAGAAGCATCTGTATGTATCTCCGTTGCCAATTTCGGATTATACAGCTTCAACACGGGCTTATTAGTCAACGCTGTTTTTAGCTGTTCGAATGCTACTTGCTGCAATTCTTTAAACTCGAACCTTGAGTCTTTCCGCAGCATGTCCGATAATGGTTTAGCAATCACTGCGTACCCATCTATGAACTTTCTGAAGTACGAAGTCAATCCCAGAAAACGTTGTATAGCTTTTCTATCTCGAGGTATCGGGAAATTAGCTACAGCCTTAGTTTTCTCCTCGCTAGGTCTAATCGTACCCTTCTCGACGATATACCCTAGAAAATCTACCTTGCTCTGCAGAATCTGGCATTTGTTCCAATTTATTCGCAGACCATTTTTAGCTGCAATCTCAAGAACTCTTTTCAGCTTTTCTAATCCTTCTTCTACATCGATACTTGGAATGATGATATCGTCAATGTAAGCTACTGCGTCTCCACTTTTAACTAATTCGCGCATGACGGCCATAATGAATCTACTAAACACTGCGGGCGAGTTTGATATCCCAAACGGGACAAACAAAAACTCGTACTGCCCCTTTTGCGTAACGAACGATGTATATTTTTGCGACTGTGGCTCGACCGGTACATGAAAATAACCGTTTTTCAAGTCCAACGTCGTAAAAATCGTTGCTCCCTGTAACTTTTCAATCACACTGTCCATCTGTACCATTGGAAAATTGTCTCGTACTATTTTCTCATTTAATTTTCGATAGTCACAACAAAGACGCTTTTTCCCATTTTTCTTAGCTACCAGCACGATAGGAGAAGCAAACTCTGACGTACTCGGCTTTATTATCTTTTCTTCTAGCCAATCCTTAATTTGCTCGTCAACTATGTTTTGCTCACTATATGCTAAACGCCGTGGATGTTGGTAAATCGGCAACTCATCCTTTAACACGATTTTCATTTGAACAGGACTATCAACATTTCTTTTTGGCTGATACTCATTAATTAATCGCTTTGCTCTGTCTACCTGACTTGGACTCAGATGGTTTAACTTTATTTCGCCATCGACTTCCTTTTTCTCTAACGATAACATACACAGACTTTCAAACTCTTTGCGTAATTCTGGACAATGCTGGTCACCGTTTCGGTCACTATCGCTCTCATATCCCTCAGCAACAATGCGAACAAACTCTGTACCATTTTTGGTAACTTTCATGTCTATATTCTCTAGAATTGTTCTTCCCAAGATCGCTTCAAACGCCATGTCTTCATCTGCTACGACATGAAATTCAACATTCATGTTAATGTTATCAATCTTGACAGGAATAATCACGCTACCGAATGTTACTATCTGACTCTCGCCAATGCCGGTTAAACATTTTGCCTGGCCTCTCAAACTGCCATTACCTAACTTCAGAAAAACATTTCTACGCATCAAACACAGATCTGCTCCTGTATCCACCAATCCTTTAAAACTAACTTTTGAACTCACAACCGTTTTTAATTCCAGTCCGGATGAAGTAAACATGCTTTTTGGTTTTGTTAACACTTCATCTTGCACAAGATTTGTTGACTTTTCTTGCTTAACTGGTACTTCGACCCTACACTGAGCTGCTCTATGTCCTGGTTTATTACATCTAAAACATTTGAAATCATTTTTTGGACAGTCCTTTTGTAAATGTGACTCATCTCCACACTTATAACATTTCCTGACCGTGACTGACGCTCTTCTGGACTCACTTTCTACTAAGCTGCTACGCGATCCATATTTGCTTAACGGCTTCCATGGACCTCGCATCTTTTGGTATGCCTCGATCTGGATCTTTAAATGTCTCATGTTCCTAGCTTGGTACAATATGGCTTTATTAACTTTTGAATCGGGAATTCCGTTAACAAAGTACTCTATCAAACTCTCGTCTTCCAAATCAATGGGCTTTGCTATTTCCATTAACGCATACAAATATTCGTTCAATGTTTCTTGCTTCATCTGCTGTCGTTTGCTAAGTCTTCGGTGAACTTCTGCTGATGACACTCTGACACTAAATTCGTCGAGCAGTGCTAGTTTCAATGCACTCCAATCGCGAATATTACGCTGGCTGCGAATAAACAACTTCGCTGCACCACTAAGCAATTGTTTGGCATAAATGAATATTTGAACCTGACTCCACTCTACCGTAAGCGCACACTCTTCAAGTTCTTCTATCCACTGATTGATGTCTGGAATATTTGAACCAGAGAATTGCGATACACTACCTTCCACGTCCTTTAATGTGAACCATGACCTCGCTACCGGTACATTTTCTATGTGTCGAGTCTGACCTACTCCAGCTACACTTTCCCCTCTGTTTGCTTCATTACTCGGCCGCTCTACAACTTCTGAAACACTTCTAAATAAAACTTCATCATCTGTATCATTATCACGCTCATTCGCCTCCGGCGATTGCAATCCAAAATAACCCATCAGCCTTTTTTGTAACTCCGCTTTTCTTCCACTCGTACTGAGTCCAAGCTCAGCTAATTTTCCGCGCAAATCCGTTACGAGCAATGCCAAAATCTCTTCGGTATTCATTTTTTAACTTTATGTGTTTTTATCGCAAACTTAATTAAACTTTAAATATTTTCAAAATTTTGCCAACTCGGCCAATTGCCGACGGTAACACGCCAAATTTCAATATCAGTGACTCTCAAACTTCATTAACATGTAAATCACCTGTCAAATCAATGTTAAACTAAAACTATGTTAACTTGACTTATAACACTATGTTAGTTTTTCTGCAATTTTGATCGGTTTTCCTTCATCGATTTCTTTTGTTTCTTTGCCTCCACTTCGTTTCGATTGCACGACAATTTTCTGCAACTCACCACGACCTTTCCACAGACAGTTCTCTCGACGCTGCACAAACTATACCCACAAGCCAAAGCTGCTTGCCTCTATTCGTCTGCACACGTACGTCTTGCTGTTCTTACTTCTCTGCTACACGCCTTTTGCCTTGATCAGCTCACCACAGCAGCAACACCCTAGCCTCTGCTTCTATGTTCTCTGTGTACTATCCCAAGCGTCGCGTCATGCAGCTCTCAGTAACGGTTCTTCTTCTGTCGCCTTGTCGCCTTTCGTAGTATTTTCGCTTCGAACGAATTTCACAACTTCTCGAAATTTCGTTCCGCCGCATACAGCTTTCTCTGTCGCACTTAAGTGACTTCCGACAGTTTTCCAAGTCTTCACTTGCAACTTTACTCTTTCATAACAATCTTTTCCACTACCGCACCGCTTAAACACGAAATTGTTAATACATCACACAGTATTGGTATATAGTTTATGTAAAATGTTCACATCCCGGTTGAGCCCCCAAAATTGTGGCCCCAAATTCCGCAATGATGCACACGAATCTGAGACGACGTTATTATGATTACAGTAGTTTATTTATTATATTAAGATGTATGGTTTTACAACGTTTATACTAAATGTGTGTGTGTAATATTTGACTTTAATGAGTCTTTCGTGTTTTAACGTAAAATGCGTGTGTAACTCAAGAGATTCTGGCACCGACTAACTTGGATCTCACCACACGCTCACTTGCTCTCTCATTCCTATGGTGTATTTCAATATCGACGACCACTTCGCGTTTTTCTCTCATGTCTGTTATGTTCTTGTTCTTTACGGATTCCTACAGAAATACCCTCACAATCCCAACTGTTTCCCCTCTTTTTTTTCATACCTTTGTTGGAGCTCTGATAGGGTAGGATAATTAGTGACGTCATCATGCGACTAGCATAATTGGTTTCTTAAATTCATCCCAAGTTATGTCGGGATAACATATTTGAGATAGCCACTGCGACGCAGTACCTTCCATTGCTGCAACCAAAGCCATCGCCAACGCGCTGCTTTTTATGTTATTTTCCGCCAATATTATCTTTACTGTAGAGCACCATGCCGATGCGTCGGCGCCAATAAGGTCTGCGTTGAATTTAGGTAGCACCGTAGTTTTCGGAGTTATTAGGTAGCGAGCCAGATCCCACATCTAATATCGGAATACCGTTGTTTTCTGCCATTGCTACCATTGCGAGTTTCGGTCCCGCAGAAATTCTTAACGCAACTGTCCGCGTCGCACACTTCTTCTTTTTGTGTTTACTACCGAACCACACTCGGCACAGCCACATCACGCTGTCGACCCGATAAAACGGTTCTTCTCAACGCGACAAAAAAGCAGACAACCATTCGCACATTAATTATGTGCTGATGCAGCATTATAAAATACTCAAAATGGCATTGTCATGCATACCGACACTCGAAACCATGCGCCGACATATGCGTTAACGTTCCGTCCTGCTGTCCATCTGTCCGTCTCTTAGAATGAACGCAATTTTTTCGCTGTTTTTAAGGAAAGCAGAAATGCCCTCCCAAACATCGCAATAAATTTTTGTTTGCGCAAAAACCAATCTACCTGGAAGCTCGGATTTTAAAGCGAGAGTCACCAGCTAGGTCTCAAAATATTGAGACCTTCGTATCTCCCGCCACGCCTATTAGAACACATCCCAGAGCTCCGCCTTAAAAAATCTGCAATTATTTTGTCCCGTCCCTTGATTGCAAAAACCGATATACCTGACAGCTCTTATTTTATTGATAGCAAGTGCATATTTCCGTCAATTTAAAAAAAGGGACTTTTCAAACTTCTTAAAACGGAAATTTTTTAAAATAACAATGATAATAACGCCCTACTGCAATGTTTTGACCTGTTTCTGTTTTTTGTTTTTTGAGAAAATATCTGCGGACTGCTGGCCACCTGTACAAAACAAAACAATTAGTACATATAAACTATCACTCTCATACCTGCATACGTACGCCGAACATACGATCAAAAAACAAAAGAGTAACAAAATTCCAGCCTCTGCACTTGTGCAAAGCGTTTCAATTGCACTGCCTGACTTTCTGCCGTTTAGCTCGGTCATTTGTCTTTCAGCCAAAAAACTTGGTGAGCTGTCTCCCTCTCTCTCTCTCTCTATCTCTGTTTCTTTGTGACATAAGCTCAGCAGCATACAGTCGTTCCCCTCGGTAAATTTTTCCCCACGTTCGTGTTGGTACCGAAAATTATTACGCTCGATAGCCAAGAATATGGTTTTTTATACCCTGAACCCATTCGAAAATGGGTAAAAAGGGTATAATGGTTTTGTGCAAATGTATGTAACAGGCAGAAGGAAGCATCTCCGACCCCATAAAGTATATATATTCTTGATCAGCATTACTAGCCGAGTCGATTTAGCCATGTCCGTCTGTCTGTCTGTCCGTCTGTCTGCATGAACGCGTCGATTTCAGAGACTACAAAAGCTAGAAAGCTGATCTTGGTCTCATTCGGTTCGTATATTCCATACGCAGATCAAGTTTATTTCAAAACATCGATTACTCCTTCCGTTTTCTTATTATCGATATTTATCGCTTTTTTGACCCGGTTTTTTAAGCATAACTCCCAAACTATAAAAGCTAAAGCCACCAAATTAATTTGTTTATGTTCGCGTAAAACATACGCATATATACATATATTTTGGATACCTCCCCCCAATCGCCCACAATATTGATAAAACCACAAAACAAAGTAAATCAAATACTACACACGTGCAAATTGGATTGTAGATACATTTCGATGATCTGAATAAGTCTGAAAATTTCATAACGATCGTACATTTAGTTTACGAGCAAATCAAGAATCTATTTTCAGTAATGGGGGCAAAGCGCAGCTGCTTGGCAATTTCTGTGTACATGTACACACATACATATGCATATGCAAAATTTGTCTTGCGTTCTTCTAGGAATTTTGTTTGCAACGTGGTCCAGTTGGTAAGAGTTGTGACGCGCAACGTGGAGGTCCGGGTTCGAATTCAGCGACGGTTGAGCAATGTTGAATTCTTTTATTTTTTCGATATTCATAATTATTATTTTTATACCCTGAACCCATTGAAAATGGGTAAAAAGGAGTATAATGGTTTTGATGCCAAATGTATGTAACAGACAGAAGGAAGCATCTCCGACCCCATAAAGTATATATATTCTTGATCAGCATCACTAGCCGAGTCGATTTAGCCATGTCCGTCTGTCTGTCTGTCTGTCTGTCCGTCTGTATGAACGCGTCGATTTCAGAGACTACAAAAAAGCTAGAAAGCTGATCTTGGTCTCAATCGGTTTGTATATACCATACGCAGATCAAGTTTATTTCAAAACATCGATAACTCTTTCCGTTTTCTTATTATCGATATTTATCGCTTTTTTGACTCGGTTTTTTAAGCATAACTCCCAAACTATAAAAAAGCTAGAGCCACCAAATTTATTTTTTTATGTTCGCGTAAAACATACGAAGAATTTAAGCCCTTCAGGTTTTGGATACCTCCCCCAATCGCCCCCAATATCAATATAACCAAAAAAACACAAATCAAATACTACACACGTGCAAATTGGTTTGTAGATACATTTCGATGATCTGAATAAGTCCTGAAAATTTCATAACGATCGTACATTTAGTTTACGAGCAAATCAAGAATCTATTTTCAGTAGTGGGGGCAAAGCGCAGCTGCTTGGCAATTTCTGTGTACATGTGCACGCATACATATGCACGTCCAGAAAGTCTTGCGTTTTCCTAGGAATTTTTTTAGGCAACGGTTAAATTGAATTTTAACACAACGAAGTGCAGTCAGAGCGTGGTTCAGTGGGTAGGTTGTGGCGCACAATGTGGAAGACTCGGGTTCGAATCCAGCGATGGTTGAGCAACGAAGAATTTATTTTTCCGTTTTCTTAATTATAATTATTAATTAATTGTACCGTTTTAATGACAAGTGCAAAATATTCGTTTTTCTTGATTTTTTTGCGATGGTTAAGTAATGTTATATCATATGTCAATAAAATGGTAGTGTGGTGCAGTTGATAAGAGTTGTGCAGATTAAGAAGGGTCAGTCTGAATAAGTCCTGAAAATTTCATAACGATCGTACATTTAGTTGACGAGCAAATCAAGAATCTATTTTCAGTAGTGGGGACAAAGCGCAGCTGCTTGGCAATTTCTGTGTACATGTGCACGCATACATATGCACGTCCAGAAAGTCTTGCGTTTTCCTAGGAATTTTTTAGGCAACGGTTAAATTGAATTTTAACACAACGAAGTGCAGTCAGAGCGTGGTCCAGTGGGTAAGAGTTGTGGCGCACAATGTGGAAGACTCGGGTTCGAATCCAGCGATGGTTGAGCAACGAAGAATTTATTTTTCCGTTTTCTTAATTATAATTATTAATTAATTGTACCGTTTTAATGACAAGTGCAAAATATTCGTTTTTCTTGATTTTTTTGCGATGGTTAAGTAATGTTATATCATATGTCAATAAAATGGTAGTGTGGTGCAGTTGATAAGAGTTGTGCAGATTAAGAAGGGTCAGTCTGAATAAGTCCTGAAAATTTCATAACGATCGTACATTTAGTTGACGAGCAAATCAAGAATCTATTTTCAGTAGTGGGGACAAAGCGCAGCTGCTTGGCAATTTCTGTGTACATGTGCACGCATACATATGCATATGCAAAATTTGTCTTGCGTTTTTCTAGGAATTTTTTTTTGCAACGGTTAAATTGAGTTTTAGCACAACGAAGTGAAGTAAGAGCGTGGTCCAGTGGGTAAGAGTTGTGCCTCATAACGCGGAGGACTGGGTTCGAATTCAGCGCTGGTATGGTAGAGTAATGTTAAATTCTTTTATTTTTTTTCGTTATTCATAAATATAATTATTATTAATTTGTATCGTTTTAATGACAAGAGCAAAATTTTCGTTTTCCTTGATTTTTTGCGACTTTAAGTAATGTTATATCATTCGCGAAAAATGCGGTATTGTGGTGCAATTGGTAAGAGTTGTGCATCTTATCACGGAGGTACCGAGTTCAACTCCCGCTTGTGGAGTATTTATTTTTTTGTTGGTAATTAGTAGTAAATTTTATTTTTTATTTTTAACAGGCTCAATACTCATCAACTGCCGAGAGTTTGTGTGTATGTGTTCATTTCTGGGTTCAGGGTATCTTCTAGTCGGGCGGTCCCGACTAGAGCAATCTCACTTGTTATTATTATTAATTTGTACCGTTTTAATGACAAGTGCAAAATTTTCGTTTTCCTTGACTTTTTGCGATGGGAGTTAAATATCGATAATAAGAAAACGGAAGGAGTTATCGATGTTTTGAAATAAACTTGATCTGCGCATGGAATATACGAACCGAATGAGACCAAGATCAGCTTTCTAGCTTTTGTAGTCTCTGAAATCGACGCGTTCATACAGACAGACGGACAGACAGGCGGACAGACAGACGGACATGGCTAAATCGACTCGGCTAGTGATGCTGATCAAGAATATATATACTTTATATACCCTTTTTTACCCATTTTCAATGGGTTCAGGGTATAAAAAGTCAAACAGCCAACAGGTTAAATCAAAATCCAAAGTTAAATCGGTTAAAACGTTGATAAATCGCAGTCTCTCCATCGATTTTAATGACTAAAAAACCGAACATATTTATCCGAGGTCGGCCGCAACCCATGGCCAGGCGCACTGGCAAAACTTTTCTTCTGTCCACCCTTTCTTTGAAGCCCGTCGCAGGCATTGTGTGAGAGGCACGGCACCCGGAGGCGAAAAGGAACGCGTCTCAGAGCAAAAAAAAAAAAAACTACTGAGTGAGTGCGTTCCGGTTGAATCTGACTCGGCCGTCGCTCGCCGCCACCTGTATTTGCGGGTCACCAAGAAGCTCGTGCCCAGTCTGCCAAGGCCGTTGGCACTTAAAAACCAAAGAAAATTAAAATTGTTTACCGCCAACTAGTCGTGGCCAAAATTTCAGTACTGCCGCCAAACTGGCCCTGCGAGCGCCGCCCAAAATAAAAATACACCTTTACTGCTAATTTTTGTTCGTTTAATGTTTAAGTTAATAATTTATATATGCTTATGTACGTTTATGTATTTAAGCTGTCATTTGTATTCATAAGTTAAGTCCGGAATTCGGATTTTTGCCAAATTTATCTTTTTCCTAAAGTCTATTTCTGGCCCGAGTGTAAGGCAGAAATACCCTCACAATCCCAACTGTTTCCTCTCTTTTTTTTCATACCTTTGTTGGAGCTCTGATAGGGTAGGATAGGGAGCGTGGTCACACGAGGTGGCGTGTAGTGTCTGCAAACACTTCTAAATTAAGAGGCATTTAATAATTTTTTATTCTACATCGTTTCTGAAACGTCCATTCGGCAAATTTCAATCTCTGTTTCCTCTAAATTTTAAATATTTGAAGTTCATGCGACTGTTAAAATTAAGTGCCGCCATCTAGTGGCTATTGTTAAATTCAACGTATAAGAACATAAGAATGTTGTCAATTATGTCGTGTGAGTAAATGTAAGGGAGGGGGCATCGCGGAAGCCTTGGAATAGGTCAGCCGCCAGTGCGAATTTATGGGCGACCGAACAAGTTGGCAGGCTTGGTGTTATCGGCAACGACGTCACCGACCTTCCTGCAATAGGCAGATTCAAATTTTCTTGTTCATTGCCCATAAATTGGCACTGGCGGCTGACCTATTCAATGGCTTCCCGATGCTCCTACGACATAATTGATTTCCTTTAACTTGAGTTTCACTTGACAATATTTTCTTACATATAAAACAAAAGTATGCATTAAATGGAAATTCGCGTACGATCTCATTGTGACAAGTTTAGACGAGGATATCATGCTCGACTTTGAGGATCTAGTTATAACACCACTACAGCAACATCGGTAAAAAAAAATTAAGCACGTCTATTGAAAAAGTACTTGGCAAGGACAAAGAAGAAGATACAACGCGTGCTTCGGGCTAAAGAAATGAGCGGCATAAAATTGGTTGACTCTATACATAACCTACGAATTTAAATTAACAATATTAAAAGCTCACCCCAGACAAGAAATTCAATGCAACAGATGAAAGACAGCGGAGTACAGGATGGACTTTGTTATTTCCACAATCCTTTCGGTGACAATGCGCGGTGTCGCAATGGTTGTTCAATATAGCAACGCCCAAAATAAATCAGCTTTCATTAATTTCGCTGGTTGACGATAGCCCAACATCGACCAGCTCAAAAACACTAAAGATTTGCAGTATCACAAAACATATCCATGCACCCTCAGCTATGAACCTACCCGAACTTCGTTTTCACATAACAGAAAGAACTTCTAATATGGTTTCCTTGTTGACTTTGGATCGTTCCACGCGCGGCTGCTCCTCATAATACAGATCCATATGTCGTACAACTGTTTGCTGCGAACCAATCTGTAATACATACTTATGGCACACACGTTCGACAGCTCGACCTGAGCTTTCCACGTCACGTCAGCTAGCCATTCATCGTGGCTGACGTACCCATCGCCATAATTGGAACACAATTTACTTATTAATTTAAAAGCTTAACAGCTTATCGGCGCAGCCACGAATAAAATGGCGCAACAAATAAAATAACAAATCCATCAGTATTGACCATACAGGACAACGTTAGCTATCACGAGGCCCTTCATCAACTTCAGAACACATCCAAAAAAAATTTTGGCCCAACCATGATTTCACATGATGTAGTCCATCACATTAAGACCACAGGCAACCCAGTGACCGATCGTCCCCGACGCTTAGCTTGATAAAGTGTTTCTGTTGCTAAAGAAGAAATAAATTCTTTTATTGCTCAAGGAATCTGTCGACCGTCAAAAGTCCTTGGGCAAGACCGTTGCATATGGTAAGAATAAAGCCTGGAGACTGGCCCGCATGCGGAGATTTCCGCAAACTAAACGTTTTGACTGTGCCTGATCAACACCCAATTGCGCACATACACGATTTCGCTGAAAGACTACATGGTAAAACTGTCTTTTCAAATACCCATGGCTGACCAGGACATTCTAAAAATAGCAGTTTGCACCTCCCTTGGGCTAGTAGAATTCTTCTACATGCCTTTCAGACTGAAAAATGCTACACAAACCTTCCAGATCTTTATGGACAACATCTTTAGAGAGGTGGATTTCGTCTACAGCTACATTGTCAGCATAGCTAAGCGAACATAAAACGCATCTCAAAACGGTATTGTCAATCCTGCAAAAGCTTGAACTGGAGGTCAATGCTGATAAATGCCAACTTGAAATATGTCAAGTAAGGTTTCTGAGTTATGTAATCGAACGAGAACTCCTGGCAATCTACGCCGCAATCCGTTATTTCCGATACGTGCTCGTAGCTCATAATTTTGTTATAAAAACTATCCAAAAGCCACTAACTATTTTTTTTTCTCAAATTCAGCAAAAGTACGTATGTCCACTAGTGCAAAGTCTTATAACATCATGAGCCCGCATTTGTTTACCTTGCCGATCTAAAATCAGCAAACATACTTCAAATATATTCTACAAAATAGACATGCCGGATAATCGTTTCGACCATCTTCACATCAACAGGTAAACGGCACATGCGGATGATTCGCCCAGTTTTAGCAGCACATCATAGTCAAAAACATGTTCGTCCACACAAATCTTGCGGATTGCTCTCACGTCAATGGGACCCCTTACAGGTAATACATCGGTCGAATGATCGGGTGTTCAAAATAGTTACAAGAGATTGCTGTCTTCGCGGAACAACTTAAGCCTGCGTTTATCCTCTGATCTACCGATGACAGCTGCGAAGACATTATCACTATCACTGGAAGGAGGGTAGCTGTGGCAGCCCTGATCGCTATTACATCGATAAGACTTACTTCTTGGAACCAGGAGCTTGGGACCAAACAAAAATCTCTCATATTTTAGTAAACTAATATTCTTGTATTAACCAAAAACAGTCGCTTACAATTCATATTTTTTCGACTTTAAATTAGACAGAAACGAGAATTTGTCAAATGGACGTTCAAGAAAACAAAACAAATGCAACGCCAAAAAAAGATAAATTGTATATGCCTCCGAAAAATACCGGCACTTGCAAAGACACCATCAGAGCTGCAAAAAAGATACGAAGAAGATTGGGATTGTGAGGGTAATTCTGCTAAAATGTGAAAATGCGGCGTGGCCAGCTGTTGGCCACCTGTACGGAAAAGACACAATTAATACACACGGTCATTGTCGTGACTCGCTTTTTATTTGAATTAAGATTTGAATTATACCTGACAAACTGAAAGTGCGTTTCAACTCTTTGGCCCTGAACCCATGATCAGGCTTGCCATCTAACTTTAATTTTTACGTTGCATATTAATATTAATCGATAGAATAAGATATATATATGTTTGTACCGATAAATGACAGTTGGTGAGTTGCATTGAAAACTGGCGTTCACCACACTGTTTAATAAACGCACGCACATCGCGCTAAGCTTACTATTCTTACTAATAATACAAATTTGAAAGATATAAATTTGTGGAAAAGTGGGCGGTTCTATTAACGTGTAGTGAACTCGCGTGCTTGGCACGCAACAATTTTATTAAACATAAAAGACCATCGCCAGTTTCAATGAACACAAGATGATTTCAAAGGATTGTGAAATTCAATTGTATGTATGTATATTAGCTTGGCTTTAATACATGCAGACTTGGAGACATCTGGTTGTCTCGCTCACACACAATAAGAACACTGAAGCGGAATGAACTTGCGCGACGGAAAAAAGTTGCGAGACATTTCGACATCGACACCATTGGGAAAAAATAAAATGAGCTCTGAAGGCCATAGAGAGGCTCTCAGCAGTGATGAAGAGCAGACTATGATCCAAAATAAGTAGAGTCAATCGATTCCAGTATTTATTCAAGACATTATGCATAAAATTATGGAACAGATGAGATCCCAGGCAGCAGAGATCAGAGATCTGAAGGAGATGATGAAGGATAGGTCAAAAAGGAATTGAGTTCTGTAATGCACACAACGTGTGAGAAGGAGTTCAACAACACACATGGTTCCCGTGCCCCACTGGGCGGCACTGGCGGATTTAGTGCGGGCAGCACACAGGCACAGGATGGCACGATTGACACTGGCATTGGTCTGGGGCTAACGAGCGGCGCTTATCATGCAGGCACTCAAGAGGCAAGCGTTACAGTTACTGGCGGTTCTAACACCCCCGGGGCGGACTGGAAGACGGCAGGAGATGTCAACCTAAATACTAATTTGATCCAGGGTGAGTCTGATTTTGGTGCCACGGGGCTGCGGAGTTGTAACGCAATTGGTAGACCTTATTATAATGGGCTAGGAAATAATAATGTTAACATGAATCGATATTGGGGTGCAAGTAAAATGATTGACTTGCCTTTATTCAATGGCCAAGCCGTGGATTGGCCTGTCTTTAGTAGTATGTAAAGGGAAACTACTGCTGCCTTTGGTTACACTAACCTACAAAATTTGTTGAGGCTGCAGAAAAGCTTGAAGGGAGAAGCAAAAGATGAAGTTGCAGGAATGCTGATCAATCCAGAAAATGTAGAACATATTATGAGCAGCCTCGAATTCAAATACGGACGTTCCGAATTGCTCATACGGAGCCAATTGGAAAAGATATCAGAAATTTCGCAAATAATGGAAAACAGCTTAGAGAAGATTGTACCTTTTGCCACCAAGGTATCAAACTGTGTTACATTCTTTGGAAACAGCAAACGCGGCACAACACCTGAATAATCCAGTGTTACTAAGCGAACTAGTAAGTAAACTGCCGATGAGAACCAGAATGGAATGGGCAAAATTTGCAGCTACGATTCGCCTATACCCAGATCTGATGGATTTTGCTAACTGTCCACATGCTGGACAGATGCGAGTTGTTCGCACATGAGTGCAAACAGGAGGAAGCACAGGCAAGGAAGCGAGAATGTGGCGTAGGCAATTGCAAGTTGTATCATAATCAAATGCTACACAAAAATAAGATCAAGCCAAATGTTAATAATCAACAGGGAACATTTAAAGACGTAGTTAATGTAAATACTATCAAAGCAGGAACTTCGAAGTTATTATTCAAGGTCCTGCCGGTGGAGGTCACTGGACCAAATGGATTGATAGTGGAAACATTCGCATTTGTAGACGAAGGGTCGTCCGCGACATTGATGAATGAAGAGATTGCTAAGAGCATTGGTATAAACGAGCCAAAAGAGAAGCTGTCGTTAAACTGGATCGGCAGCCATACCAAAGATGTAGGGTCAATGAAATACCAAATTAGAGTTCGTGCAGCAGATAGCATCAATAGATGGTTGCATCTAACAGGCAATACAGTCCCTGCGTGTAAAATCGAAAATAACCTTGATAATGACATGCATAAGCAAATGTCCGATTTTATTATAACAGAGAACTTTGGGGTCAAGGTACCAGAGAAACCTTTGGAAACGAACGATGTAATTCAAGCTCGAAAACTGTTAGCAGAAACAACAACAACAAAACTGGACGGCGCTTATGAAACTGGACTTCTATGGTCGGTAGATAATGTAAAAAAGATTGCCCGCCATTAAAAGAAAAGTACGAAATTCTCATCAAGAACACCAATATGATATGGCTGTAATGGATCTGGTAAAAAAGGCATACGCTGTTAAGCTATCAAAAGAGGAAGCGAACCAGGCCGGTCCACGTACTTGGTACTTGCCGCATTTCGGCGTCTACAATGTAAACAAGCCCAAAAAGATGAGACTTGTTTTTGATGCGGCATGGTAGATGGAATTTCATTAAATACTAACTTGCTGAAAGGACCGGACGAAAACCCACCATTAACTCAAATATTGTTTCAATTCCGGCAGGGTATGATTGCTGTATACGCAGACATCAAGGAGATGTTCTTACAGGTACGAGTCAGAGAGTCAGATCAGGACGCATTGCGATTTCTATGGCGACATGGCAACAGTTCGGATGAGGTCGAGACATACAAGATGCAGATTATGATCTTTGGAGCTGCATGTTCCCCCTGTTGCGCTCAATATGTCAAAAATATAAATGCGCAAAATGCTACTGACTGTAGAAACGAGGCTATAAAAGCAATTGTATCGAATCATTATGTCGCCGACTTTGTGGCAAGTTTTGATTCGGAAGAAAATGCATACGCCATCAGCAAGGAAGTCAAGCGTGTGCACGGACTGGCTCATTTTGAATTAAGAGGTTTTGTTTCTAACTCAGCTAAAGTTCAGGATAGCCTAAATGAATATGAGAGCGACGATATACAAGCTACAGTACAGTTGGATAGCAAAGCAGTCGACAAGATATTAGGCTTGTTCTAGAAAAGCCAAGAGGATGATCTTGTCTTCGATCTGAAAATGAATCGCGTTGACAAGAAAATCGTCAAAGGAGTGAAACGGCTAACTAAAAGGCAACTACTCAGTCTGGTAATGTTTGTCTATGACCCGTTTGGAATGCTTGCTGACCTAATGATATGCGGCAAAATACTGGTGCAAGACGTGTGGCGTACAGGTATATGTTGGAACGATCCACTACCAGACAAGCTATTTGACCGATTTGTACAGTGGCTGGGACAGCTAGAAAAGGTAAAGTACTTTAAAATGGCGCGGTGTTACTCATCAAAATTTTTGTTGCCAGAAACAAGTATTGAGCTTCACGTTTTCGTTGATGCAAGCGAGCAAGCATTTGCGTCAGTTGCGTATTGGCGAATCGTTAATGGAACTGAAATCGAGATATCGTTTATTGCTGGCAAGACTAGATGTACACCACTGAAGCTGTTGTCGGTGCCGAGATTGGAGCTGCAAGCAGCTGCTCTAGGCACTCGTTAAAGGACCTCAATATTGGAGAGTCACGACATTAGAGTAAAGCGGTCAGAAATGTGGTCTGACTCGCGAACAGTGCTTTCATGGATTTGTTCTGACCAACGACAAGCGAGATTTCGGAATCAACAAATGAAAACGACTGGCGCTGGGTGCCAACAAAGCTAAATCCACCGGACAAGGCTACCAAAACAAGTAAGGAGAAATACGAACCGCTGACAATATGGACACGAGGGCCCATATTTCTAATGGGTCCAGAATCACTATGGCCTTGTCAGACAAAACTGACACAATCTATAGAGGGCTCAGCGGAAAGGCGTAACACCATCCTTAATGTGGGGTCTGGAGTACTGATTGACATGGGACGTTTTTCCAGACATCTTCGTCCGAAACGAACGGTTGGATGGATACTAAGATTCGTGGAACGCACACGACACCCCAAGGACAGAAGCGCAACAGGTGAATTGTCATTCGTGGAGCTGCGTCAGGCGAAACGGACATTGTGCAGACTGGCTCAGGCACATTCGTTTAAAGAAGAAATTAGCGAGCTGCAAAAAAACGGCTTAGTATCGAAAGGCAGTACGATTTACGCATTGTCGCCTAAATTAAATGAGCATGGTGTACTCGTCGTACATGGGAGGCTTGATTATGCTACCATATTGCCTCAAAGAGCACGGCAGCCCGTGATATTACCAAAGGGGCAAGGGCTAACCAAATTGATAGTTCAGTACTACCACGAAATATATCATCACCAGAATGACGAGTTAATCGTTAATGAAATACGACGCGAATTCTGTGTGATCGACTTACGCTGTACTGTTAAGCGCGCTAAAACATTGTGTCAATTTTGTAAAAATCTGAGCGCGAAGCCAGTTCCAATCTTGATGGGACAACTGCCACTGGATCGACTCACGCCATATAATTTACTTTTACCGGACTTGCCTATTTTGGACCCGTACTAGTTACTGTTGGTCGTCGGCATAAAAAACGCTGGGTAGCCTTATTCACCTGTTTGACAGTCAGAGTTATTCATTTAGAGCTATCAGAAGACTTGTCCTCAGACGCATGGCTCATGGTCATTAGAAACTTTGTGAACAGAAGAGGTATTCCTAGCGTCATAAGAAATGACATGGGCACAAACTTCGTTGGAGTGGATAACAAGATAAGAAAGACAAAAGATATATTTGACTGGGAATATATAAAAACAGAGTTAGCAGGAAAAGACATTAAATGGGAATTTAATTGTCAAGGTAATCCTAGCTCAGGCGGATGCTGGGAGCGTTTATTCCAAACAACGAAGCGCGTGTTAAAGGTCACACTAAAGGAGCAGGCACCTAGAGTTGAGACTCTGAGAAGTCTAATAATAGAAGCCGAGAACTTTATAAATAGTAGACCGCTAACGCATGTGCCATTAAGTGTCGATGAACCGGAACCACTTGCACCCAATCATTTCCTACTGGGTACTATGAATTCAACACAGACACCTGGCGAAGGCGGGAACCACTGTTTTCGCAAGCAGTATCGCATAGCGCAACAATTGAAGGATACATTCTGGCGACGTTGGATTCGAGAATGTCTACCAACGTTGACCAGGCGAACCAAATGGTTTTCACCGGCTAAGCCCATTAAGGCTGGAGACGTGGTTCTAATTTGCGACGAGAACCAGGCCAGAGGAAGCTGGAAAAGGGGCGTGGTTATACAACCTTGACGTGCTAAAGACGGGCAAACCAGAATTGCCGAGGTACAAACAGCAACGGGTATTCTAAAGCGACCTATGTATATCTAAGCTAGCTATACTTGACATTTTAGGTAAAACTACGGGATAGTTTTACGGTGGGCGGATTGTTGCGACTCGCTTTTTATTTGAATTAAGATTTGAATTATAACTGACAAACTGAAAGTGCGTTTCAACTCTGTGGCCCTGAACCCATGATCAGGCTTGCCATCTAACTTTAATTTTTACGTTGCATATCAATATTAATCGATAGAATTAGATATATATATATGTTTGTACCGATAAATGACAGTTGGTGAGTTGCATTGAAAACTGGCGGTCACCACACTGTTTAATAAACGCACGCGCATCGCGCTAAGCTCACTATTCTTACTAATAATACAAATTTGAAAGATATAAATTTGTGGAAAAGTGGGCGGTTCTATTAACGTGTAGTGAACTCGCGTGCTTGGCACGCAACAGTCATGTTTAACTTTCTTTCAAAATACGTTATGGTTCATAAATGCCACCCAAAACATTTTATCTTTGTAGTTTTATTAAATAAAAGGGGAGTTTATAACTCTTTATTTATATTTTTGTCTCCCCGTAAACTTAGGTCAGATGTGCAACCTCCAACATTGGAATCATCGCCTCGCTATAATCTTAGTCATGCCTATCAGAACTCAATTTTTCTGACTGACAATAACAATAACGATTTTCCAGCGCATTCCAAAATTCCCCTGTCCCAGCCACAGCGTAGCGATCCATGCAACAAAATAATGAACAAAGCCATGCACAAAAATAATGAGGTGGACTTAGCATTATCAGATATTTCAAACCAAAATAAAGTTTTATTTACATACAATGAGTCTGAGCGTAAGCCGAACTCTTATAGCGACACAAACCGGCTGCTAGTACCGCTTGATCTCCGTTTGCTTACACATGACATATTTGAAACAGATAAACATGATGTTTATCAGACAGAACTACACATCAATAACGGATGCGATGATTTTTGTCGACGTGTATTAATGCCCCCCGTGCTTGATACCCTCAAATTAAATTTGAATCCACTTACTAAGCAACATAAAAGTAACAAAAAGGATGATGAAACGGTAAATCATAGCCAAGCACTGAACTCTGATGTATATTTGCCTGTTAGTGATAAAACACAGGAAGCTGTATGTTCTGCACACGAAAAATGGAAGCGCCAAGAAGGACTTGCTCCTGCAAAACGAATAACGGACCGCATTGCTCCACTGCACGAAATACGCCGAGAGCTGGAAGTTATTAAAATGCAACAGCAAAGCCTTGAGAAACAAGGCAAAGTTTTGGAAAAAATTATTAGAGATCGTTGTGAAAGTCACGCAGAAAAAGTGCAAACAACAGATATAGCATTGACTTCTGTGACTTCAGAAACTCCGACAAAAAATTCTAAAGAGGTAGAGGCTCTTATTTTGGAGCTTTTTGACCTCGTAAATAAGAAAAATGAGATATTTAGACGACAAACTGAGTTAACGCATCTGTAAGTATTATGCATAATAATTAATGCTATAAAATTTCCTAACAATCTTTATGCAGTGCAACCCAACTGCGTCTAGAACAGGAGCATGCTGATCTTGAATACGAAATACGAATCCTATTGGATCGCCCGGACTATAATAAGAATGACTCTGATAAACTACGAGAGGAGGCATTAATATCTCGCCTAGTTGAGATTGTTGAGTCGCGTAATAATGTCATCAATTGTTTAGAAAATGATCGTCTTCGTGAAGCTGCGGAAGACTTGGTAATCGATACAAAGTTATTGTAATTAATATATATATTAATATTAT
Organism: Drosophila paramelanica; assembly: GCA_035043915.1. NCBI lineage: Eukaryota > Metazoa > Arthropoda > Insecta > Diptera > Drosophilidae > Drosophila > Drosophila paramelanica. The sequence goes on along the minus strand of JAWNMO010000053.1, from coordinate 218,803 downwards.
TAACAATTCACAGAGTATTAAACAAAGCCTGGAGCTCTACAACATAAAACGAAAATGACATGCTATGAAACAATGAACTTCAATAAGCCAATTAGTTAATTAATATATAAATTTTTAAAATGTATATATTACATTTTTGAAATTTTTTATATATGTATTTGATTTTGATTGTTTATAGTTGTTATAGGTGGTATACAAATGAAAAATATAACAAAATTAATTTTACTTAAAAAAATTTATGTTATTAGTATTTATTTTTAGAAATGTTAAAATGAAAGACCTTTTTTTATATTCTATGGAAAAATTTGAAAAATCACTTTTTGTATACCCCAAACCCATTGAAAATGGGTAAGAGAGAGTAGAATGGTTTTGTGCAAATGTATGTAATAGACAGAAGGAGGCATCTCCGACTTCATATAGTATATATTCCCGATCAAGGGGACGAGCTGAGTTGCTTTATACATGTCCGTCTGTATAAGTTTAAGATAACACATACGCTGTAGCGGTGCTATTACTTTGTATTTGTTGTAAGTTGGAACGCACTAGCTTGCGGGGTTGACACCTTGTTACCTCGGGTATTAACACGTTTTAGCTGCAAAGGATTAACGCGCGGTGTTGCGCGTAATGAGAAGACTTGAATAATTCCATGGCGATGACCGACGTTTTTTATTTCCAAAAACCAACCAAAGTAAAGTGACACGAATTCTTATAATCAAAGGTAGCCCAAAGCCCTGAAGACAGACGCTGACATTGGAGGGACATTGTCGACATTGCGACATTGTGAAACACTCACACGCACACACACACACACACACACACGCACGCACACACACACACACACACACACACTTACACACACGCACACACACACACACACACACACACACACACACACACACACACACACACACACACACACACACACACACACACACACACACACACACACACACACACACACACGCACGCACACCGACGCACACACACACACACACACGCACACCGACGCACACACACACACACACACGCACACCGACGCACACACACATACACACACGCACACCGACGCACACGCACACCGACGCACACACACACACACACACACACACACACACACACACACACACACACACACACACACACACACACACACACACACACACACACACACACACACACACACACACACACACACACACACACACACACACACACACACACACACACACACACACACACACACACACACACACACACACACACACACACACACACACACACACACACACACACACACACACACACACACACACACACGTACACACACACACACAAATCTTTAAAAGACTTAGCCAGTAAAAAAACCTTCCAAATTTTGTTATCTTAGCTTTAATATATATCGGGATACTGATTTTCACCGTTCGTGGAGCAGAAGGTGTAGGGAAGGGGTCGGAAATGTTTTCAGTGATGTTTAAGGGAGCATTCCAGCAGTATATATTCCGAATTTGGTGACTCTACCTCACAAATTATGGAATATATAGGCATAGCCGTTTCATTTGTCACCATCTCCGGGGGAAGTCACGAGCTAAATACATATCAAATTTGGTGACTCTAGTTGTAAAATTATGCATATATGCACTTATTGCTGTTGTTGCGCCCATTAAGGAGGAAGGGGCGTTGCCCAAAAATGTTTAGGGGTCATTTTAGCAATACATATGCAATTTTGTGACTCTAACTCAAAAACTGTGGCAGATATAGTGGGTAATATATTCAAATTTTTTACTCGTTCTTAAAGTGAATCTAGTGTATTGAGGTTGCGCAATATCCGTTTTTCGGCACAATTAAAGATAGAGAATTGAAACTAGGGATATATACTTGCAGTTATCCTAATCACACAAAGTGTTAAACTTTTTGTGTCACGTCCACTTCAATATCATGTCTATTAAAAATAGGAATTGTCTTTTTTTCAGCTACAGTTACCAACGTTGGGATATATTTTACTGGGAAGCACTCCCAGACGTTACAGAAAAAATGTTCGGCTACGACCCCTCTTGCCCATGTAATCGCAAAAACCAATATATCTGACAGCCCTAATCGATAACAATTGTATATTTTCCACAATTTTAAAAATAGAGCCACGATAGCCAAGATAGCTGACTAGCTCCCCTAGACATCCCAGCCACTTCCACTAGAAAGCCCCACCGCATCTCAGTCCTATAAAATCGGATATGTCACAGTTTTTGAGCCAGTTTTACCAAATTTGGGATATATTTTACTAGAATTCTCCCTAATATATTACAGCCACGCCCACTCCCTTCCCCGTATTCGCAAAAACAGCAGATGCCATGCATCACTATGATTCTATCGAATAAAGGAAAAGCTTAATATTTCTTGACCTTAGCTCTGAAGTCGTGCTACCATCAAATTACCCTTGCAGAGCAAGGCCGTGAGAAGACGTCAATATCCATTAACGGGGAACTGGCTTCCGGTTAAAGAATGCGGGAAGAATTTTCCACAGAACACTCGATGATTTTCTACTCAAAAATGGGTCAGACCAAGTTAGGAACATTGCACATTGGACGCAAACCTTATTTCTTGTCATAAAGTCTAATCCTGAAGGTAGAGAGTTAAAACTTCTTATACACATTGAAAATTGCTAAAAAAAAAAAACAATAGTTTTGCGCAAATGCAGAAGGAGACATCCGCTCCCCATAAAGCATATATATTTTTTATCAGGACGATCAGGTGAGATTATTTGACCATGTCCTTGGCTGTCTGTCCATCTGTCCCTTTGTATGATCTTGAACTCATTCAGTTCGTTTATCATTTGTTTCCCGATTCTTCTCCGTTTCACTGACATAGATTAAAATAGATTTCAAGCTTTGGCTGTCTTACCATATCTTGGAGACTATATGCGCTAGAAGCAGCAAATTTAATGTTTGTATGTGTAAAGCAGATGGAGATTTTGGTACCTCCGGGTTTTGGATACCTACCTCCCATTGCCCCAAATATCAATAAAACCATAAAACCGCAAATTAAACATTACAAAATTGTTTGTACCTAAATTTTAATAAGTCCAGCAAATTTTATAACGATCATTATTTTAGTTTAAGAGAAAACAAGTGTAGCTACCAAAAAAGTGTGTGCGGCGTGTATCTACCCTGCAGTACGGCTCAGGCCTGAATCAGTACTGAAATCATCCCATACTTTGGAAGTACCAGTACTGAAACTTCAGCTTCCCGCCCGTGTGTTTGAGGCATGAATTTAACCAAAGCATGTCCTACGACTTTCATGCCTCGAGACGTTCGCTTCCTTTAGCTGTGAAAAGCAAGTGCAAGTTCATGCATGAATTCGAGTTCGAATTCATGTCCGATTTCATGAGAAACTTCGAAAATATATTTCACGGGTGAATTCATAGGTGATTTTATTAATGATTTCACGACAATAATTCATAGCTGAAGTCATCGGTGATCTAGAAATATATTTCATACCTAATTTCATGAGAAAAATTCTTGGATAAGTTCAATTTTAAATTCCAATTTAATTCATTTTTATTTTTTTTTTGTATGTATATATATATTAAAGCTAATCTTAATTATTTATTTTTTTACAAATTCTATTTTTTTTGCAAAGCTATTGCTTTGCGCAATTGTTTTTGGCGGGCCAGAGTTTTCAGTCAGTGTTGTGGAATCTGAAATAGTCAATAATGAAAGTATATTGTAGCTTTATATGTATTATTATGTTTTGCCCTGGATTCCGTCAACGTTGGTTGCGTTTATCACTTTATCGCCCAATATCCACCTCAAGCTTTTGGCGATATCCTGCTTTAAAATGTAGTTTGTTTCCCCGTCGAATTGTATCTAAAAAGTGTATGATTATAGAGTAAAGTTAGTTAAACTAGTTTTTGTTCAGTAACTTACCAATAATGGAATGTTGTAAACTCAGATTCAACACTCGCTAATTTATCTAGCAGTTCCTGCTTTTTGGACTTAACCAACCTACGCATTTGCCTTTTACCCACCATTGCTTTATTCCTACCTTTATTTGTTTTTAATTCCAAATTCCGCGCGGCACAATTTTTTTTAACAAATTTCAATTTTACTTTAATGCACTGCTCGAGCAAAACAAAAAAGAAAATTGTAATTGATAAATTCACACGAGCACAAGAAAATATTTTAAAAGTGCAATTAAAAGTTAATTGCTTTAAAATTTTATAAAAAACAATTAGAAATTGTATTACGCTGTATGTAGGTGCTTTCGCTTTGACAACTCAAGAGAAATGACGCCAAAATGCAAAAAAAAAAAAAACGAAACCGAAAAAGGCTTGCATACCAATAACAACAGTATAGACATTCTCTGTCAATTTACCGTTAGGTCTTTTTTGGGCATTGCATTTCTACCTAAGCATGCTGAAAGCAACAAAAACGCCACACACTTTCGTTTTGCATTGTCTATTAATTACGTACATATATATATATTTATATATATATAAAGAGAGAAAGAGGCACAGAGCTCTAGCTAACAGAGTCGAATTTGTTCGACCCATGAGACGTTGCCTTACCATTCAGGCCTGATTTCGTGCAGGCATGATTGCTGGATGAATTCTTGCATGAATCAGAAGCAATTCATACTTCAGGGTACTGAATTCAGGCATGAATTGGAACAATCGCATCCACTGGTACTGGCGGGTATGTATAATTTAAGCGGGTTCAAATGTTTACAAACACAGATTGCAGGTTTTAGGGTATCTCATGGTCGAGAAAGCTCTAATCGGGGCGTCCCCCCACATTCGGTCGTCCTGAATTTTCTTTCGACTCGAATGATGGATATTCTGACAGCTCAGCCGGGGCTTCCCACTTTTTCTCATATTCTGCCACAGGTATCAGTTTCCCCGGGCCTTTATGATCACCCACTTTATCCACCTCATATCTACATATCGAATACTTTTTTTATGGACCAAAAAACTTAGGCCTGATCTTTAAGCCAGCGTCATACTGAGTCCTTTTAATGGGTAAGTTCGTTTAGACTATATGTAACGTCTTTTTTACGTTTTTTTTTTTTTAAACGTTCTTCTATTCTCGCACTGTATTTTGGCAATATTTTCTTGCGCTTCGTTACGGTCATTTTCCCTTTCCTTATCTAAATATCTTTTAAAACACCGTATTGACTACGCACATATATTTTCGCTGCCCCTTTGAACAACTTATAAGAGTATATGAACTTCCGAAGGTGATTCCACTGCACTATTGTTCAATAGGTGGCTAACTTGATCCATTAAATTGTGAAAGTGAGTTTTCAATACTCCTCAAATTAAATGTGGTTTGTCCCGCCCCTACTTCAGTAGTGGGACCAGCATAAAGTTACCCAGTGATCCATACCCGAACTTTCTTCAATTTGCAAATTAAAATTTTCGAGGAGTATATCTTGAAAAGTTGATTTTCGACATGCCGTCGGAAAGTTCAACTCTGCCACTAACCCTTAAAGGCAAAATTACGTAAACTTATTTAGAAAGAACAATGTAGGTAATTTAATGGTAAAACATAATCTTTGATATATGTTGAGTTTCAATGCTCCGTATGTTTCGTCACGGTAAACAATATCCAATCAAAATCGAATTCTGATCTTAAATTAAAGCATAGTTTATTTAACTCTGACCACAAAACAGTAATAGTAATCCAAAATGACTGCTTACATGCTTTCAATAAAAATAATATTGTTACTTTTCTGCACGCTCGTACTCCCAGTGCTCACGGCCGACGTCACAGACAGAGTGAGTACTTTTGTAAATTGCTTTGTTTAAATTGGTATATACATACATACATTCCGATGAATAAGTCCTGAAAGTTTCATAACGATCGTCCATTTAGTTTACGAGCAAATCAAGAATATATTTTTTAGTATTGGGGGCAAAGCGCAACTGCTTGGCAACTTCTGTGTTCATGTGCACGCATACATGTGCATATGCAAATTTTGTCTTGCGTTTCTGAAGGAATTTTTTTTGTTACGGTTAAAATGAATTTTAACACAACAAGTTCGAATAAAACCGTGGTCCAGTTGGTAAGAGTTGTGGCGCATAACGTGGGGGAATGGGTTCGAATATAGCAATGGTAGAGCTATGTTGAATTCTTTTATTTTTTCCTTATTCATAAATATTATTATTATTAATTTGTATCGTTTTAATGACAAGTACAAAGTTTTCGTTTTCCGATGCTTAAGTAATGTTATATCATACATCAATAATGTGGTAGTGCAGTTGGTAAGAGTTGTGCATCTTAACACGGGGGAGCGAGTTCGATTCCCGGTTGTGGAGTATTTATTTTTCCGTTGGTAATTATAAGTAAATTATTAGTTATTATTAGTTTGTGTGCATGTGTTCATTTCTGGGTTCAGGGTATCTACTAGTCGGGCGGTTCCGACTAAGCAATCTCACTTGTTTATACTCGTTCACGAAGTGAAAAGAGTATAGTGGTTTTGTTCAATGTCTGTCTTGCTGTCCGTCCGTCCGTCCGTTCGTCTGTCCGTCTGTCCGTATAAACGCAATTATTTTCGCCGCTATTGAAGCTAGAGACTTGCAATTTTTGATATATACTCGTGTGTACCCGCGTCAGATGAAGTGTTAAGGATTTTGGGCTGCGTCCTCGGCCGTGGCAAACCGATAACACATAAAATCGCAAATCGATAAAGTCCACAATTTAAAAGCTAGAGTCACTAACCATGGTATGTATATAGCTGGTGTCCTGCCCCACAAATTGCACACTTGACATCCCGGCCACGCCCACTATAACGCCCCAAACGCGCCCGCTCCGCCGGAAATGCCTATATCTCCCACAGTTTTTAAGCTAGAGTTATCACATTTGGTGGGTAGATAAGTGGTCACCTCCTTTAAAGGGCAGGACAAAATTTGGCCATCGACCACCCCCCACCCGCACCCCTCACTCTCCCTTACCCCCAGCAACACACAAATTGCAAAATACCGAAATTTTTTAAAATTGCAATATTTAAGAGCGTGAACGGGTATAACGTAGTCAGTAACGCCAGACTGCAACGTTCTTACTTGTTATATTGCTGGGACTTTTTTCGTCTACATTGTCGTTGGACTTCCTTCCTAAAATTTGCTTATCGAAAATACACTTATCACTTGATGCTTCAACTGTAAATTGCTAAAGACAGAACTAGGTGAACTACATTCAATATTCCGCAAACGCAGAAAATTGCGCAAATTTGATTATGGGCCTCTGAAACTATATATTATTATTGAAAACAAGACTTATTTACTTCTTGGCAAACAGCAACGCCAGGGCTCCAACTTTAATTCGATTAAGTTACTAATAAAATATATTGTTTATATAAATATAAAATCAAAACCACAAAAACTTTTCATGAAAATATGGACTTTATTCCAAAAAACAGGTTAACTGTGCATTGGGACCATTTTAAAAAGCCCAAGAAGAAGAACTTTAAAAAGTAGTATAATTAGGATTTACTGTGATTAGCAGCAGCACTAAAGCTAGCCCCGTAAAAGTAAGAGCGATTTAAAAATTTGTTCAACCATGTAGCCTTTTCGCAATAAGATATTTTCTTGGACTCGCTAGTTTTTGTACGTGCTTCGTAAAAGACTTTACTTCAATAGATAAAGCATTGTCGGATATATTTAAAGGGATAATTGCGAGAGTAACCAGACTAAAGTCCAAAAAAATTTTCATTAATCTTCATAAAAAGCAAGTTCACGCTTTTGATAAATAAAGAAATCTCCTCCGTTACCCAGACTTTAAAAACCCGTTTGGCTTAATCAGACTCTGGTATAAGACAGAACTGTCCTAAGGTAATCGACCGATCACAATGATTTCTACAACCCTAAAATTTGGGGAAACTTACTATGCAACTTAAGAGAGGGCCTGAATAGTTTGCGTCGCTACCCATATTGAGTGAACAACCTCAATATCTACACAGATTATTAGGCATATAAGTGCCTAAGTGCTTATAACGCAAAGATAAAGCATTGCAAAGCAATTATTAACAAACATGATGTAATAATGTACAAGCCAAAAAAAGAAAACTATTATCTATACAGAATAACCACGCCTTTGAGAATTCACCACCGTCCGATGCGTAAGCAATGCACACTGTTTTAGAAACCAGAAAGTTCTGAAATGAGTACGTTTCTCGTTAAAGCGAACTTTGGCATTAAATATATTTCGAGAACTGGGATTCCATAATTTGCATTGTGAGAGATGTAGTCAACATGCTCCTGTTGACACATTCCCCTCAACAAAATTTCGCTATTGTAAAACATGGGTATCCGAAATATTGGACATAAACGAGGAAAAATAAATTGTGACGTTATAACAAAATTTTGCTAACAGGGCTGCGCAGAAAAATGTAAAGCAAATACTCTGCAACTACTATTTTCCAAATATGAGCAAGTTGTTCTCAGACGTCTTTACAAACGGCAAACATACAAGAGTAAAACACCTATTGAACACCACGGAACAAAATTCATAAAGCACAACAGGTACAGTTAGATAGAAACAACGCGTCTTGATAAAATATCATATTTAAGGTCGGAGAAAATTTATTTCAAGAGAGTAAAACAAGTGATATTGCTCTGGTCGGGACCGCCCGTCTAGTATATAGCCTGAACCCAGAAACAAACACAAACTCTCGGCAGTTGATAAGCATAGAGCCTGTTAAAAATAAAAAAAAAAAATTTACTAATAATTACCAACGGAAAAAGGAAATAATCCACATCCGGGAATCGAACTCGCTCCCTCCCTCTTAAGATGCACAACGCTTTTCAACTGCACCACACTATCATCTTGTTTATAAATAATAAAACATTACTTAACCAAAAAATCAAGGAAAACGAAAACTTTGCACTTGTCACTAAAACGATAAAAATTAATAATAATAATCATAATAATAATAATAATTTTGAATGACGAATAAAGGAAAAGAATACATTGCTTAACCATCGCTGGATTCGAACTCAGACCTCCACGCTATGCGGCACAACTCTTACCAACTGGACCACGCTTTTACTCGATTATCTTGCATTAAAATTCAATTTAACAGTTGCAAAAAATGTCCTAGAAAAACGCAAGACATTCTGCATAAGCATATATATGCGTGCACAGGAACACACAAGCAGCTGCGCTTGGTCCCGACTACTGAAAATAGATTCCTGATTTGCTCGTAAACTAAATGTGCGATCGCTATGAAATTTTCAGGACTTATTCAGATCATCGAAATCTATCTACAAACCAATTTGCACGTGTGTAGTATTGATTTGCTTTGTTGTTATGGTTTTTTCAATATTGGTATTGGAGGTATCCAGAACGTGAAATAAATAAAAATAAATTCTTCGTATATTTTACGCGAACATAACAAAATAAATTTCGTGGCTCTAGCTTTTATAGATTGGGAGTTATGCTTACAAAACCGAGTCAAAAAAGCGATAAATATCGATAATAAGAAAACGGAAGGAGTTATCGATGTTTCGATATAAACTTGATCTGCGTATGGTATATACGAACCGAATGAGACCAAGATCAGCTTTCTAGCTTTTGTAGTCTCTGAAATCGACGCGTTCATGCAGAAAGACAGACAGACGGACGGTCATGGCTAAATCGACTCGGCTAGTGATGCTGATCAAGAATATATATACTTTATGGGGTCAGAGATATTTCCTTCTGCCTGTTACATACAAAGGGTTCAGGGGTTTAATAAGCAACTAAATTGGCCACTGGCCACTATAATACAATGTAATAGTGCTGACAAAGCTGCCTTTGGTCACCGAGTGCATTTCTCGTTATCTTCGCGGAGGCGTAATATGAGCCATACACGAGGCGCGAGCTCAGAATTATATTGGACTGCATCTGGCGTTGCTACATAGCAAGAACAATTTTTTTTTTTATATTGTAAATTTTGTCTTTAAAATATTCTCGAGCTGACCCAGACGGGGCAGCCGCGTACATTAAATAAAGTTAACTCATAAATTATCTGCTATCTACATATCAACTTGTGGATTTTATTGAATTGGGATTTCAGGTGTTATCGGTTTACCACGCCCCTAGTGGGCGCACCCCAAAATTCAGATACTTTTTTCGACGCGAGTACACACAAGTATATATCCAAATTTTTAAGTCTCTAGCTTCAATAACGGCGAAAATAATTGCGTTCATACGGACAGACGGACGGACGGACAGCAAGGCGGACATTGCACATAACCAATATACTCTTTTCACTTCGTGAACGAGTGTGCCAATAGTTTTTTGACTCACTGTATCTCCAACTTTTTCGTAATTTTCGACATTATTTTTAAGCTACTGCATTACTTTTTACAAAATGAGATGTGTATACCCCTTCTTTTCTAATTTATGTTCACACGGTACTCTCGAAATTAAGATCAGAAAGAGATGGCGCGTGATTGAGTGTGAAAAAGAATTAAACGAGAAAGTATATTTCTGTCTCTGTTTTGCAAAAACTATGGTCGATAGAAGTGAGTATAGTGGGAATTCATTTTATAAGGTTTAAAAAAAAAGTTTTTTTTTCACTTTTTTTGCATTGTTTGATTAGGCATATCTACCCAACTTCCTATTTAGACAATAAATAAAAAGGATTTAAAACGTTGATTTTGAATGTGTCCTCAAAGTGAAATGAGTATATCGCTTATGCAATTTTCGACAGTTCTGTTGTACGAACGCAATTCTTATACTCGTTCTCGAAGTGAAAAGAGTATATTGGTTTTGTGCAATGTCCGTCTTGCTGTCCGTCTGTCCATCCGTATGAACGCAATTATTTTAGCCGCTATTAAAGATAGAGACAAATATATACTCGTGTGTACCCGCGTCAGATAAAGTGTTAAGGATTTTGAGCTGCGCCCACTGGGGGCGTGGCAAACCGATAACACCAAACATCGCATATTGCTAAAGTCCACAATTTTAAAGCAAGAGTCACCAAACTTGGTATGTATATAGCTGGTGACCTCCCAAAAAGATTGCGACTTTGATATCCCGGCCACGCCCACTATAACGCCTCCCAGCGCCCCCGTTCTCAAAAATCGGATATGCATATATCTTCCACAGTTTTTGAGCTAGAGTCACCACATTTTGCATATATATTGCAGGAATGCTCCCCCAAATATCAAAAAAAAAAGTTTTTTGGCCACACCCTCTCCCGCCCCCATAATCGCAAAAACCGATAAAACTGAAACGTCAAATCGATAAGTGTTGCACTTTTGCACAATTTTGAAGTTAGAGTCACCAAACTTGGTATGTATACAGCTGGTGACCTCCCCCACAGATTGACCCTTTGATATCCCGGCCACGCCTACTAGAACGCCCTCCAGCGCCCCCGCCCTGAAAAGTCGGAAATGACTATATCCTTAACAATTTTTAAGCTAGAGTCACCAAATTTGGGATATATATTACCGGAATGCTCCTCCAAACATCACAGGAAAAAATTTTTGGCCACGCCCCCTCCCGCCCCCGTAATGACAAAACCCGTTATATTTGGCAGCTCCAATCGATAACACGTGTATACCTTGATATTCCGCCCACGCCCTCTAGAACGCCCAACGCGCCCTCCCTAAAAAATCGGAAATGCCTATATCTCCCAGAGTTTTTAAGCTACAGTCACTGAATTCGGGATATATATTAGTGCGAAGCTCCCCCAGAATTTTCAGAAAAATATTTGCGGGCAGTACCCCCCAAATCCCCCTTCCGGCCCCACAAACGGCGAAAATCTACATCTCGTACAGCTTTAAAGCCAGAGGCACCAATTTTAATATGTAAATAGCTGCTGACCTCCCCCAAAGATTGCACACTTGACTTCCCGGCCACGCCCCAAACGCCCCCGCTCCGTCGGAAATGCCTATATCTCCCACAGCTTTTAAGCTAGAGTTACCACATTTGGTGGGTAGATAACTGGTCATCTCCTTAAAAGAGCGGAATAAAATTTTGCCGACGATCACCCTCCACCGGCACCCCCACTCTTCCCCACCCCCAGCAACACACAAATTGCAAAATGCCGAAATTTTTTAAAATAGCAATATTAAAGAACGTGAACGAGTATAACGCAGTCGGTAACGCCCGACTGCAACGTTCTTACTTGTTTTTTTTTATTTGCTAGTTTTGAGATAGTTAGAATATGTGTAAGCCTTAAATACATAATATATATATATTCAACTTGTAGTTGGTGCCACAATTTTTAAGTGACAATCACCAAATTATAGGCACATTACTAAAAAATAAAAATCGATGTCTGTCTGTTTAAACGTAGTGTGTTCTGAAATTATTTAAGGTAGAGACACAAAATACATATCGCATTTATTGATGTTTCTTAAACGACATATGTAAGTAAACAATCATTACGTTGAATCGACCCTAGTTTGTGCAAAAGAAACAGAAATATATTTGATCGGTGAGTTCTTTTTCATGGACGAATACTGTTATACTTTCTGAATGAGATATGTATACCCCTTCTTTTCTAATTTATGCTCACTTGGTACTCTTAAACTGAAAATCAGAAAGAGATAGCGCGCGATTGAGTATTTGTGCCATGAATAAGATTGCAACGAGTAAATATAATTCTGTTTTTTTCTCTAAAAAAAAAATGTCATAATGTCATAAAGCATATCGGCCCAACTTGATTTTTCAACATAACCTAAATTTTTCTAGACCCAAGTAATAACAATAAGGTTTTATAATTTAATTTTATTTTCGTTTTCAAAGTGAAATAAGTAAGAACGCTGCAGTTGGGCGCTACGGACTGCTACTCGATCACGTTCTTATAAATTCTTATTATTGTTGTTTTGGAGAATTTCGGTATTTTGTAATTTGCATGATGCGGGGCTTGGGTCACCATAGTTTTATAACTGCGAGATATAGTAAGTTCTTTCCTGTGTCGTCTGGGAAGCTTCCCAGCAATATATAATCCGAATTTGATGACTCTAGCTGAAAACTGTGGGAGATGTAGGCATTCCCGGCTTTTAGGGGGAGGGTTATTCTAGTGGGTGTGGCCGGGATATTAAGGTCGCAGTGTTTGGGAAGGTCAACAGCTACATGTTAAAAGATTTCATGGCTCTATATATATATATATACTATATATATATATATATATATATATATATATATATTATATATAAGCATTTTATTGATTTGCGATTAAAGGTGTATCGACATGTTATCGAATTGGCAGCATTCCAGGAGAGAGTATTACTACAGTTTCAAGCCTCTATCTGCAATAAATAGTGGCGTCCACCCGAAAGACACACGAACAATATGATGGATATTGCACAAAACTAATGAACTAGTTCCACTTCGTAAACGAGTAGATATATATTTCTCTTGCGTTTTACACAACTTACGGTCCTTACAACGGTGTATAGAAGTATAAGGTATTTTACAATGAAATTCACATTTTTCAACTTTTTATGTAAGTAAGAAGTAATTTTTTAAATTGTTAAATTGTTTTATATATTTTGTTTTGATTATTCATTGTTTTTAACTAGAATAAAAACTTAACGCATATAAATTTATTTTAACAGTTTAAGAAAGTACGAAAGTGTTAAAATAGTTTTTTGACAAATATTCTCGTCCAATTATATGTGGAGCATTTAACTAAAATGAGTGACGCCGTACAACGATATGCCACAAGGAAGCTTGATTATTTCAAAATTGAGAACGAAAACGATCTCGGTGCCCCTGCGTTCTTACAACATATGGAGTGAAAAATTTAACGCGGTCTTGTCTGTTTAATTTAATGTATTTTATTTAATCCAATTGTACATTTTAAATTTTTGCTTTGTAAGAAATTACATTCTCAAATACCTTTATGTTTCGCAATTATGGACCCAAGGCAGAATACCACATTTATGGTCTTTGTAGAGCGGTTTTGGGAACTGGAAGCAATTTCCGAATCATATAACTCAGCAAAATACTTATGAACAGCGTTCAAAACTTGCCGTCAGGACAATTGATCTCAGTTTGCCTTTAAGACTTATCCGCAGGTCTTATGTTCTTTATTTCAAATAGCCAAAAAATCTGCGAAATGTAAGTTAGGCGATGGAAGATTGCATAGATCTCGGCGACATGTTAGACTTTGGCACAAAAGTTACACCAGGACTACAAGTTTCGTATCGCATCAGTGCGTCCCGATGCCTGATAGCAAAATGACTTTTATGTCGATGATATGCTTACTGGAGCCGGTAATATTGGCACTGAACACTATTTGTACTTATGTGTTTGAGATCCTCAGTTTAGGGTGCCACAAATTGGCAAAATGGGTTTCGAAGGTTTCCATTTCGAAGGAATCTGAAAACGATAAACTTCTCAACTTTAATGTTGCTGGCTCCATGATAACGCTTGGTGGATGTCACAGTCATGAATATTTCTGTATCATTTAGACTACAGTTTCAACAAACTAAGCCCGACCAAATTAATAGTAGTCGGGCTAAGAGAAGACAATTTTTTAAGAAATCACCGTAATCTAAGGTGGTACAGCAGATGCAGCACATGAAGGGCCCGGACAGACCACCAACCACCACTTTCTTGTCTAGAAAAAGTGTATCTCGTCAACATCGGATAAAAGCATTGTTCTCTAAATCGAAACTGACGTAACAATCAACAATATCGACAACGCATCCAGTGAAAAATCTCAGAAATCTAGTTTGACGCAGGATTTCAGGCACGTCTTTATTAAGATCCTGAGATTGCTTTCATTAAAATTATAACCGGCGTAAAAAAGGAATCCCCAAAGCTATAGAAGCGCCGCCAATGTCAGAAAGGTTCGCTCAAATGAAAAGTTTCCAGAGTTTGTCAGAAAACCCAAAAATTCTCATTTAGAGTCGACAGTGCCATCGTGCAGTTGAATGCTGAGCGGTGTCAAGCTCGGTTTTATTCCAACTTATAGATCGGTATCTTTGTCAGCGGAGAAAATGGCTATATTATAATGAAATTGGATTTATATGAAACAAGAGTTACCGAGCACGGGATTGTTAACTTGCAGGTACACCCACCGCTCGCCCAACCGACTGAGGGTTGCGGTGACGAAAATAGTCAACATATCGATAGATAATATAAGGGAGCGAGCTTTAAGACTAGTAATAGAAGTAACACTGTTGCTTTAACATGCTTTAAAGCCTTTAAAATAAACTTATTGGATTCTAAGAGTATAATAATGAGAGATATAAAGAGTTAAGTTATTTTCAAATTCGTAAAGATAAAGATCATTCAGTAATAGTGAATAATTGAAGAAGTCAAAAGCTTACCTAAAATGACTATAAACATATACTTCCTGTATTTTGAAATCCCCCGATAATAAATGAAACCCGGAAAGTAAATACTAAAGGCTTGCAAATTGGTTTGCACATAAATTTTAATACTTTTGTAAGTTTAGAAGAAAATAATTATTTCGTTTCTATAGTAGCGATGCTACCGAGTAAAGTGCGTGTGACGTGTATTTTCGTATATGTGGGAATTTGTGTGTGAATGCAAACGGGTATCTGCAAGTTGGGCGGCCCCGATTAGGAGCCTGAAAACTAAAACATATTTAAATAATAAATTTAGGGCCAGCCGTGGACTGAGCCGGCGACTTCAACTCCTACTGTCAGTGCCACACTACTGTCGCGTTTTTGTTGTGATAAAACTTAAGTTAACCAACGCATAAAAAAATGCTAGAAAAATTCTATATATCTACATATGTCAAAAAAGGATAATATTAATAAAAAATCAACAATCATAGAAATTTGTCGTTTTTACATTAGTTTTAATAAACAATATCTTAACTAATGAGCCAAAATTTTGGATTTGGATAACTGGTCACTTCCTTTAAGGATTGAGCGATGAAATTGTACAGGCCACGCCCACTTAGGACCCCGCTAATCGCGAAAATGTACATTTCTTAGTCTTTTAGTTTTCGCCGCGGTCATATACAGCCTCTGCACTGACACAAATTACAAAATACCAACATGTTTCAAAATAACAATAATAATTGGAAAAGTGAACGAGTGTAACGCTGAGTGCTCTTATTTTTCTTTTAATTGCAAGTAATTTTATATTGTCTTGATGACCCCACTATGAAGCCAGAACCAATTTTTTGTTTATAAGAAGCGCTAATGACAACTCGAAGACTAATATCTTTCCATTTCTAATTAAAAAAAACTACTGCTTTCATGTGCAATGGTGGGATTCTATTAACCAAAATGATAGAAACCTTCTTATCAAAACCAAAAACTTAATCCAAGCCCTAAAGCTAGTCAAGCTGCAATTTCCAGGCACATTTCCCGAGGTAGGGTCTGAACACCTTACCCTTAATGTTTCAAAATCTTTTATATACTCTAAAAATCTGCGCTGTTTCATGAAGATGAAGTCCAAAAATATCTTGCGAACCAAAACGTCATTGAATTATGAAAATATTCAGAAAAGTAAACACTTAATTCCAAGAAACTGGATTGATTATTCTCACATTTGTAAATTGCAAGGGTAAAAATCTCCCAGCTAAAACTACTTTTCTGTATATAGAAAATTTGATATTTTCGTTAAACAGCAAGAATAATAAGGCATTAAGATACTGCAGAATGTGGACATCAGGCGTCACCTCATAACTTGACAAGAGACCAACATCTTTGCAAATAATCTACATCCTACACCAATAAATAATATAATTATTAATAATAATTCATCTCCATCTTATGGCGGTGTAGCTATTTTAATATACACAACTATAGAATATACTGAAAGAAACCATCGTACTGACTCTTACTTTCACAGGAAGCAGGGATATCCCACAAACAACAGGAATATTAATAAATTCGTGGTCTAAGCAAATTTAATAATTTGTAATGATGGCAGCCTAACACACCTTTAACTATTAACTTACATTTATATCAGTTTTTGCACAGCCGATATCGCAGCAGAAGCAGACTGTACAATCGAATCCGATTTTTTCAGTAGCGAACACTTGCCAATTTTAACAACCGTATTTAATAGAGTTCAAACTTAGAAAACTATCATAAGACCTTTATATAAAACCAATACCGTTATTCACTTTAATTTCCAGCAGTCATAATTCCTTAATACCAACCAGTTCGAATATAAGCCATATTAGTAAAATTATTGTAAAAATCGGTCAGTCAAGTATATATAACTGCTCTCCCAAAACACATACAGTCCCTTGATAGCGCAGGGAACAAACAATAACATAGCTTGGCGTACACTCATGAGAAATATTTCTCTTCACAATATAATTGACGCAACCCGTTAGCTGAATGGCTAAAAATATAAGAGACAGCGTTCACAGCGGTCGTTGAACAAAAAGTTCGTATCGAGAGGGTGCAGCCAGGAAAATCGTTCACCCAAATTGCCAATTCTCATCGGAGTTCTAAGCCAAGGCGATCCGGACGGATAAATCCCCAGGAGCCTGTTAAGTGAGTAAAAACGGCCTTGGGCAACCGCTGCTTCGACCTGCTTGATGCAAGCCCGGTCCAGCACCTTTATGAAAGGACGGTGGCAGGTACTAGGGTAAAAGTGATAGCCTATGTCGACGAGAAGTCAGCAGAGCCGTATAAGGTTGCAATGAGCAAGATGGGGGAGGTATTCTCAGGAGCCAAGCAAGTGGCGGTCGAGTGGATATAAAGTGTGGAATCACTCGCCCTGATAGAATCCGCGGGAGGCAAGCTCAATTTGGGTTTAACTCAGTAGGTAAGGTATACAAGTCGGATGCAACAGCGGTAGTTTGACCTAGCGACAAGCCAGTCGAACAGATCCTCACCTCAGAGCTGGAAGCTCCAGACAAGAAAGAGTGGTAGGAGGAAAGGTTCGTGGACTAGCAACCCCGAAGTAAAAGCTGTTAGTAGCTGATTTAAAAGGTAATACTCGTATCTGTATTCTAGCACAAAAAAACCCCCTTGGTTATTGACACTTAGCATAATATATTCTCCCTACGAAGGTACCAGCTAATTTAGCCAAAACACTTGGTTATGTTTCCTTTATCAGCATAAGGGCATTTTTAGGCGAAGCTCTCAAAAAAACAAAAAAAAAAAAACAATATAGGAACAATAAAGTGAATATAAATAAAAAACACGCAAATTTTCCGAGCCACGTTACGAACAACAGCAAAAAAGCGTGCAATGACAAGCAGCAATAGCGGGACAGCAGCAGCAAGTAGTAACAGTAGCAGCAGCGTCGAACAGTGGCAGCGAGCAGTAATCTAAAAGTTTCGACAACACCAAGCCAGGTAGCGAATTAAGTGCGAACTGCAATGTCTTATGTTAGGGAACGCATAGCTGTGCGGCTACGAAAATAGGTCTCAAGTTCCAAGACTTCCGGTTACCCTAATCCTCCCTTCTTCGGCGTCGTGGCGAAGCTCCGGTGGGTATTTTCGGGAGGCTCTGCATCCACGGTGTCCCCACCAGCCCCCGAAGATGTCATACGCTCGAGCGCTCGCGGTACCCTATGTGGAGCTTCTGGGTACCCTAATCCTTGCTCCTTCGGCGTCGTAATGACTGGCGAAGCTCCGGTGGGTGATCCCGATTGTCTCGGCACCCCCGGTGTCCCGGCCGGTCCCACCGGCGTCCTGGAGGCGTCTCACAGGGTATATGAGCACTCTATGTACACTTTGTGGCGCTTCCGGATACTCAAACCTCCTCCTTCTTTGGCGCCGTAGTGACTGGCGGGGCCCCGGCGAGTGTCTTGAGCGCCCTCTGCACTCCCGGTGTCCTTGTCAGCCCCTCCGGCACCCCGTGGTGTCCTACAGTGTGTACTTTAGAGGCATCCCGCAAGGTGTTTTTTGAATGATTTCGGATCCCGGATCTCCAGCGCTCCCCCCTTCAAAAGTAGTTGCCCTAGTAACTTCCTTACAGATGGCGCCCAAGTAGGGACTCCAAAATACACAGTTTAAAAAGCATACCGCATAAAGTCTTCCCTAAATTGGCCGTCCTGTTATTTGTAACCTTTCTTTTGTTTTACGGGGCCACGAAACCTCAGTGCGATCTTTTCTTTTTGTGTCGTGTATCTCATACGCGTCGTGGAAAGAATTTTGTCTTACATGCAATGTAAATGTTTGTACCAGTGTACACGAGTACTCTTCCCGAAAAATGGCATAGCGAGCAATATAACAACCTGCTTTTTGGCTCCCGCATACAACAAAAAAAACCCGCCGAACCTCACCCACGAGAGCAGTAGTACCTGCGAGTCCCGTAGGTCGGCAGCAGCAGAGCACAGCAGCTCAGAGGCAAAGGACAGACCTGGCGGCGACGACGTAGCAGCAGTTGCCGACTGCGTAGAGAAAGGGAGCAGCAGGGAAACAGCAGAGGACAGCAGCGACGGCCTAGCAGTAGCAGACGGCTGCGCAGAGGTAGGAGAGAGCTGCAGTGGGCAGCGTCCTCCAACCGAGAGAAGGCAGCCTAGGCCGGGAGTGTTTCCAGTGTTCATCGCAATAAGCAAATATTGCGAAAAGATTCTGCAACATCCTTGACAACAACAAGCAACGAACCCTTCAAGGATATATACATATATAAAAATAAATAAATTTTTATATTTTTGGATCTTCAAGCCCAAAACTTAATGAGCCTTAGAATTCTTTGAGGTCCCCCAACCAAAGACAACGAAATCCCGAGCAACAGAAGCGCAACTTTGGTATCCAAGGACCGAAAACACCAAGGAACCGCAACGCAAAGCAACAGGACAAGACACAAGGCAACCTACATTCACAACAAACGACATGGGTGTAAGGTAGATCGCGTACAGGCGCAAGGACAATCTATAAAGACTTTCCAAGGAATTCGGGCTGGAGCCGACTGGCTCAGTCGAGGATATGAGGGACTGATTATCTGCATTCGTCTCACGTGGCGACCATGCCATTGAAGTACGGAACCGGTGAGCGGAACTGAAACTCGCATATGGCGACGCACAAACGGCCAGGAACGGCTGGTATACTGAGCGCGGCGGAGGCAACACAAACCTAAGCTCGGATAGGCCCGCTACGTCCAGACTAGAAGAGATCTCGTGTTCGATGTTGACCGACACCGTAGCTTGTCGGCTGGCCACTTGGACCCGCTGAGTTTCTTCGTTCTTCTTAGTTCTTCTTCGTTCGGAAGCAGGACGCAGGACGCAACTATTTGTTTAAAACAAAGCTCCCTAACTTATTTTTACCTTCGCGCTATTTCCAACGGTTGAAAGATATTATCTGCGCTTGGTATTAACGCCTTGGGGAAGGATTCCAGAACTTCCTGAAGCAGAAAGTACGCGGGTACGGATGGTCAGCAAAAAACCACCATGCCACTTTTGGAACTACCGACCATACTGGGTGACCTTATATTGGGCATAGACTTTCTATGCGGGACTAGGCAAGCATCCAATGCGGCCAAGCGTATATACAACTAAACCGTCTAAACATTACAGCAGCCGCAAGGAAAACACAACATGTAAACACACAGCAAGTAAGGACACCACAGCACACGATACCGCAAGTAAGGACACCAAAGATAACAACAGCAAAGGCAGTGACATCAGAGGAGACTGGTTGGGCCAAGCACAAAATCGCCAGGCCCACCTTATCAGCAGCAATCGATCACGTGAAGAGCTCATTCCGGAAGTCAGGTTGAACAACGCAACCTAGGCTAACAACCATCCTTGAAATGGACGATACCACTGCAACCGCCTCCGTGGTCAACTTGACCGTAGGGTCAAGTACCCCTACGTGAAATTCCGCCATATCGGTGACTACGGAGCCACCACTGGAGGGATTGACTGGGATCTCAGAGATCGCAGAACACATGATCGTCATGAGGAACAACAAATCCGTCAAGCAACGCTACTACCTGAATAAACCCGCCATGAGGAAAATAATCAACGCACAGGTTGACAAGCTGCTCCAAGACGACCGGACATCTTAAAGTCCGCACAGTACCCCGATCGTCCAAGACTAGAAAATGACTAGAAAGGTATATTACCGACAGCTGAGCGCCCGCTCAGCTACCAGATGCATACCCGTTGCCACGGATTAACCACATCTTGGAAATATTGCGAAGTGCTCGATTTCCTTCAACCATTCAAGGTGGTTAAATTTATCATAGACAATATAGTACGAGTTTAAAGCCCCACTGGACGACAACGGAGGACTGCTAGCCTGGCGGACCTAAAAGAATGCGCATGGCGACGAACACGGATCACCAGAGGACACAGTTTTAGGTAACACCGAAAAATTCAACGAGATACTCTCGGAGGACCACCAAAACAGACTAGGCACCAGGTTTCAATGGGGCCACGTCCCCGTCCCCCTTTGGGGGAAGCACAACATTTAGACATTAATTCTAAAGCCCATTCAGAGCGCAATCTACAAAAGAATAAAAGCCATATTTGCCGTACACCTAGGTTAGACCAAAGAATAATAATATAGGGTATCATAGTCTAACCAAGGTCTTAGCATCGGGGATGACTTCCGACGCTTTAACCGAGGTTTGGCCCCTTGGGGCAGAAGATGCTAGAGGAGAGCATCCTAGGGCCCATCCCAAAACTGGTACGGCTCGGCTAGCTACCTCAACGACCTACAACTCTGGAAAACATTGTGTCGACCCAGGGTTGGCTGAGGGCGCAGGAAGCACCCCCGGCCACCGAGGTAATCGAAATCAGTACTTCCGGACTACCTTTATTGGATTGGGACCAGAGGAAGTGAGGAGTCGACTTAACCGAGGAAGTAAGGAGTGACTCCGGGATATCGACAGGTTCCGCGACGTCCGGACCGTCTTGAGTCTCGGTACCCACTTCCATCGTTTCGCCTGGCGGAAGTCGCCAACGTCCCCACCGTACGGGTCCTAGATAGCGGCAGCCGAGGAGACCCGAGCCCTGCTCCAGACGGGCACGGGATAAGCCGACGCCCATCGGGACTATCCGGACTCTTCGGCACTAGCATACGGGTCACGGCTTGAGCCGACACGGGATAAGCCGACGCCCATCGGGACTATCCGGACTCTTCGGCACTAGCATACGGGTCACGGCTTGAGCCCGTAGCCGGGGTATGGAATGTTTCCGCAGCGAATGCTGTCGCCCCCGGAGGTAGAAATTAAAGATGTCGAACGTTTCTTCAGCTCCTGCCTAAGCAATAGAAGACTCCGCCTGTTTAGAAGCTCTTTCCTCAGTCACCTTACTCACTTAGCCGACATCAGTCTGGGCAAAATTGCTAAGTTCGTCCAGCCAACAAACTGGACTCCCTTCTGATGCTAGCATCTGAACCAGGGCGAAAGATTTTTGAACAGTTCTATGGAATCACAATGGGCCAAACATGGTGTGCCGACTTCAATGGCAGCAATTGTAACCTATCTACCCACCTAACACACCAGGGTTGGACCAGTTAAATTTTTCCACTATTCAGGCACACACACAGAAACCAAATTAGGACTTATTAACTTTTACAATGCAATATTGGGTCAATACATACCACAATTATACAAGCTATGACTCATTACACACCTATTCAAACCAAGCTAATACGAAACAAGCAGCTCAACTTATTAAAATATATCCCTTAATTTGTGTAAGTTAGAAGTAAGCTAACTTAGTTGTACTCGCTTAGTTTAAGTACTCATTCGATGAACGACTCCTCGGCATCCACCACATGCCAATATAGTAGCAAACGATGAAAGCACTACAACACAAAACCATAGAATTTTTCTGACAAGAGAAATTTCGCTGCACAGTTGCCAACATCGATGTGGATATCCACAGCTAGTTTAGCTTAGCTTAGGAATGTAAAATCGGTCTAAAAATCTACTTTAAATAAATAATATGGTTATTGAACCCGAAAAAATACATTTTTTTTAATAATTAAAATAATTGAAATTTATTCACCACTCGAGCCGGGACTAACGACGTGCAAAAAAAACTAAGCGCGCGATTGCTCAAAATAGCAAAATGCTATTCGTGATTTTTCGATAATCAGCAACTATTTATGTCGAATTAAGACTTCCGCTCAGATTGAGGACGACAGAATAGATCAGAACTTTATTGTTCCCACTGTGTCCGCAGGATATTTCCGCAGGAGCCTTAGTAAGGATTAAACTAAAAAGAATGACATCCGGATCTTAAGCTATTGATAAAAACAATTAGCAACAAATAATATAAAAAAATGTCAAGAAAATTATAAAATAATAAAATAATTCAACACGTAATATTTAGAAGTTAAAAAGAACAAAACGCAAAACAAGCAGCTAATCCCAAGTGACAATTTTGCCCATAACAACACACACATACAATTGTGAAACATAAAGCCACAACTAAAACAAAATAAATCAAATAAAATTTCACACAATATACACAAAGAAATTATTAACTTTGGTCAATGTTGTGAAAAAAAACAAGATGCCACATAATAAATAAAAGAAATATATTATTTTACTTGATAGGCAAATTTTAATAATAAAATTCATTTCCAAGTTCATATTATAAAACCAAAAGAATATAATTTTAACATTTTCAACGTTCACTTTTATATATATATATTTGTCACACAACACAAACACTTTAACAAATTTAAAAACAAAAAAAGCAAGAATATTTTCTTATTTGAGTAACAGTTTGTATGGCAAATCAAAACAATTTAATCAGACCGCCTATAATTAACTTAGCAGAGCAGATGTAAGATATTGACCGAACACAACAAGGACCACTGCAAGCCCAAGAGTTGTGTTGTTACTCAAGCAATTTAGTTATACATAATCCAAACCAAAATGTTCTCAATGTCCCACATCAAGTAACATATAGCAAACTTAGCAGAGTACCAGACGTAGCAAATGTCTCCACGAATTTTCAAGAGACCCTTCCTAATTCAATTCCTGAAAAAGGGAGTAGATAGAATACCAGGAAACTATGCGGCTCTAGTAGATACTCCAATATATTTCGGTATTTTACATACCATACGAAACAAAATAACTGGTAACGCTGACATAGCCTTAGAACCATACCATGTCGCTTTAGATTGGGGACTAAACAAATTATTTACATGAACGACAAATACCCTATTCCCGAGATAAATAAAGTACTTGCTCAACTGGGCAATAAAAGATTTTCTCTGTACTTGACCTCAATAGTGGTTTCCACCAAATAAAATTGAAAGAGTCTAATATCGAGAAAACTGAATTTTCAATTAATAATGCCAAATACGAATTCACACGAACTCCCACGAGTACCGCTTGCGTTGAAAATTTTCCTTTCTATCTTTCAAGATGTTTTAGATGACATCCATAGGTTAAATTTCCTATATCTATATATACGACAGTATCGATTAAATATCTCGTTTTAAAAATATCGAAACCATATTTGACACCTTGCAAAACGTTAACATAAAATGTCAGTTAGATAAATGTGAATTTTTCCAATCTAAAATAGAATTTTTGGATTCGTCATTTCTCACAAAGGGGTATAAACTAACCCAGAAAAAGTTTTGGCAATAGCAAAATATCCTTGTTCGAAAACAATCCGAGAACTGCAAGGCGTCTCACACTACTATAAAAAATGTATTAAATGTATCGCAATGCTTGCCAAACCTTTAACTTCCATGTTAAGAGGTGAAGATGCACACATTAGTACAAAATTCCTTCGACAAATATAATTAACTTCAATTAAGAGGCAGCCGAAGAATTCCGAAAAATAAAAACAAAGTTATATTTAAATACCCCGTAAAGAATTCTATCTATCAAATGCATCTAATTCTGAAATAGGTGTCATCTCGTCTCAAAACAACCAGCCGATATCCTTCACATCTACAACTCTCTCTAAAGCTGAGGAAAACTTTGCGGGCAACGAAAAAGAAATGTTAGCCATAATATGGGCAATAAAAGCACTAAAAAATTACCGGTACGACAGAGTCAAAGTAAAAATCTTCACTGACCATCAGCCCAAGAATAAAGTGATGGAAAGTGCATCTTGAAGAATACGACTACGCATTCTTATATAAACGAGTAAAAGATAACATCGTAGCAGATGCCTCTCGTATAGTTAACCCCAACGAATTAAACTCAACTCCCAAAAACAAATTAAGCATACCCTTTCCAACTTTCCATAGACACGACATATACCGCCAAACTTACGACATTCACGAACTTAAAACGATCATAAAAAAATATCTGAATCCTTCGGTCATTAACGGAATTCATACTGTGGAAGATATAAGGGGAAAATTCAGAGTCTGCTTTACATTAAGAATGGTAAAAGATTTGACAGATAAAACGCGTCAAGAAGAGGAAATTTTTAAGACACACTTTCCAGCTCATCGCAACGCCTTACAAAATATAAGGTTATTCAATCAATGCACACATTTTAAGGAATAAAAGTATGACATACATCCGACAAAACCACAAATTAATTTACGTACATATCTACTCAACAAAAGCAAAACTAGCTTTAACAGATATCAATTGATTTTCAAAATTGGCACAGTTATAAAATCAAAATCAATTGAAGATTATCTTTCATTTTTACATAACGAAATATCCTTGAACTCAGTTTCAATTTAATTTATGCTCGTAGATTAACTAACAATCAAAATTTTCACAGCACCACCCTTCAAAAGAACAGTTAACGGATGGATTGAGAGATTTCACTCTACACTTTTAGAAATAATGCAATTTATTAAAAAAGATAAAAATCATAGAACTTTCGAAAAACTCGTCGACAGAGCTATCTACGAGTAAAATTGTACTTTCTATTCAGTAACCAAAAAGACGACCATTAGAAGTATTCTTTGGGAGATATAGGCATCTCCGGCGTAGCGGGGGCGTTTTTCCAGTGATGTTTGAAGGAGCATTCCGGTAATATATATCCCAAATTTGGTGACTCTAGCTTAAAAATTGTTAAGGATATAGCCATTTCCGACTTTTCAGGGCGGGGGCGCTGGAGGGCGTTCTAGTAGGCGTGGCCGGGATACCAAAGGTGCAATCTGTGGGGAAGGTCACCATCTATATACATACCAAGTTTGGTGACTCTAGCTTCAAAATTGTGCTAATATGCAACACTTATCGATTTGACCTTTCAGGTTTATCGGTTTTCGCGATTATGGGGGCGGGACAGGGTGTGGCCAAAAAACTTTTTTTTTGATATTTGGGGGAGCATTCCTGCAATATATATGCAAAATGTGGTAACTCTAGCTCAAAAACTGCGGGAGATATATGCATATTCGATTTTTGAGAGCGGGGGCGCTGGGGGGCGTTATAGTGGGCGTGGCCGGGATATCAAGGTTGCAGTCTTCTTGGGAGGTCACCAGCTATATACATACCAAGTTGGTGACTCTAGCTTTAAAATTGTGGACTTTAGCGATATGCGATTTTATGTGTTATCGGTTTGCCACGCCCCCAGTGGGCGGAGCTCAAAATCCTTAACACTTTATCTGACGCGGGTACACACGAGTATATATCCAAAATTTCTCTCTCTAGCTTCAATAGCGGCGAAAATAATTACGTTCATACGGACAGACGGACGGACGGACAGCAAGACAGACATTGCACAAAACCAATATACTCTTTTCACTTCGTGAACGAGTATGAAAACCACAACATAATAGAAAACCATTAAAGAAATATTAACCTGGCGACGAAATATTCGTTAAAATCAACACAAGATTACGATCTAAACTATGAGCCAGATTTAAAAAGGAAATACTGAAAGAAAACCACGACACGAAAATAATAATGTAAAAAGGCAGAACAGTACATAATAGTAATATAAAAACATCTTATTTCAAATGGATGATATTATGAAAGATTACCGGGACGAAAAGATCACTAACTACACAGACGCACAAACAGTAACTGTTTACCAAAGAATAGGTAAAATACGCAATGCAATAACTAGAATCATCTACGTTATAGATATAAACTAAATAGTAAAGGCATTAAACAAACGCGCATACCACACAGAACGAGGCTTGAAATTCAGTGGCTTCTACCACACCTTGTACCATGAAATAAATCAAAGTTACTTTTTACACCATGTTGGAAACTGCTTGGAAATACGTACCAGGCAGTCCAGACCATGATGATTTCATCCAATGTTATCCTCCACATCAATTAAGTAATTTCATATAATAATAAACAGATAATTATAAATACCCACTTGGAACGGAGACTTAACAGCTTTACTGAAATTAACTAACAGCCTGACAATTAACATAAAAAATTATGACAGATTTAATAATGAAATTTCCATTAGTATTCAAACCCAAATAAGATAAATAAAATAAGTTATTAAAATTAAATACGCCATACAATGGTCGAATTTACATCTTATAAATACCTTTTCACTCGGAAAAGAGAATTTCAAAATTAATTAAATATTTAAAACAGTAAATATACCTTCCTTATCAATATAAGAGATGTTGGAATTTTCTGACGTCACAGATTTACATTTTGCACGCCTATTTTGTTTTGGTGGGCAACCACGGCTAGCTCAGTGTACCCAGGGGTGGGTAACCTCGACACTCCCCTCACCCGGTACAAACAGCCTACACTCACAACTACTTACAATATACAAGCGAGCATGTTGGCAGGCCTGGTGTTATCGGCCACGACGTACCCGCACTTCCTGCAATGGGCAGATTTAAATTGGCCATAAATTGGCACTGGCGGCTGACCTATTTCATGGCTTCGGCGATTCCCCCTCCCTTATGTTAACTCACACAACATCATTAATTTACTTTAATACAGAGTACTTATACGTTCAATTTAACAATAGCCACTTGATGGCGGCAATTAATTTTAACAGTCGCATGAATTTAAAAAAAGTTACGACTTTAGATCAAACGGAGATTGAAATTTGCCAAATGGACGTTTCAAAAACGACGTCAAAAAAAAAGAGATAATCATTAAATGTCTTTCAAAATTTCAGTTGTTTGCAAAGACACCACATGAGCTCTAACAAAGACTTAAAAAAAAGGGGGAACAGTTGGGATTGTGGGGGTATTCCTGCCATACACTCGGGCCAGAAAAAGAGTCCGAATTCCGGATTTAAATCAGGAATATACATGACAACTTAAGTAAATTAATTGACCTAGTTGGCGGTTAACGTTTTTATTTTTTTGGGTTTTTAAAGTGGCTAGCGAAGTCGGACTCGCAAAGAGTCGCGTTCCTTTTTGCCTCCGGGTGCCGTGCCTCTCACACAATGCATGCGACAGACTTAAAAAAATTGGTGCATAGAAGAAGAGTTTTGCCGGTACGGCTGGCGCATGGGTTGCGGCCGATCTCGAATATAGATATTCGGTTTTTTGGATGGTAGGTTTTTAATGCGGCGTGACCTGCTGTTGGTCACCTGTTTGAAAATAATACAATTAGTACACAGTAACTTTTACTTTAACACAAACTTACTCCGACATTCGCTCACACAAAACGAGGTGAAAAAAAAAGAAATAACCTCTTCGCTTTCGCACTCGTGCACTTGTGCACTTGTCACTCAGCTGTCTAGTTTTAAAGCTGGTCACCGCGGTCATTGGCCTTCCCGCCAAAAAACGTGGTGAGCCTCCTTTTACCTTATTCTCTCTTTCTCTCTCTCTCTCTCTGGATTATACGGTCACCCTTGGGAAGTGCCCTGCCACCTGTTTTGCCCTTGAAGTATGCGATGAACAGGGCCATTTCCATCGATCAATTTCCCCTATGGTCGCGTTGGTGCCGATTATCGTTTGGGCGCCGTAGTCAAATGCAACACCACACGACAATTTGAAGTTAGGCGCATCTGCCGGCTTTATTCGACTGGTTGCCCACCTCTGCAAAATGCCCAACGTAGGCCACACGAACTGCACCAACCGTTTTTGTCCTGTGTCCCCAGATCAGAGATCGCGTGTTCGCCGAGGGACCGCAATATCCTCGGTAGTTTACAGCTGGCTTCATTTAGGTGCATGAGCTGCCCAAAGACTGCAAAAAACGGTGTTATCCCAGTTGCGCTATAGACAGCATTGCGAATTGCAACTTCTATTTCTGGCAGATAGGCATCCCACTCCCAATGGTCTTGCTTTAATTAAGATGGGACCGCCGCTAACACGGTGCGGTTGACACGTTCCGCTGCGTTCTTTTGGGGGGAATAGGCTGCCGTGTGGGATTTTCCATAGGCCTCGATCATTTTCTCAAACTTTTTCGAGACAAATTGTCGGCCGTTGTCCGGGTAAATCGTCTCAGGGACGCCGAATTTGAACAACACTCCGTGCACGAGGTTCGACAACGTTCTCTTCCGTTCCGTATCTCATGGCCTTCAGAAAGGTAAACTCTGATAAATGGTCAACGACTACGAATATCCACGCATGACCCCTATTCGACCGCGGATACTTTTCCAGAAAATCAATGTAGATGTTCTGCAATGGCCGTTCCGTTTTTACCTCTTGCCCTATAGAGACCTGCTTCCGGTCTGCCTACGTATTCGCGCACATGTTGGGTCAGTAGAACTGCCTTCGCAACAAATGGAGCGTTTTCGCTTCGCCTCCACGAGATGCCTTCGCGTCCACATGGGCCTGATCCATCAGCGTCGTGCATAGCGACTCTGGCACCCACAATTTCCATGCTGTGCCCTCAACTTTGTCTTCTAGTCTCCCAAACCCCATCAGTTTGTACAGAGTCCGTCTTGTACATGGAGGTCTGGCAAACGATCCCTTGGTATTCTGCAGACTCAAATGATACTATCTGTAGTCCAGCAAGACTTCGGCTACGCTGTGCTCGATCTGGAAGTCGAAATGTTGTAGGCGCAAGGATCATCTCGCGAGGCGGCGGTCCAGGTCTCGCAATGACATGAGCCATTTGATACTGGCGCGATCTATGATTACCGTGCATGGCATCATTTCGATGTACGGCGTAAATTTCTGGACGGCTAGCGCCGCGGCGAGGCATTTTTTTCCGTCACCGAGTAGTTAACCTGGTGTTTGTCCATCTTGGCAGAGAAGAACGCTATGGGCTGAAAGAGGATAGCCCCTGCAACAAAATCGGATGCATCGCATTGTACATAAAAGCGACGCGAAAAGTCAGCGTGAACCAGTACGGGAGCAGACGTAAGTGCCGCTATCCATGCTCGCATTGCTTCGGCCGCCTCTGCGCTCAGCTTGAGCTTCCCTCTCGTGTTCCCTTTCAAGGTTTCTGTCAATGACCGTCGAACCGCTGCTACGCGGTCAGGGTCCGTACGTAAGCTTCCGCCGCCTATTATAAACCCGAGAAGGTTGAGACTCTTGAAGCAGAACTTAAATTTTTTAGCCCGATTATCAAGTTCGCCTCCCGCAGACTCTGTGCTACCAGTCCCAAATATTGCAAATGCGTCTAAAAAACCTGGTGCGATGTTCAGAAGATCGTCCAGATATACAAACACATTGGACCTAAGCTGCGTAGGGTTACATTGTCAATAAGGCGGCATAGTCTCTGAGCTGCAAATTGATAGAGCGGTCGCCCTGGCACAGTAAAGGCCGTGTACGCTTTGCTACTTTCCTCTGGTTCAGTTTGCCGGAATGCGAGCTTAAGGTCATCGCTGGAAATGTAGAATGTCTGATCAATCCGCGACAATATACCCTCAATGCAAGGGAGCGGGTAGGCGTCTTTGACGGTAACAGCGTTGAGCTTACGAGCATCCAAGCAGAATCGATTTGTATCCAGCCTTCGCACAATTGTAGTGCGGCTACTCAACGGACTATCACTGACTCCGATGACTCCCAATTCCGACATCTTGTCTACCTCACCCCAGACAACTCCTGCATCGCGGAATAAGCCTGCTGTTCTAGGTACGGGCAAATATAGAACGTCATGTCCTTTTCAACCTAAAACTTTCACCCGAACTCGGCCTATAATGGAGCGGTCCTCACCCGAAGCTGTTCGCACACTTGAAACATAGCGTTCTATCGGTAATCCGATTTCTGATAGAAACTCGCGAGAGCCACGTCCCAAGAGACTAACTAAAGCGCCTGTGTCCAACAGTTTAGCAATATTTTTGCCTTTAATGCTGACCTCAGCGAAAACTGTCGAATCGGATTTCTCGCTTTTTCCAACGGCCTCGACTACTCTCCTTCGCACCAAGTGTCGCCTCATTCATCGCTCACGTTCCCTTTTCATTTTGCGAGTGACCAAATGCATCCCATCCAGTTGTCGCGCTTCAAAAATGTCATTTCTACCTAATGTAGCATATCTACCCTACCCTTAAATTAAATTAAAGGATGTAACAATTATAATACATTGTGACACTTTGTCATAATAAATACAGTTACCCAAAATACAAGCAAAGACCACATAGAAATATATAAACATCCCAGCGCACAAGTAAAACGATCCTGCGCTTATACATAAGCCGATCGCGGCGCGTGGGAATGCTGAGCATGCACTTTGCAGCTCAAGTGGTCAATTCATACACAACATACATATGCATGCCTTCTGCATACATATGTATGTTGCGACATACATGAATATTATATAGATATATACATAGATATAAGCTTAGCATGTTTTGGGTTAGCTGAACACAACATGCATACATAAGATTTTTTCGAAATAAAGTAACGAACAAGAGCAGACGCTCTACTGAGATTAAAACGGAATTTTCATTTTAATACAATACGGAATATACATTCTATTATTCTATACATTTCTATTACATGGCGACCGTGAGATGGTCCCGAAGCCTGGAAAGGAAAGCCTGGAAAAAATAGACAAAAAAAGATACGGATATCCGATTTTGAAGCGAATTCAAAACTACAAGTGAAAAAAAAAAAATAATGAAATACAAAGCAGCGAGCGAGAGAAATAAAAACGTTAATTCATAATGCTGCTGCCGACAACTTCATGCACTTCAAAAAAAAATATAAAGGAGTGTCTATGAATAAACTACAAAAACCAGAAACGGAGAACACAACTCTACAAGAAGCTGCTCCTGTCGAGCAAAGGGGCGCACCAACTCTAAACGAGGCCCTTGAGGTATGTCCCAACGATGGACCACGCCCACTCACAATAGCTGAGTACAGGGCAAGGCAGCAAGGGAAGCCTAATAAGAAGACAAAACGTCGCGGCCGGATCAAGCGGCTGCTGCAGCAAAGACGACTGGAACGGGATCTCCTAAATACATATCAAAACGAAGATGACCGACAACGTTGCATAGAACGTATAGATACCCTAAAGAAACAACTTCGCACTGGTGCGAAGTAACGCAAAAGGGCTGCAGAAATGCGAATGCCTCACTTTGCCATAATTTAAGTTCCTACCTCAAGTTGAAGCACCTATAAAGTGCAACTTGAACATACTAAAATCTGTTAGGCTTTTACTAACAAATGTGGTTGGAGGAAAAAAAAATATAGTTGTAAAATAAAATGTGAGCCAACCACATTCCAAAAAAAAAAATAACATTTCCATGTCTCAATAGATAGATAAATTATGATTTGAAAATTTTGACTTGCTTAGAATTTTTTTTTTTTTACTTTCAAAGAGGAAAATGTTTTTTCTTTTCCTTAAATAATAATATAAAAAAAGTTATTATGAAAAACAAAAATTTTCAATATTACACGATTTTATTTCATGAAAAAAAAAATTTAAAAAAAAATATAACACCAGAAACCTTTTTTTTTTCTTCCCCAATTGAATTTACATAATATTTCTCATTGAATATATAAAAAATGGGTTGGTTTAGCGACTCTAGCTAGGCAAAAGATTACACTGCCAACGTCGTTAACAATGTCAGACTAGTAGATCACACAGAGGATATAAATTCTCTGTAGATACTATTATTAATTATAACTATAGTGTTAGTATTACAATTTCTGCTTACACTCTATGTGAAGCATAATAAGATCATAAAGAAAAAATATATGAGTAGTGCAAATAACTTAGATAGGGTTTAAATATAAACATGAATAAAGGAAAAATAGTTAAGGTTTACGAAAGCTTCCCAAATTTTCGCATTAATGCAATTAGAATTTTACATTCTCACAGGGAATATACAGTTTGTCAAGAAACACTTTACACACTGTAAAAAAATTCAATTGTTTGACTTTAAGTACAAAAATTAATACATTTTATTACAGCTGAAATTGAAGCATTTGATCTAGTAATAAGTTTAAATACTATTAGTAAAAAAAAGCATACGAAAATTTAATTCATTGCTGAGAAAACAACAAAAACCATGTTTACACATTTTTGACACTGTCAAGAAATTCTTTACACACTTCGTTTTCTATTCCTTCTTAGTCTAGTTCTTAAAAATAACGGCGCTTTATTGCATTCTATGCTTTTCCCTTTGCTTCGTTCAGCTTCAGTTTTGCATTTTATTTAATTTGATTGTGAAATTGTGCTGAAAAGTTGCCAAATTCGTGCTTTTTAAATTTTTCGATATGCCTGGAAAGAGATTGTCCTTTGATGTCATCCAATTGATTTACTATAATCACCAATTGGGTAAATCTGTTGGAGAATTGGTTAAAATGTTTTGCGTTTCAAGGAAAACTATTTATAATGTAATCAACCGTGCAGAAAACGAAGGTAGATTCGAAGCAAAGGGAAAAGGTGGTCGCAAAAACAAGATTTCTAAGCGGGCAGACCGCCTAATCCTGCGAAGAATCAACGAAACTCCCAATGTTTCGTTGAGACATCTTGCTACAGAGCTTGAAGAACAATGTGGCATTGTTGTTTCTCACGAAACCGTACGCCAGGCCATCCTACGGCATAAGTACAGTTCAAGAGCTGCTAGAAAAAAACCGCTACTTTCAGCAGCCAACATTCAAAAGCGTTATAACTTTGCCTTGAGCAAAATTAATGAACCGCCGGAATATTGGAATAATACCATATTCTGTGACGAAAGCAAAATAATGCTATTTTATAACCATGGCCCACCCAGGGTATGGCGTAAGCCATTAACCGCCCTCCAAAAAAAAAACCTTATACCAACAATTAAATTTGGAAAACTTGCGGTCATGGTGTGGGGGTGTTTCTCTAGCCTTGGAGTCGGCGATCTTGTTTTTATAGAGGACACTATGAATGCCACTCACTATTTGCAAATTTTAAAAAACAATTTAACAGCCAGTGCGGAAAAATTTGGCTTTTATTGCAACAACAGACCTAATTTTCAGTTTTATCAAGATAATGATCCGAAGCATAAGGAGATTAACGTGAGAACCTGGCTCTTATATAACTGCGGAAAAGTGCTAGATACACCCCCACAGAGCCCTGATCTTAACCCCATTGAGAATTTGTGGGCTTATTTGAAGAAAGCGGTCGGAAAACGAAGCCCAAAAAATAAAACCAGCCTAAAAGCTATTATTTTGGAAGAGTGGAATAAAATTCCACTAAATTACCTCCAACAATTAATCAAGTCCATGCCAAAACGTCTTCAACATGTTGTGAAAGCCGAGGGAGGACATACTAAATATTAAAAATTCTTAATGTTAACGTAGTTTTTTAGTTTTAAGATTTAGACTAAATAAAATTATTTTGTGTAAAGAATTTCTTGACAGTGTCAAAAATGTGTAAACATGGTTTTTGTTGTTTTTCTCAGCAATGAATTAAATTTTTCGTATGCTTTTTTTACTAATAGTATTTAAACTTATTACTAATCAATATAGCATTACAACATTTTCTTTAGCTGTAATAAAATGTATTAATTTTTGTACTTAAAGTCAAACAATTGAATTTTTTTACAGTGTGTAAAGTGTTTCTTGACAAACTGTATATCAGTATATCAATTTGAAACTGATTATATGGAAGCTTTCGACCAAAACAGTAGCCCACTCGTACACTGCGATAAAGCAGAAAAGGCAATGGTACTTTCAACACTACTATGTGTCAGAGTAAAGCTACAAGAAATAAAAAACCCATATTTAGGTATAAGAAATATATGGTTATTACGCTTGCAAAGGTAAGAAAATTCCATTAAAATAATGGAATGGAACGAAATTGCGAAACAAATAGACGCATTTCGTTACAAATTCGATAAATCCTACAAGTGTATAAATAAAGACGCAGCTATAAAAGCAGTAACGTTAAAAAAAACCATATAGAAGCATTGGTAAGGTAATATAATAACATAGTTACCATAGTTAATAACTATGCGAATAGATTGACAGTCGAGCACAACAATAAGTGCTTAAAAGTGATAAAATCTCTAAATACCAGATTAGTTACAATTACAAATAGACGGCATATTCAAATATACGTACCAGAAAGTCTTCATCGATTGGCGGAGTTTGATCCCAACCAATTGCAAGAACTAGACGAATCAATTCAAACAAGCGACGCTGAATCCGATAGTGACATTGAAACACTAGAAGGAAGCGATCCTACCGATAACAAACCGGAAGTAACAGTTTCCGAAATGGCACAGTCAGTTGTAGAATTTATAAAGCTAGCCGCAAATCTGATACCAGATTTTGACGGTAAGCCGGAAAATCTACAAAGTTTTTTTGATTCTTTGAATCTATTAGAAACTTTAAAAGGCACACACGAGCTTACAGCCGTAAGCCTCATAAAAACAAAACTAAAAGGCCATGCAAGAACTTTGATAAGTAATGAGCAGACAATTGCTGCAATCATTACGCAATTATCAAATGCAGTAAAAGGAGAATCGGTAGAAGTTGTGCCTGCTAAAAAAGGCCCTTGAAGGTGCCTGTATCAGTAAAGGTCTAAGCCAAGCTCTTGCAAACAAATACAGCACTACAACAGCTGTAAAGGCCATGACTCAAAATTGTTCCATTGATAAGGTAAAACTTATCATGCAGGCAGGCACATTCACAAATATGAATGATGCCATTTCCAAATTTGTAAATAGTTGCACGGAGATAACAGGTCAAAGTAACACTGTCCTGTATTATCGACGAGGTGCAACTAACAATAGAGGAGGCCGGGGTTATAATAATGCTAGAAATTATAACCAAAATAATTACAACCGGGGCGGCCACAATAATAACAATAATAATTACAATAACCATGGAGGAAGACGAGGCCAATTCCGAGGAAGAGGCCGAGGAAACCCCAACCAAGGTTATAATAATAACAATGTGAGAGTGGCGCAAAATACGCCGGAAAACTCACAGAACCCTTTAGGAAACAATCAATAAATCAATTACAGTCTAAATATATTTGTCACTTTTCATAATCATTCAACTTAAAATAAGTTAACTTTCCTAATAGATACTGGCGCAGATATCTCACTTTTAAAAATAAATTCAGATAACTTCAAAATACAAAAAGAAAAAATTATAAACATTCCAGGCATAGGCCAAGGCATAATTAAATCTCAAGGAACAACTTCAATAGAAATTCAAACTACAAAATATCCACACGAATTTCATTTAGAAGATTCAGATTTTTCAATACCGTGTGATGGAATAATAGGCATTGATTTTATCAAAAAATTCAATTGCAAACTAGATTTCAAACCAAGTGAAGACTGGTTTATAATTAGACCTCAAAATTTAAATTATCCTATTTATGTTCCGATAACATACAGTGCCGGCAACAATACAGTTCTTCTGCCAGCCAGATCCCAAGTAATTCGAAAAATAGATATTAATACAGTAAATGGTCATATATTTGTTCCTAATCAAGAAATACATAATGTATGTAATAAATGTTGCAAATACAATAGCAGCATCCAAACATGTATACATTCGCCTTCTAAATACAACTAATTTCGACCAATTGGTCAAAGTAAACAAAATTCGATATGAAAATTTAATAGATTACGAAATTCATATCACTAATCCCAAAAATAGAAGCGAACAAGTACTTTCGAAATTAAAGAAAAATTTTCCAGAACAGTTCAAAAAACAGTTAACAGAATTATGCACCAAGTATAGTGATGTGTTCGGACTGGAAACCGAACCAATAGCGACAAACAATTTTTACAAACAAACATTAAGACTTAAAGAAGATGAACCCATTTATATTAAAAACTACAGAAGCCCGCATAGCCACGTCGAGAAAATCCAAAAACAAGTAGGAAAATTAATAAAAGATAAAATCGTAGAACCATCTGTATCCGAGTATAACAGCCCACTCTTGTTAGTTCCGAAGAAATCATTACCAAACTCGGAGGAAAAGAAATGGCGATTTGTAATTGACTATCGCCAGATCAATAAAAAACTTCTTTCTGATAAATTCCCTCTCCCCAGAATTGATGATATTCTACACCAATTGGGCAGAGCTAAATATTTTTCATGCCTTGACTTAATGTCAGGTTTCCACCAAATAGAACTTGAAGAAAATTCAAGAAATATGATTTAGACATCTTTTTCAACGAGCAATGGCTCATATCGCTTCACGCGATTACCATTTGGTTTAAAAATAGCACCAAGTTCATTTCAGAGAATGATGACTATAGCATTCTCAGGTCTAGAACCCTCCCAGGCATTCCTTTATATGGATGACTTAATGGTGATAGGATGTTCCGAAAAACACATGATTAAAAACTTACTTTTTAACGTATGTAGGAAATACAACCTAAAGTTGCATCCAGAAAAATGTTCATTTTTCATGCATGAAGTGACATTTTTAGGTCACAAATGCACTGACAATGAAGTAATGCCAGATGACAAGAAATTTGACGTCATCAAAAATTATCCTGCCCCTCATGATGCGGACAGCGCGAGACGATTTGTAGCATTCTGCAATTATTATCGTCGATTTATAAAAAACTTCGCCGATTATTCACGGCACATAACTAGATTATGTAACAAGTGAGATTGCTCTAGTCGGGACCGCCCGACTAGTAGATACCCTGAACCCAGAAATGAACACATACACACAAACTCTCGGCAGTTGATGAGTATTGAGCCTTTTAAAAATTAAAAAAAAAACAATTACCAACGGAAAAAGAAATGTTCCACAACCGGGGCTCGAACTCGCTCTTTCCGTCTTATGATGCACGACTCTTACTAACTGCACCACACTACCACATTTTCCGCGAATGATATAACATTACTTAACCATCGCAAAACGTCAAGGAAAACGATAATTTTGCACTTGTCACTAAAACGATACAAATTAATAAAAATAATAATTATAAATAAATAAAAAAAATAAAACAATTCAACATTTACTACCATACTAACGCTGAATTCGAACCCGGGCCTCCACGTTACGCGGCCTAACTCTTACCAACTGGACCACGCTCTTTCTTCTCTTCGTTGTGTTAAAATTCAATTTAACCGTTGCAAAAAAAATTCCTAGAAGAACGCAAGACAAATTTTGCATATGCATATGTATGCGTGCACATGTACACAGAAATTGCCAAGCAGCTGCGCTTTGCCCCCACTACTGAAAATAGATTCTTGATTTACTCGTAAACTAAATATACGATCGTTATGAAATTTTCAGGACTTATTCAGATCATTGAAATGTATGTACAAACCAATTTGCACGTGTGTAGTATTTGATTTACTTTGTTTTTTAGTTTTATCAGGGGGAGGTATCCAAAATCTGAAGAGCTTAAATTCTTCGTATGTTTTACGCGAAAAAAATTAATTTGGTGGCTTTAGCTTTTATAGTTTGGGAGTTATGCTTAAAAAACCGAGTCAAAAAGCGATAAATATCGATAATAAGAAAACGGAAGGAGTTATCGATGTTTTGAAATAAACTTGATCTGCGTATGGAATATACGAACCGAATGAGACCAAGATCAGCTTTCTAGCTTTTGTAGTCTCTGAAATCGACGCGTTCATACAGACAGACGGACAGACGGACAGACAGACAGACGGACATGGCTAAATCGACTCGGCTTGTGATGCTGATCAAGAATATATATACTTTATGGGGTCGGAGATACTTCCTTCTGCCTGTTACATACATTTTACTTTCATTTTTTACCCATTTTCAATGGGTTCAGGGTATAATTAGCATATGATGAAAAAACAAAAAATTTTGAATTAGAAATAGGAGATAAAGTACTTATAAGAAACGAAACAGGGCACAAATTAGACCCGGTATATTTAGGACCATATATAGTAGAGAAAATAGAAGATAATGATAACATTTTTATTAAAGATAGCAAAAATAAGAAACAAAAAGTACATAAGGATAGGCTAAAAAAAATATATTCAATGAAATATTTTATGAAATAAAAACAAAAAATGTAAGGTCTGATCAACATAAAACCAAAAAAAAAAAATTTTTTTTCTATTCTTTGAAAAAAAAAAAAAATTAAAAGTAATAATAACAAAAAATATATATATATTAATAATACAAAAAATTGTTCAAATAAAAGCAAATGTTTCAAAAAAAATTAAAGAGACAAAATAATTTTTATTAATATACATAAAATTATAATAAGAAATATATTAATAGCTTTCTAAAATTAATAACATTAACACTAAATGACTACATGTATTACGTCATTTCTTTAATAAGGGAGGTGTAGCATATGAACCCTACCATTACATTAAATGAAAGGGTATAACAATTATAATACATTGTGACACTTTGTCATAATAAATACAGTTACCCAAAATACATGCAAAGACCACATAGAAATATATAAACATCCCAGCGCACAAGTAATACGATCCTGCGCTTATACATAAGCCGATCGCGGCGCGTGGGAATGCTGAGCATGCACTTTGCAGCTCAAGTGGTCAATTTATACACAACATACATATGCATGCCTTCTGCATACATATGTATGTTGCGACATACATGAATATTATATAGATATATACATAGATATAAGCTTAGCATGTTTCGGGTTAGCTGAACCATGGTTCATGTCATTGCAAAGACAATATAAATACTAAGATGAGTAACGCGCATACATTTGAACGTAAGCAAAAATTTCTGGTGTGGCTTTTCAAGTGGCTTTTCGCTCTTCAATCGCACCACGATTCAATGCCGAAATCCATAGAGTAATAAAGAACAAAGAGAAGGGGGAAGGGTAAAGGGTGTAGCGAAGCGCATGTAGCTAGAAATTTTGCCTGCCCTGAGTAGCATAGTAAAAGGGAAATGGTCCATAATTCGGCGCATCGACGTGACGTCACATCAGCTTCAGTTCGGCAGGCCAAAAATGCACTTTTGCACAGAAACCTTAGATGTGACGTCGCGATTTGAAAAACATTGTAACCTTTAGATTTTCATGCATATTATGGGTGCGGACACGCATACTTATGCATTGGCACGACAATGTGTGTATTGTTTTGGTGCATCGAGGCAAAAATACCCTTATTTATACTCTTCATATATAAAATGTTTATATAAAACATATTTAAATTAATGGTTTAATTGAAACTCAGTATGTATGCAGAAAACATTTTGCTTCATACTGAGTTAGCAAATATTTTGTAGTATTTTGGAATAAAATGTTAAGAGAAGGGAAAGGGTGTACTCGCGGCTCGAACATTCTGAGAGCGCAAGTGCACCGATTTCGTTTTCGTTCTCAATTTTGCAAAATATCAAGCTGCCTTGTAGAATTTCGGTGTACTGCGTTACTCATCTTAGTGTTTATATTGTCTTTGGCTGAACCCAACATGCATACATAAGATTCATTCGAAATAAAGTAACGAACAAGAGCAGACGCTCTTCTGAGATTAAAACGGAATTTTCATTTTAATACAATACGGAATATACATTCTATTATTCTATACATTTCTATTACACTAACCTATATGCCCTTATGCTCTCTTCTTGGGTATGTGCCTTATATTTCTACTCAGCATGCAACCAATATTAGAGTTCGCCTTGATTTTCATTTCTACTACTTCGCGAGACCCATTCGTGAACGTGCCTCTCCCACTCTGGTCACGCTCATTCTGCCGTTTTCCGTGCAGTTCGGGCATTTTGGCGAGAAAGTGTACGGCTTGCCTCAGTGGTAGCAAAATATTTTTTGCTGTTCATTTAAACAGTCTTGCCAGTCGTGACCTGGCTGGCCGCAGTTCCAGCACACGGGCCTCAGGCTGGCCGTCTTTGCCCTAATCTCCTCTACCTCAGGCTGCACTCTATGTTCATCTGGGGGTCAGCTTTTAGCGAACTAACGTTTGGCCTGCCCTGCACTGCCCTGCGTATTTGCGGTGTGTTCCGTACGCTACTCGAGTACTACGCAGACCTAAGCCCGCCTCAATCTCGTTGCACTCATCTCGCCGGTGGTCCACTGAGTACACATCCATAGCATATATGTAGCGCCCTATGGAGTCCCTCAAGCCCTTCTTTACCAGGTTTATTAGCCTTGACTTTGCTAGTGGAGCAGCTAAGCGTGATGCCATCGTTGTCATGGCCTGGATGAAATCGTTTACCGATTCTCCAGGGAGTTGTTGACGCTGCCTCAACTCCTGCATCCGATCTAAATCGTCCCAGCTACCTGTAAACCTGGCTAACACAGCCCCGCGAAGATCGGCCCAAGAAGTAATCGATCGTTGCCTCACATGTACCAGTACCAATCTCTGGCCCGCCCGGTTACTAGCACGTGGAAGTTTCGTAAGACTTCCACCCAAGGGCATTGGAATTGCCTGTGGAGATAGTCCAATTTAAAAATGAAGTGTTCCACCGATTCCCATTCATTCGACCCGTCCAAGGACACCTACTTTTCGATCTTGACCCAACGTGGACCTGGTGGTGGTCTAAGGGTCGGTCGCCTGTGATTTCCGTATCCGTCATCGTCCCCATACTTCCCCCCTCGTCGCCTGCCTAAAGTCCCCGCTCGGTCTATTTTCTCCTCGCCCATCGTCAGGCCCTGTATTGCGCCAATTCCACGGGGGGTCTCCACTCAATCCGCTTAAGGAATTGGACCTCTCTGGCTTCGGCGGTGGGCTAGGAGCTGTAATGGTGCCCGCGCGTTTTTTTGGCATGGCTCCCTGACGCGGCGGTTCAGGCGGCTGAGTCGGCTCAACGCTGTTTTTAGCCACCTCGCCCGTGAACAGATCGCAGCTTTCAGATTGGGCGGGCCTGAGTAAGTCATTGATGGCTTTCATTATCACCTGGAACCCCAACCGGATTTCTTCTCTAAACGCTTGCGCGATACCGCCTTCGGTCGACTGTCGATAAGTCTCGTCAGCTTGGAAGAGAGCAACGTTTATGGCGGACGGTATATCCGCTTCGATCGCGATTTGGGGCGCTGTAAGGACGTTTCTATCCTCCGGCGGTGAGCTGAAATCTATAACCGCCGGGTTCAACTCGCCTGTCAGCGGTGCCGATGGCCCCGCTGGCATCCTTGCCAAGTTTATGCCCCTCACTGCTCGTGCCCCTCTTTCTTCCCACGAGTCTTCTTGTTTGTACCCGAGCCCAGCGGATATGAATGAACGGCGTTGGCCCCCGAATTTTCCGTTCCCGTCATAGCTACCAGCAGTACTACCCACACTAAAATTAACTTATTAATAATATATGTTTACCTATTTTCAAAAATAGCTAGATACTAACACTAACACAATCGAATATTGTAAGGGGGGAATCACCGCTTGCCGGAATCTGCCGTCATTGCAACCTACGCCATCTACCAACCCGTTTCGGTCAACACAAAAAATACCCAATATACAAACTATATTAACTGAGGTCCAGTTTGTTTTTGGCTCGACAACCATCGGTAGGATTCGGCGCATGGTTAAAATTTAACTGTACCATGGGTCACCCTAACATGATAGTTATCTCCGCCGACACCCCAATTGGCAGAAACACACACATAACTAAATAACAATAATATAAACAGACAACTACGTGCATGTATCCCTATTCGGACCTGACTGTTGTCACCGTCCAGGTTTTCGCTTCTCTTCTTGTGCCCGGTAGCGAACTGCACTTCTTTTCAAAAGAGTGACCACGGTCCCTATCCTACCCTAGCAGAGCTCTAACAAAGGTATGAAAAAAAGAGGGGGGACAGTTGGGATTGTGAGGGTATTTCTGCCATGAGCTCGGGTCAGAAATAGACTTTAGAAAAAATAATACATTTGGCAAAAATCCGAAGTTCGGATTTAAATTGTAAATATATAGTAAATTGTAATCTTCTATATATATAAAAGAAAGTCGTGTTAGTTACACCACTTATAACTCAAGAACGGCAGAACAGATTTGGCTGAAAATTGGTAGGGAGGTAGCTTAGAGCCAGGAGACGGACATAGGATACTTTTTATCCCGTTCGACAGCGTTCCCGTGTGACAATTGATATTTGTAAGAAATCAATATTAAAACTATTTCTATTAAATAAATAATTAACAAGTGGATTGAAGTGAAGTGAAGTTTAATTAATAATGCCGCGACCAAGACGATCGAATCTTTCCCGACAAAGCCGTAATTGAAGTGAAGTGAAGTTTAATTAATAATGCCGCGACCAAGACGATCGAATGCTACGCAACGTGCTGAAACACCTCCAGCAACTACATTGACCAGTTTTTTTGCAATCTGCCAAAGCGATCAGTTTGCACGAACTTTGCTTTACTCGGAGATGCCACGTTATTATACTTGGAATGCTTCATCCAAGAATTTTCAAAGACGAACGCAAGGTGATGCGGTTCCTGGGTATCCAGATGTGCGTTCTACTGATGCTCTTGGTCGTATGTATACAGTTCATCCAAAGAATGATGAATGTTTCTATTTGCGGTTGTTGGTGGTAAATGTGCGTGGGCCAACTTCATTTGAGACACTACGAACTGTTAATGGTGTAATATTCCCAACATATCGTGCTGCATGTGAAGAATTGAACTTATTAGAAAACGATACCCATTGGGATACGACAGTCGCTAAAGCCATTATCTCTGCATCTCCAAGTCAGATACGCACATTATTCGCTATCATAATTTCGACATGTTTTCCATCAAACCCATGTAACCTGTGGCACAAATACAAGGATAGTATGTCAGAAGATATTTTACATCAAAGTCGTGTCAGTTCCAGAAATCACGATATTGAGATGAATGAGGAGATACATAATCGTGATTTACTCTTGATAGAAGATATGTGCTACCTCATGTGCGGTAATTTATTAATCAGGTTAGGAATGCCAGCGCCAAATCGTGAAATGAATGACGCATTTAATCGAGAATTGGAACGGGAACTTGAATATGATCACCAGGAATTAGATTTAGTAGTTCAACGGAAAGCATCGAAAA
Organism: Drosophila paramelanica; assembly: GCA_035043915.1. NCBI lineage: Eukaryota > Metazoa > Arthropoda > Insecta > Diptera > Drosophilidae > Drosophila > Drosophila paramelanica. The sequence continues at coordinate 174,808 of JAWNMO010000053.1, read as the reverse complement.
TCATCATCTGGGACGAATGCACAATGGCGCATAAACGTGCATTAGAAGCACTTAACCGAACATTAAAAGATTTACGCAATGACTCGAGATGTTTTGGAGGAGCAATGATTTTACTGTCTGGCGATTTCCGCCAAATACTGCCAGTAATTCCAAGATCTACGGCTGCCGATGAAATAAACGCTTGCCTCAAATCGTTAAGTCTATGGCGCTATGTGAAGAAACTGCAGCTGGCAACAAACATGAGAGTTACATTGCTTAATGATACATCTGCTGAAGATTTCTCGGAGCAATTGCTGACTATCCGTTATGGTCAAGTACCTGTCGATGAATCGAGCGGATTAATATCATTTCCAAATAATTTCAGTAATTTTGTCTCATCAAAAGACGAACTTATCAACAATGTTTTTCCAAATATTATTTCTAACTACAAAAATAATGAATGGTTGAGTGAGCGAGCAATTTTAGCGGCTAAGAATAAAGATGTAGATGACCTGAACTACATAATTCAAAATAAGATCATTGGAACAATGCATTCATTCAAATCTATTGACTGCGTCACAAATGAAGATGAAGCCACCAACTATCCAATTGAATTTTTAAACTCTTTGGACGTGCCTGGCTTACCACCGCACAATTTACGCCTAAAGGTTGGCTCCGTAGTAATCATGCTTCGAAACATAAACCAACCAAAACTGTGCAACGGTACGCGTTTGGTGGTTAGTAAATTGATGAACAATGTAATTTACGCTACGATAATGATAGGAAAATTCAAAGGTGAGGAAGTTCTCATTCCGAGGATCCCGATGATCCCAATCGATATGCCGTTTGAATTTAAAAGACTTCAATTTCCGATACGTCTTGCATTTGCCATGACCATCAACAAATCACAAGGCCAATCCTTAAAAGTTTGTGGTTTAAGTCTAGAACATCCATGTTTTTCCCATGGTCAATTATACGTGGCATGATCACGGGTCGGAAGACCATCTGCGTTGTTTGTTTTTGCGCCTGATAATAAAACAAAAAATGTCGTGTATCACAAGGTACTTAAGTGAAGAGTAACCTATGTACTAAAATATAGAAATAATAATGAATGATTAATGTAGTTATTTAATTTTTTTTTGTATTTTTTCTATTAAAAAAAAACACAATCTGCTTATTTATTGCCATTAAGGCGGAACAAAGTTCGCCGGGTCAGTACTAGTTATAAATAACAATTAATTGACTAAATGACGTACATGAGAATATATAAATGTAATAAACTTAAACATTAGACAAACAAATAGTAGCAGCAAGTGTATTTTTTGTATTTTGGGTTGCGCTTGCAGGGCCCGTTTGGTGGCAATTCGTAAATATTGGCCACGACTAGTTGGCAGTTAACGTTTTTATTTTTTTTTTTTTGGTTTTTAAAGTGGGCAGCGGAGTGGGACTCGCAAAGAGTCGCGTTCCTTTTTGCCTCCGGGTGCCGTGTCTCTCACACAATGACTGCCACGGACTTCAAAAAAATTGGTGCATAGAAGAAGAGTTTTGCTGGTGCGGCTGGCGCATGGGTTGCGGCCGATCTCGAATATAGATATTCGGTTTTTTGGGCGGAAGGTTTTTAATGCGGCGTGACCTGCTGTTGGTCACCTGTTTGAAAATAATACAATTAGTACACAGTAACTTTTACTTTAACACAAACTTACGCCGACATTCGCTCACACAAAACGAGATAAAAAAAGAAGAAAGGTTAAATAACCTCTGCGCTTGCGCACTCGTGCACTTGTACACTTCTTGTTCAGCTGTCTAGTTTTAAATCTGGTCACCGCAGTCATTGGCTTTCCCTCCAAAAAACGTGGTGAGCCTCCTTTTACCTGTCAACTGTTTTGCCCATGAAGTATGCGATGAACTGGGCGGCTTCCATCGATCAATTTCCCCCATGGTCGCGTTGGTGCCGATTATCGTTTGGGCGCGATTCACAACAAAACAATTCTGCTCTATATAATAAAAATACCAAACATAGAAAAAATGGAGTATGAAAATATTCTAGCTGAACCATTTGTTAAAAATAATATAATTGTCAATAAAGAATATACAGAAATTTTGGCTCGAATTCATAACAATTGACAATAGAATATTCAGCAACATAGAAAACACTATCATAAAAACTTCAATAATCCAGAACACCCCAGAAAACACCAAACGACTTAAAATGTTGTATTTAGCAGCTCCATGCAATAAGCATTGGACCAACTCAGGTGTACTTGCTTAGTTGCACATGCCAACTTAGTTGCAAACAACAAAAACATTGCAACACAAAACCAAGGCATTATTCTAACAACAGAAGTTTCGCTGCGCCGCTGCCAACGTCGCTGCGGATATCCACAGCTAGCTTAAGGCTAAACTAAAGAATGTTATTTTCCACTAATATGTACACCAAACAACAACAATACGGACAATAAACTAAATAGATGTACTATTCACGCCAACAAAATACATTTACATTTATATTCAACTATTATCAAGGATTTAATGCCCTTTTTGTATCACCGATAACACAGCCAACTACTTAAGCACCTCATGTCCTACGTTCAGAAGTAATAGATTACAATGTTTTTACCATACCTCGTTATCCACCCCATCTGTAAGGCAACAATAAAATATCCCAAGGATAATTTTTCAGATATTATAAAATTAACTGGAAACCGTATTATTCAGTTGAATTATAATTAATTATACTTCTGTTACTATTGCTACTTTCAATTTTAGACAGAAACTAAGATATTTAACCAGTTTGTAAAATATTAATTTAAAACAGTGACGTAAAAATAATTATAAATTATACTTGCTGCCTAAGGATTTGCAAGCGTAAGTCAGCTCTCCGAACACATAAATATATCTTTTACAATGGCAGAATCCCGAAGTTTAGAAAATAACGTGAAGCGTAGGTACTCTATTGCTACATCTCAAAAAACGTCACCTAGATGACACAACACAAGGAGCAAGACTTTGGCTACGCTTGTAGCCGAGTCATTGGGTCAGGAGGAACCACATGATGACGTAAGTAAAACTCTAACTGCCATCGTTATGATGTCATCTCTGATGTTATAATAGTCGTGGCGCTAGCGGCAACATGCCTGGCGCACGACTCCCCCGACGATTTAAAGAGACATGTTTAAAAGACAAACTTTAGAAACAGTCCCTTATTGTTGATGTAGACGCCAAACAGACTCCCCGACGAATTAAAGCGTGAGACAGTCTGGACATCAATGACAATCACTCCAAGCTTTTGAAAGACAATCTTGGTGAAGAGGTCTGTAGGACGCAGATCATCAAACATTTAAGATTTAATGCTCTCAGCAAGGATCAGTATTTCAAAACATCGATAACTCCTTCCGTTTTCTTATTATCGATATTTATCGCTTTTTTGACTCGGTTTTTTAAGCATAACTCCTAAACTATAAAAGCTAGTGCCAATTTAATTATTTTATGTTCGCGTAAAACATACGAAGAATTTAAGCCCTTCAGGTTTTGGATACCTCCCCCCAATCGCCCCCAATATCGATAAAACCATAAAAAAAGCAAATCAAATACTACACACGTGCAAATTGGTTTGTAGATAGATTTCGATGATCTGAATAAGTCCTGAAAATTTCATAACGATCGTACATTTAGTTTACGAGTAAATCAAGAATCTATTTTCAGTAGTGGGGGCAAAGCACGCATACATATGCACGTCCAGAAAGTCTTGCGTTTTCCTAGCAATTTTTTTAGGCAACGGTTAAATTTAATTTTAACACAACGAAGTGAAGTAAGAGCGTGGTCCAGTGTATAAAAGTTGTGCCGCGTAACGCGGAGGTCCGGGTTCGAATTCAGTGATGGTATGGTAGAGCAATGTTGAATAATTTTATTTTTTCGTTATTTATAATGATTATTATTATTAATTTGTATCGTTTTAATGACAAGTGCAAAATTTTCGTTTTCGTTGACTTTTTGCGATGGTTAACTAATGTTATATCATTCGTCAAAAATGTGGTAGTGTGGTGCAGTTGGTAAGAGTCGTGCATCTTAAGACGGGGAGACCGAGTTCGAGCCCCGGCTGTGGAACATTTCTTTTTCCGTTGGAATTTTTTTTTTTTTATTATTTTTAGCAGGATCAATACTCATCAACTGTTGAGAGTGTGTGTGTATGTGTTCATTTCTGGGTTCAGGGTATCTACTAGTCGGCCGGTCCCGACTAGAGCAATCTCACTTGTTTTATATACATATGGGACCTCTTGGAATACAGCAGTGCGTACACTACATCGAGTAGTGGTCAAATGGTCACAATATTAAGCTATTCAGCCAGCAAGAGCGTTTGCTATACGCTACCGCTAAAATTACCGCCAGCTGTTTTTCTTACCGAAAGTTAAGCGAACTCCTTCGGGTAAACACTCGATCAAAGACCGACTTGCCAATACCAAATATCCAGGACGGAACTTGCAGGGCAAAGCTGCGAAAATTCTACTGGTTACACAATGAAAATAGTAAACTCCCACTGAGGCAAGAGAGACTTTTCTATCTTCAAATTTAGGGAATAGCAGCTAAATCTAACTAACATCGGGTTCGAATTCTACCAAATAAAGCGCTACGCCTAATCAATAAATTGGTAAATTGGCCGATTGGTAAGTACGAAACATCACGCTTCGAGGACCAAATTTGCTTTCACAGAAGTCGTTATAACGGCAACTTAAACGTTGCTAATTTAGAGATATATTACATTGAGAAAATTTTTAAATTAATATACAATATATGTGAAAATCCAAAAGAAAATCATACAACAAGATAATTTAATACATGAATTAATATTTACAACATTATGTTCGGTGGATCAACTCCGCCAACGAACGAAAGCTTTTAATATGCAAAACAACAAAATGAACAAAACAATTAACGTCTGGCAAAAGATGGGGCGACTGGGGAGCAGAGTCGACGCGGCAGAGGACAGACGGCGCAAAATTATGGCGACAAACAGACCGTCGTTGTGTCAGTGAAGTCAGGCGTGAGCACTGGATGTACGAGATTGCTAAAGAGTAACATACATAGATTATTTAATTAAAAGCAGCCTTAAGTGATTACTATTATTGTGTTGCGGTTAGAGTTTAATTATCTAATTGATAATTATTATGCCCTGAACCCATCGTAAAATGGGTAAAAAGGGTATAATGGTTTTATTGAAATGTGTGTAACAAGCAGAAGGAGGCATCTCCGACCCCATAACGTATATATGTATACTCTTTATCAGGACGACGAGTCGAGTTGATATAGCCATGTCCGTCTGTCCTTCTGCCCGTATTGCTCCGTTTCATTAATATCGATACAAATCGATAACAACCTTTTGTTTTTTTACAATATCTCTGTAACTTAAAAAGCTAGAGGCAACAATTTTAGTGCGTTATGTACGTTTTGATTAGACGCAGATTTTGGTACATCTTGATTTTGGATACCGCCCCCAGTATCAACAAAACCAAAAAAAAATCGCAAATCAAATACTACAAACCTGAAATTTGGTTTGTGCCTGTATATCAATGCTGCCAATAAATCCTGAAAGTTGCATAACGATCATACATCTAGTTTAGTAGAAAATAATGATTTCGTTTGTATCGTGAGGCACGCGCAGTAACCGAGTAGAATGCTTGCGGCGTGCATTTGTGTGTATGTGAATTTGTGTATGTATGTATGAATGCACACGGGTTAAAATGCTTATGAAAACAGATTACAGTGTTCAGGGTTTCTCCTAGTCAGGCGGTCCCGACTAGAGCCCTCTCACTTGTTAATATTGTAGTATTTGAGCAAAATCTGCATCAGTTTGAGTTTAAGTCAGAAAATGGATTCTGATTGGATATTGTTTAACGTTTCGAAAAAAGAGACCAATGAAACTAAAGAAATATCAAAGATAATATTTTACCATTAAGTTACCTAGATTGCTATAACAATAATGTCAATTTCTCTTTAATATTTGATACAATCTGTGACCTTGGTTGATGCGTGAAGATGTAGACAGAAAACTAGGAAATATTTTGCTGATTATTGTATTGTATATTGTATTTGCAATAGCGAACTGTGCACTTTAGCTAGCTTTGTAAGTAAAGTTGGGGTAGCTGGCGGTCAAGTATAAATTAAATTTCATGTTACTAGCAAAGACGACATAAGATATTTAGCCATTATCGGAAATACCGTATTAAATCAAGTTGACCTGTTCATTTCTGAGAATTCAGTAAAATTCCAACGCAAAACGGAAGATAATGCAAATTAGATTGTCATTTACTCACTTTTCAACTTGAATCATAGGTTTTGCATTTATATATTTTTGAATTGGGAAGATAATGATTTTATGTGGCGTATTTTTTGGATTTTGTTGCATTTGACTATCGCGCCCAAACAACTATCGGCACTAACGCGACCGTGGGGGAAATTAATCGAGGGAAGCAAGGCCATTCTAAGGGTGACAGTATAATCCACGAAACACCAGAGAGAGACAGAGTGAGAGAGAAAACAGGTAGAAAGAGGCTAACCACACTTGACGAGAAGGCCAATGACTGCGGATACTGGCTTTAAAGTAGACAGCTAAGCAACAAGTGCACTAACGCGGCACAAATATTTTGCCAAAACTGTTTTTAACTTTCGATGCTAGCATTGCAGACTACCGTTAAGTAACGGTGCGAAAATGATGAATAAAACAAATAGCTCTCTGCATGTCAAATTTTTCGTTGTTTACCTTTTGCATGCTCTTTCTGCTGATAAGAATGTATGCAAACATCGAACTTAAGCGCGGCATAACTATTTTGATGAAATCATTTTGCACATGTGATTTAACTTTTGAGCACGTTTCAACCAAAAGTCTTTTGAATTTAAATTTATTAAATATTTAAGCTCGTGAAAAAATAAAAATTTATTAAAACCAATGGCTGAGTTAAGTATGGAGGTCAGATCGGCAATGGTAGCTGAGTTTCACGCTGGAAAAAAAATAGTGGACATTGCTAGAGAGTACCACGTGTCTCGACAAACGACAAAGAAATACCAAATAAATAAGGAAAAAAAATACAACTCGTTGAAAACCTTAAACAGATCAGGCCGGAAACGGAAGACTACCCTGGATGATGCCCGAGTCCTGCTACGGGAATTTAAAAAAAACGTATTGCTGAAGCCTCAAAAAGCAGTCGATTTACTAAATTAGACAGCCAATCCGTCAATCAGCGAGAGGACAGTCAGACGGCGCTTAAAAGAAGGAGAGTTTGGCACATTTGTAGCCAAGGACGTGCCTTTCATTTCAAAGGTTAACAAGCTAAAAAGGTTAGCCTTCGCAAAGGAGCATATACACAAACCAAAGGAGTTCTGGAGAAGCGTTTTATGGACCGATGAGAGCTTCTTTGATTATAATTCATAAAAAAAAAGTATTTGTAAAGCTGCCCATCGAGCAAAGACGAAAGAGACGGCCCGTTTGTCAAAAAGTGAGCCATGGTGGAGGCTCTGTGATGTTCTGGGGATGTGTGGCATATAATGGACTGGGAGATTTCATTCACATCATTGGTTTGATGAACTAAGGCCAATACCTGATCACCCTTAATAAAAATGCCCTTTCTTCCGGAGATCGGCTCATCGGGCAGACGTTTATTCTCCAGCAGGGCAACGCCACATGCCATAAAGCCCAGTTGATTACCAACTGAAGGATCTGGATGTTCCAACGCTAAACTGGCCCCCCCAAAAGTCCAGATCTAAATATCATAGAAAACGTCTGGGCTCTTTTAAAGCGCAAAAGAACAGTAGCGTTAAAAAAAATCAGAGTAGAAACGATTTCTGAGATCTCTTCCTTATGGGAAGAGATAAGTCCAGAAATCCTTCAAAATTTAGTGGATTCTGTACCGCGACGCCTCCAAAAGGTCATTAAAGCTAAAGGAGGTTATACATTTTACTAAATATAAGCTAGTTAAATTAATTTTGTTAAGCCCCAAATGGCAAATGGAGGCGGAAAGCGTGGCCTAAGTTCTCATTCAAGAGGTATTTCGCCGTTTTGGTGCGGCATTTATCCTCCACTCTGATCAGGGCTGCAATTTCGAGTCTGAAGTGTTCCAAGCCAGCCTTCGTATCTTCGGTGTGGGAAAGACACACACAACTCCGTTACATCTCCAATCTGGTGAATTGGTGCGCTTCAACCGAACACTCCTGGACTTTTTACCCAAATTCGTTGCCGCAGACCAATGTGACTGTGATCAGTTGCTGTCCTCGCTATGGGCATACCGCTTGGGTCTTCATGAGGCTACGGGCTTTTCACCTGCCAAACTGATGATGGATCCCGAGCTTCGGCCGTCAACCGAAGTGATGTACGGTCGTCCTTCGCCCGACTCAACTAGCTACATAGCTTTTGTGCAAGCGGCTGAAGCAGCTAAGAAGGCACGATATGCTCTTCATTCCCTAGTGTCGATTTCGATGCGGAACCAACATTGTTTCCTTCTACTTTTCCCGCTGTCTACTTATGCACATTTAAATAACCCAGCTGATCCTAATGGATATTATCGCTATATCGGGCAAATAATCTCATTCGTAAGCTACAAAGTGGACCTCCTCTGGTTCATCTTTCTCTTGTCGTTTTGACTGCACCACGCACGTTCCTCGGAAATAAGAAATAAATAAGTTGTAATTAAAGTTGTATGATCTGGCAGTATTCTAATGGTCTAAGTTGGCGTTGGACTAACCCCTACTTACCAAACCAATGAGTTCCGGTCGGCTACCTGAAGTGAAGACAAATAACTTTTGTCGTCAATTTAGAATTTTGGCCACAATATCAGTAAATGGTTGCTTAACTATTTGTGTCTTACAGTATTACATGTTATAAGGCTTTTAAATATGGGTTTGGTAGCAAAGCCGACTAAGAAATAACCTAAATGAAGCATTAACACATAAACACAAACTCTCAGCAACTGTTGTTTATTGAGGGGGCAAAATAGGTAAAAGATAAATTGTATTTTTAGTTATCAACGAAAAAAGAACAATTTCGTACCGTTAAATTTTACACGGGATTGGTGGTTCACCGAATCTTAAACTTCAACTGCACTATACACATCTAATTCCATCGACTTCCGCAATAGGCTTCAGGTGGCTCGGCTGCGTGCGGCAGGAAGCTGCACCACAAGCGTGCAGTGAGTATACACTACGCGGCACAAAAATTTTGACGAAGAAAAAATTGCGTATTTTGTAGTTTAACTTTTAAATTCTTTTATGGAAAATTATTATTTATTTTCCCATGCTGTGTATGGTTAATACAAATTTCATAATTGGAATACATTTTTTTTTTTAAAAACTTAGCAAAATTGTAATTCATTTTATATTTTAGAGTAAGTATAAGCATAAGTATTTTGACAAACCCTGTCATACTTAGAAAACATATTTTAGGCTTAACCAAATTAATTTAACTAGCTTATATATAGTAAAATGTATAACCTCCTGCAGTTAAGCATTGAAACATCCAGATCCTTCAAGAAGTTGGTTATCATGGCATGGGGCGTTGTCCTGCTGGAGATTAAACGTCTGCCCGATGAGCCAATCTCCGGAAGAAAGGGCATTTTCATTAGGGGTGGTCAGGTATTGGCCTTGGTTCATCGAACCAGTGATGGGAATGAAATCCCCCAGTCCATTATATGCCACACATCCCCAGAACATCACTTTTTGACAAACGGAAGTAACCAAGTGTGCTTGAATCGTTTCCTCTGTACTTATTGTGAACACTTTTTCGCCTACTTCCAAAACTCTTTATAGCCTGCTCAGATTAGATCTCTCAATAGTTATCTAGTTGTCTTCGAATTGAAAGCGGCGTCAATCGTTTTTGCTTTGGAAAACAAGTTTAGAAATTGAATAATGGACATTTTTACAACACGAGCTGTTGTACAAAAGCAAATTTCGACAGCTTGTCAACGCAAGCAAGAAACGATTTTATATCCGTTAAAAAAATGTCAATGTGAAGCATTTCTCCAGCATATCATGGAATTGGTGCCACCCCAGAATCTGTTTCTTGCGGTACCTGTCGTGTTTTGCTTTTGTACATGTCCTGGAATTTATTACTCACATTAGCTAATTTTGCCATTTTCGTAAAATAATAATCACGAAGGATTTGTTTCATATTTTCCTGAGCAGCCCTATGTGCGCGATTATTTTCAGTGGTGATAATTTCCATTTATTCACCTTTGTCTGTTATGTCTTCAACAACGTTCTTGCAATAAAAGAACTTAGTTGCCGGGAAACTTAATCCAAATCATGTTGTACACTGGCTAACTTTGGCAGTTCACAGTAAATTGCGTTTACTGAGTTTGTATTAATGAGTGGTGTTATAACTTCAAATAAGGTGTTGTAAGGTGTGAAATTTACTAGGTGGCGTATCTTTCTGCCAAAAAATATGATGTCTCTTTTTAACGGAAATTTGGTGTCTTAGAGAACGAACTGGTTCTTGAAAAAATTTAAAAGCTTTTCTATCGAAAAAATGGTGTAGGTTAATGTTATTTCGCTGTGAATCGTCGCATTTTCCAAATCGTTTTCATTTGCCGGGACAGGGCATCTGCTACGAAATTTTCTTTGCCGGGTTAGTAGAACACTTTTTCATAGTGGTCATCAAAGTATGATTTCCATCTTTTAATTTTTAGTTTTAAGGGGTATGTGGTCTGTAAAAATTTTGATTTCTTTTGACCCAGTAAATTTTGAAATTTACCAAAAGTCTAGACAATGGCTATAAACTCCCTTTCATAGTGTGTCTCACATTGCTTCAGCGTTCGGAAAATCTTGTTTATGGTTTTCCAACTTAATACAGAACTCCTCTGATGCCATTAATGGAAGCGTAAGTGGTTAAATCGAAAGGCTATTGAAAATCCGGGTAAATGAGAATAACTTCTTCGTATGCCAGTATGTTTCTCCGACTTTCGAAGGTGTTTCGTTGGTTCTGTGCTTCGCCAAGGTTCGGTTGGTTCTGTATGTGGCTAAAGTTTTTTTAGTTGTGTACCTGGCGAAAGTTTATTTGGTTGTGTACTTGACTAATATGAGACTATAGGCTTTCTTGGCTATTGTTGTTTTCTGTATCGCAGTCAATATCACTGTTGCACTTGGTTTTTATACCCTGAACCCATTGAATATGGGTAAAAAGGGTATAATGAAGCTAGAGACTTGAAATTTTTGATATATACTCGTGTGTACCCGCGTCAGATAAAGTGTTAAGGATTTTGGGCTGCGCCTACTAGGGGCGTGGCAAATCGGGAACACCTAAAATCGCATATCCATAAAGACCACAATTTTAAACTAGAGTCACCAAATTTGGGATATATATTACCGGAATGCTCCTCCAAACATCACACATAATTGGCCAATGGGGCGATCTCTGTTGATACAGGGTGTTCCTTTGTTGAAAGTACGACCTGCACCGTGTTGTTGTTGCTCTCGATAACCGGATGATTTAATTTATTTCGCTTTACTTTCTTCATTTTCTCAAAAATAACATAAGTTATATCGTTCAGCTCATAGGATCCCACGGGTATTTCGAAAACATGTTCACCAATATAGCACAAATTATTATCATAATCCACATTTGGAATCGAATTATACATATAAAAATCGATAAGAGCACAATTATATTTTTTAAGTAGTATTATTGGAGGAAAATATTTTGCCGGTAAAATTGAGCTGCATCTTGTTAACGTAAGTGTTGTTGACATTTTGACAAGTTATAAGTAAATGAAATATTTATGTACTTTCTTGCCATTATATTTCAAATTTTAATAAAGTCGGCAAATCCACGTCTATATCGTCCGCTATCTATTGGATCATCTTAACTAATCAATAAAAATCCATGTCTTTCTTTCCAACAAAATTGACAGATTTTCTTAAAAGTTTCTAAATTCATATCAACGCCTACATGATCTTGATACACATGTATCATGTATGTATTTAAATCGTCTTATTTAAACATTATAATCATGTCACGTCATTTTTATATCAATATTTCATTATCACGCACAAGATATTTCGGAATGCGCGTGTATGTTTAACATAAATAAAACGCGTCAATGTTGCTATGTCGGCCCATACAAAATTAGGCACGGATGTTGTTTTATTTCTCACATGCTACATCATCAAATATCATTGTCGAATTCTTTTTAACCTTATCTGGTGCTATCACACTTTTATTTTCAGAATATGTTAAATAGCATATGCCTTTTATCCGACTAATAAGTTTTTGTAAATATTCGTATTTGAGTTGAAATAACGACTTTGAATACAAATAAATATTCTCAAATTTACGCCCATTAGGACTCTCGATTAAACTAATCATTTGTTTTCCCACAATTAGAAGGTCCAAAAATTAGAGCTCTAATTGAATTGGGTAATAAACGACTATGTCTAATCGTTTGTTCTTCATCGTTAGTCAAGTCGAAATTTCTGACTTCTATGTTCGTATTTTGCTTTATGAAATGCATATTAGATATGGTTTCCTCATAAGCACGTCACTCATTAACAACACTTTGATGAATAATGAGCTAATAAAATGGTAATGCACTTTTATAAGCCGCTTAGTAATAAAATTAGCATCTATCGCGGAGGAGGTATTATAAACAAAATAATAAACTCCCTGCCACTAGAATTACACTTGCCAGGTTATCAGTTTTGCGGTCCAGGAACGAAACTCAATTTGCGCTTAGGGCGCGGCAAAGGAATAAATTCATTAGACGCCGCATGCAGAGAGCACGATATTTGATACTCCAACCACAAAGAGTTAAAAGATCGTCAGTCGATCTAGCTTTAGCAGAAAGAGCGTGAGAACGAGTTAAAGCGCATGATATCAGTCTTGGATATTCACTCAGCCATACAAACATCTAAAAAAAGACATAAACAAGTCACTCGGACATAAGAAAAGAGATGTATTAATTCGACGCATAATAAGTGTTCCTAAAGTGGGTGGTTTCTAGCCACTTGTCCCGATTTTAACAGCACTTGGTGCTTTAGGAGGTCTAGCGTACGGTGGTTCGGCTATTGTTAAAACTTTTAATAGTGCCAGAAACGCTAGAAAATAACTGGGTTAAAAATAAATAAAAAAAATAATAATATATTCTTACAATATATAAGTCACATATATATTTGAAAAACGTTTAACAGACTTGCAAATATATATAAAGATGTTAAGGACTAAACTCCAAAAATCCCCTCTGTCTACTTTATTGCCCGACAATAGAAATGCATGTGTTAATTTGCACTGTATTGGCTTTAGCTGACGAAATTGAATTTTGTTGATTTTCATGCCCCGACTGCAACCTGTCCTAAGCTTATATATTCATATTAAAATTGGGCCGGTATAAAATCTATATTTTATATATGCATTATTTGTGGGCAATGGTAATGTGCAGGGTTGTGAAAGTGTTGCATGGCAAGCACGCGGGCTCACTACACGTTAAAAGAACCGCCCACTTTTCCACAAATTTATATCATTCAAATTTGTATTATTAGTAAGAATAGTAAGCTTAGCCAGTTTTCCAATGCAACTCACCAACTGTCATTTATCGATACAAACATAGATATATATTATTCTATCTATTATTATTGATATGCAACGTAAAAATTCGAGTTAAATGGCAAGCCTGATCATGGGTTCAGGGCCACAAAGTTGAAACGCACTTGTGGTTTGTCAGTTATAATTCAAACCCTTTTTCAAATACAATGCGAGTCGCAACATTCCGCCCACCGTAAGACTATCACGTAGTTTTATCTACAACGTCAAGGATAGCTAGCTTATATATAGGTCGCTTCAGAATACCCGTTGCTATTTGTACCTCAGCAATTCTGGTTAGCCCGCAATGGTTGAATAACCACCCCCTTTTTTCAGCTTTCACTGGCTTGGTTCTCGTCACAAATTAGAGCCACGTCTCCAGCCTTAATGGGCTTAGCCGGTGAAAATCATTTGGTTCGTCTTGTCAATGTTGATAGATATTCCCTAATTCAACATCGCCAGAATGTATCCTTCAATTGTTGCGCTATGTGATACTGCTTGCGAAAGCAGTGTATTCTGCCTTCGCCAGGTGTCTGTGTTGAATTTATAGTATCCAGTAGGAAATGATTGGGTGTCAGTGGTTCCGGTTCATCGACACTTACTGGCTAGCGGTCTACAATTTAGAATGTTCTCGGCTTCTATTATTAGACTTCTCAGAGTCCCAACTCTAGGCCTGTTCCTGTCTGTTCCTTTGGTGTGCCTTTTAACACGCGCTTCGTTGTATGAAATAAACGGTCCCACCATCCGCCTGAGCTGGGATAACCTGCACAATTAAATTGTCATTTCATGTCTTTTCCTGCTTACTCTGTTTTTATATATTCCCAGTCAAATATATATTTTGTCTTCTTTATCTCGTTATCCACTACAACGAAGTTTGTGGCCATGTCAGATTTTATGACGCTAGGAATACCTCCTCTGTTCACAAAGTTTCTTATGACCATGAGCCATGCGTCAGAGGACAAGTCTTCTGATAGCTCCGTCAAGTCCGGTAAAAGTAAATGGTAGATTATATGGCGTGACTCGGTCCAGTGGCAGTTGTCCCATCAAGGTTGGAACTGGCTTCGCGCTCAGATTTTTACAAAATTAAGTAGATCACTCAGTATTTGCGTCGTATTTCATTAACGATTTACTCGTCACTCTGGTGATGATAAATTTCGTGGTAGTATTGAATAATCAAATTGGTTGCCGTGCTCTTTGAGGCAATATGGTAGCATAATCAAGCCTTCCATGAACGACGAGTACACCATGCTCATTTAATTTAGGCGACAAAGTCGTTTTTTGTTGCAGCTTGCTAATTTCTTCATTAAACGACTGCGACTGAGCCAGTCTGCATAATGTCCGTTCCGCCTGAATGAAAATTCACCTGTTGCGCTCCTGTTCTTGGGGTGTCGTGTGCGTTCCACGAATCTTAGTATCCATGCTACCGTTCGTTTCAGACGAAGATATCTCGAAAAACGTCCCTTGTCAATCAGTACTCCAGACCCCATATGCAGGATGGTTTTACGCCTTGTCGCTGAGTCCTCAAATTGAGTCCTGAACTGCGCATACAATATTTGAGTTAACGGTGGATTTTCGTCCGGTCCTTTCAGCAAGTTAGTATTTAACGAAATTCCATCCACCATAGCAGCCGCATCAAAAACAAGTCTTATCTTTTTGGGCTTGTTTACATTGTGGACATTGTGCGGCAAGTACTAAGTGCGCGGTCCGACCTGGTTCGCCTCCTCTTTTGATAGCTTAACAGCGTATCCTTTTTTTTACCAGATCTATTATAGCCATGACATATTGCTCTTCTTGATGAGCATTTCGTATTTTGTTTTCAATGGCAACCAGTCTTTTTAAAGACATGTCGTAACTATCGGGCAATTTTACATTATCTACCGACCATAGAAGTCCAGTTTCATAAGCGCCGTCCATTTTTGTTGTTGGTTCGGCCAACAGTTTTCGAGCTTGAATAACATCATTCGTTTCCAAAGGTTTCTCTGGTACCTTGACCCCAAAGTTCTCTGTTGTAAAATAATCGGCCATTAACTTATGCATGTCAATTTCAAGGTTATTTTCGATTTTACATGTATGCAATACTACCGACAATCGTGCGGACGTTGACGATCGGAATGGCTATGTCGATTATACACTACCCATCCGAACGTGGTCTTAAATGCAATCAAGTCGCCACCCAAACCGATGCTCTTGAATTTTTTTGTCAAATGACAATTGTCTACTCCACATTTGCATATCCCTTAATAGGTAGCTGTTTCATATCTCATACTTTGCGCTTACAGTGTCAACATTTAGAGATTCTAATGGTAGTTCAATGGTAGGGATTGTATTGCCTGTGAGATGACACCATCTATTGTTGCTATTTGCTGAACGAATGCTTATTTGGTATTTCATTGACGCAACATCTTTGGTATGACTGCCGATCCGGTTTAACGACAGCTTCTCTTTTAGTTCGTTTATACCAATGTTCTTAGCAATCTCTTCATTCATCAATGTCGCGAACGACCCGTCGTCTACGAATGCAAAAGTTTCCACTATCAATCCGTTTGGTCCAGTGACCTCCACCGGCAGGACCTTGAATAATAGCTTCGATGTTCCTGCTTTGATAGTATTGACATTAACTACATCTTCAACTGACCCCTGGTGATTATTAACGTTCGGCTCGATCTTATTTTTCTGTAGCATTTGATTATGATACAATTTGCAATTGCTTACTTCACACTCTCGCTTTCTTTTGCAAGAAATTGCGTTAGTGCTGGTTTGATCACCTTCACCTGCTTGTTTACTTGATGCAGTTGCCAGTGAAGCCCAAGTAATCTCCATAGTCATACTTTTAATGCAGCTAGCAAAATCCTTTAGATCTGGGTATAGGCGAATAGTAGCTGCAAATTTTGTCCATTCCATTCTGGTTCTCATTGGCAGTATTTGAATCCGAGGCTGCTCATAATATGTTCTACATTTGCGGGATTGATCAACATTCCTGCAACTTCATCTTTTGCTTCTCCCTTCAAGCTTTTCTGCAGCCTCAAGAAATTTTCTAGGATAGTGTAACCAAAGGCAGCAGTAGTTTCCCTATACATACTACTAAAGACTGGCCAATCCTCGGCTTGGCCATTGAATAAAGGCAAGTCAATCATTTTACTTGCACCCCAATATCGATTCATGTTAACATTATTACTTCCTAGCCCGTTATAATTAGGTCTACCAATCCGTAACCCCGTGCCACCGAAACCAGACTCACCCTGGATCAAATTAGTGTTTAGGATGAAGTCTCCTGCCGTCTTCCAGTCTGCCCCGGGAGTCTTAGAACTGCCAGTAACTGTAACGCTTGCCTCGTAAGCGCCTGCATGATAAGCGCCGCTCGATTGCCCCAGACCAATGCCAGTCTCAATCGTGCCATCCTGTGGGAACCATGTTTATCGCCTTGTGCAGCATTAGATGTGGATGTAGTCCCTCAGTAGAATGCGTTATATCCATGAGCGCCGCTTGGTAACACTAGACCATTGTCCGTTCTAGTTGCGCCATTTTGTACATGTGCGCTGCCCGCGCTAAATCCGCCAGTGCCGCCCAGTGGGGCACGGGAACCACGTGTGTTGTTGAACTCCTTTTCACACGTTGTGTACATTACAGAACTCAATTCCTTTTTGACCGTATCCTTCATCATCTCCTTTAAATCTCTGATCTCGACTGCCTGGGAACTCAGCTGTTCCATGTTTTATGCACAATGCCTTGCATAAATACTGGAATAGATTGCCCCTTCTTATTATCTGCTCTTTATCACTGCTGAGAGCCTTTCTATCGTCGTCAGTGCTCATCTTATTTTTTCCCAATGGCGTCGATGTCGAAATGTCCCGCAACTTTTTTCGGTTGTGCAAATTTATTCCGCTTCAATGTCCTTATTGTGGATGTCTCCAAGTCTGCATGTATTAAAGCCAAGCTAATATACATACATACAATTGAATTTCACAATCTTTGAAATTTTCTTGTGTTCATTAAAGTGAGCTTAGCGCTTATTAAACAGTGTGGTGACCGCCAGTTTTCCAATGCAACTCACCAACTGTTTTTTATCGATGAAAACATATACATATATATATGTGGAAGCATAAGTAGTTTGAATATGCTGGCGCCGTGGCGGCGTGTGCTAGAAATGTATTTGAGAATTGTATTGAGTTTGTGTTAGTGCGCATTTGGGTATTTCACTAGAATCGCAAGTACATTGCGATATTGCATCAGCCTATTTATGTGTCTGTTTGGTTGTTCGTTTCACTATGTAGTTTAGGAAAGTCCCGTTTTGGTGGGGCGACAGCGTTTGTAGCTGTCGCCGAGTGTGGTTCGGTAGAGAGGCACGAGCAAAAGGGAAGACACAAAGTCAGTTGTGTTTAGGATCCCGGTGCGACCGAAACTCGCTGCGCCTAAAACGATGGCGACTAACAACGAAAATAATGACGCTGCAACATAAAAAATTAGAGTTACATGGCAAGCCTGTATATGGGTTCAGGGCCTCAGAGTTAAAACGCACTTTTGGTCTGTCAGTTATAATTCAAATCTTAATTCAAATACAGTGGGAGTCGCAACAGAAAGAGTATTTGAGAAACAAGAAGCAACACGGATCATTTCCTAAAATATGCAACGTTATCAATACAGCACCGTAAATTAATAAATTTACTAGAATTTAATAGATGTTCCGAAGAGTGGCCTGCATTTTATTTCATGTTTGTGGAATCCACTGCAGCCTTCGGGTACACAGACTTAGAATAACGTGAAAGCCTTGCTTATAAATTCATATTCATTTAATTCATATAATGAATCGACTATAATTCAGGTACGGGCGACCAGATCTTTTAACAGAAAGCCAGATAGAAGTGGTAAATGACCGTACTTACAGAAAATAATTCCATTTGCTTCTAAAGTAGAGAATCTGGTTATATATTTAAAATCAACTGTTGCAAAACTCCACATTGATAGAACAACCAGCTTGGAAGCTACCTTTAACGAAACGCATACAATGGAGTATGCGACAGGTATTGTGCCATATCCTGATATAAGACATTTCAGTTCCTGGCTCAGCGATATTGCTAAAAGTGAAGCCACTATTGATGACGTGGAAACAACAAGAAAATTGTGGCCAGAGTCCACATCAGAGGAACAATTTTTCATTAATACTATGTGCTATAAATGAAAAGGGGAGCATCTCCTGGTTAATTGTGAGGTGTGAATTAAAAAAAGCGCTTCGGATCTGTTTCGGTTGTCTGCAGCGCGGTCATACATGGGCGTCATCATAGAACTTTACAACAAGATCCCAATAAGTGTGTAGCTTTAAAAACTGTTCTTCAAAGTGCTGCCTATAGATGTTGTTAGTCTTGGCTTCACATAAACAGCAGATCCTGATCTACAGCTACCAATACAGGCAGTTGACATAGTCAAACTAAAGGAATGGATTAAGAACTTAAAATATTTGCCAGTAAAGGGATATAAAGATGTTGAGCCAATGATATTGATTGGCCTCAAAAACTGCCAAACCAAAGAAATTGGGGACGAAAGACATAAGCAGAGCAAGAAGAATTTTAAGGGACAAAAAAAAAAATTGGCGGCCTATCCTGGGCGAAGATATTGTACACTTGCCCGATAGTTACAACATGGCTGTCAAGAGGCTATATGCAGTAGAAAATAATAAGCGTAGCAACGGTACAATGGACGAGTAAAATCAAGCTGTAATGAATTTTGTAAAAAAAGGATAAGCTATAGAGTTTTCTAAGGAAGAGGCCCCAGTGGTTAGCCTAAAACATGGTATCTGCCGCATTTTGGGGTACACAACAATAAATCCAAAAAGATGGGCTTGGTGTTCGCTGCTGTAGCTACGAGAGATTGTGTTTCTTAAATAGAAAATCCACTATTAACACAAACCAATTTCAATTCATTCAATTTCGCCAAAAAAAGGATCGCGGTATATACTGGCATAAAAGAGATGTTTCTGCAATTACGAATTAGAGGAGCTGATCAAAAAGCTCTCCGATTTTAATGGAGGCTTGGTAATCCGGAAGCACCTGAATCAATTTAAAGCGATTATATTTGGAGCTGCCTGTTCCCCCAGCTGTGCACAATACGTTACAAATGTAAATGCACAAAAAGCCTCAAAATATAGGGAGAGAGTTGAAGATGTTATTGATGATTATTGATGATATTGTGGATGATTACGTTGCAAGCTTCGATTCTGCAAAGAGGCGTATGAAATATGAAATAAGTAATGAAATAAAAAGGATTCATAAAAGGACAAATTTTAAATTAAAGGGATTTGTATCAAATGCAAGAATAGTACAAGAAATTCTAAACAGTACTAAAGACGAGTTTTGAAAATTTGTGCACTATTGGATATTTCATGGATACGTTTAGATCATTGCTAATACAAACAGTTCGTTGTTCACCAGAAACGAACAAAAAAAACGACTGGCGCTGGGTACCAACCGATTTAAGCGCTGCAGACAAGGCTAAAAAGGCACCCCAGAGTATTAAGTATCTGGTGGGAAACGTTTGGACAAATGGAAAAGAATTTTTATTAAAGAATAGCAGTTTTGACTATCAACATATTTGAAAGAAGATTGCGCGAAAAAAACAGAGCGAAAGAAAAAAGTACTGGCCGTAATGTTAGAACAAGTTATTCACATCAAGCGTCAATCCCAGAACTTACCTTTAAAGCACACCATGATATGGGTAGTTAGATTTGTGCAACGGATTCGTCATAAAACGGATTTGAGAATACATGGAGAACATACATGAATTACGCCTAGCAGAGAACATTATGTGTAAGTAAGCACAAAGGTAGGCATATAAATATGAAATAAATAGTTTAAAAGATCAACCAATTCGATCCACACCGTATGCAGTAAGCTCAATTATGCAATGGTATTACCTGATAGCGCACGTCATCGCGATATTCTACCAAATGGACATACTTTAACTAGTTTGATCGTCAAATGGTATCATGAAACCAACGTTAATGGGGCAAGTACTAGTTATTAAGGATCGAGTAACGCGAACGCCCATTTTCTTAGGTTGGTGTAGACTACTTGGGCCAGTCATTGTAACGATTGGGCGACGCCAAGAAAAAATTTGGGTTGATTAGTTTACATGCCTAACGATAACGGCAATTCATCTAAAATATGCAGTATAAGTAGTAGAGCACTGTAGGTTGTGTGACAGGAAGTGCCTTCAATTTAATTACCCTGGGTGAATAATATATGATTTATGACCCTACGTTACCATGACCCTAATACAAAGCCAGGTACGTGACCGTAAACCTTTTTTGGGGAGTTAGTAAGGGAAACCGATCGTTAAATGATCGTACGTGACCCTTTTCAGGGGGAGGGAAGTGAGGGTAACCGATCGTTCAATGGGTAAAAGTGACCTTTTTATGGAGTGGGAGCTGGGAAAGTGACACTCCAGCTTTATTATCTATGTCTTTTCGGAAGTTGTGTGGGTGCCCGCTCATTAAAATTCAAATTTAAAGTGTGAGAACACGAGCGCACGGGGGGATGGGGGATAAGGGATCGTAATCGTAAATTTCACGCCTATAGGTGCCTACTGACAAGGGTAAACAGCTATATTCTATGTGTTTGTGGTACGGGTCGAGGCCTATTTTATAATTAAATTTAATAACAGAAAGACAACAGGTTTTCATTTGAGAATTTTTTCATACTGTATTTGATTGCTTCATTCATGTATAAATTTTGCTTAATGATGTTCTCACTGTAGCCTTTTCGTATTTAGCGAAATATTCTCTATATTCCGCAAACAACTTTTGATGATCTTTTTATACCTCTGATTTTTTTCTTAAAAATATTTCTCTATATTTGTTCGCATTCCTTTTTATTTTGTTGCCCATATTATTAGAAATTTCAAAGCATAAACGAGTTAATTCTATTTATTCATAAGCTCTATAATTTACATATAAATCAGTAAACCGTATCTCATTTTTGTGTGTTATCGCACATTTAGGAATAATATGATTATAGTATATACTTTTAAGTCGGTTTTTCAATAATGTGTTCCAACATAAGAAAGTTGTAAAAAATATGCCCAATCTAATAAACGATTTCCATGATTCACAATCGAACTCAATTTTATTTTTAAATTAATTTAATACTAAAATGCATTGATTATCTGTTTTTCTATACCTAAAATAACTTTTTACTGTGACAAGTAGGGGGTGATCAACTAATGTTTTAGGCATCAAGAACTCAAACAGCTCTAGTTTTAGCTGTATGTATTCCTTGTATGTTAACAATTGCACCCATTCTTCCTTTCAATGCAATGTACTTTCGTTTATGCTACTGCAGCCAGAGCATAGACGTAGAGAAGAAATACTCTACACCGGTAATCGAACCTGCTCTCTCCGTCTTAAGATGCACAACTCTTATCAACTACACTACACTACCATCTTATTCATGGATGATATAACATTAGTTAACCATCGCAAAAAAGTCAAGGAACACGAAAATTTTGCAATTGTCTTCAAAACGATAAAAATTAATAATAATAATAATAATAATAATAATAATAAAAAAAATAATAATAATAATAATAATAAAAATAATAATAAAAATAAAAATAATAATAATAATAATAATAATAATAATAATAATAATGATTAAGGAAAAAAAATAGCTCAACATTACTCAACCATCGCTAAATTCGAGCCTAGACCTTCCACGTAATGCGGCACAGCTCTTACCAAGTTCACCACGCTTTCACTTAGCTATGTTGTGTTAAAATTCAAGTTAACCGTTGCAAAAAAATTCATGGAAAAACGCAACATAAAATTTTGAATTTGAACGATGCGTGGACATGAACACAGAAGTTGCTTGCACTTCAGTCAATGAGCTGGCATTCATGCAGGGTGGGTCGATCATGCTAAATTTCTTTTGCTCAAAAGACTCATTTTAGAATTAAAGAATATGTAGACGGCTTGGACTGGTCTGATGGAGGCATTTCATACTTGAGTCTCGAGGATATATTATATTATTATTGATCGGGGTGAAGTTCGATTTGGATCTTGAAGAATGTTAAATACAAACTATTTTACAAATTGTGAAATTCATAAAAAATCCTTTTACCATTGTGCGCTAAATAATTTATTTACTCTTTTTGTAAAAATGGAAAGGACAAATTTTGAAATTTACGACAAATAAAATGAAATTAATTTTTTTAAACAAAAGATCTGTTTTTATTTCATTTTCTTATTAACAATAATAGTGTTAATGTGATACATTCAAACGTTTTTTATTTAAATTTGTTAAGAAGTGCATAACAACTCGAGCATTTCTTTGAGCGCATACACCTTTATATAGATGTGAACCACAGGCAGAGAACAAATTCTTGTTTATAATATCAAATTGTTGTTGACATCTATACATTTCGATATTTTCTTCTGAAATATTCAAAAACCTCTCAATAAATTTTTGTTTTTGGGCTTCTTTTGTAATGACTTTCGTATCTTTAACAGTTTCAAGAAGATAATTTCTCACTTCAATGAAATTAGTAGTCCCATCGTTCCAGCAAATATTATGATGATTTTGAGTTAACCAGAGTGCTATTTTACTTAAACATTATTGACAAATTCATAAAATTATATGGCATCATATTCTGATGACGTATATTCTTAGAGTTCATGTACACCTTTAAGTTTGTCAAATGATTTTGTGCAATTTCTCCATTTAATTTAAAGGCTATTATCGCAAAGCGTGGTCGCTTCCTATTAGACATTCCATATATAATGGGATCCCTCTGATAGTGATGGATTAAGATAGCAGTCCCAACTACAAAAGGCACCACCATTTTTGGTCAAACTAAACATTTTCAATTTCTTCTCATCACTATATGTGGAATTTCCATGTTATATTAGAATTATTCAACTTAAACTCTTCAGTTCCAATTTGCGGATAAAACACATCTTCCATACATTTAGACGTGAGCAATACGAGCACATGTTTACAATTTAACAAGACTTTATTATAGTCTTCTCCAAATCCAAGTAAAAATTTAAGAGGTATCGAGAAATTAAAATAACCACCGTTTTCAAGGACTGTATCAGACCCATTGAACCAACCAGAATTACCAAGCGTATGGCACACACTCCTGGGTATTGAAACTTAGTTTTTTATTTTTTAAGCTTGACGTTGTACAAACAAATCGTGTACGATCGAATTCAACTCCATTTAATTCATAACGAATTTCATCAAGTAAATAAGCCATACAGTTGTTTTTATACTCGTTCACGAAAAGAGTGAAAAGAGTATATTGGTTTTGTGCAATGTCCGTCTTGCTGTCCGTCCGTCCGTCTGTCCGTATGAACGCAATTATTTTCGCCGCTATTGAAGCTAGAGACTTGAAATTTTGGATATATACTCGTGTGTACCTGATAAAGTGTTAAGGATTTTGGGCTGCGCCCACTGGGGGCGTGGCAAACCGATAACACCTAAAATCGCATATCGCTAAAGTCCACAATTTTAAAGCTAGAGTCACGAAACTTGGTATGTATATAGCTGGTGACCTCCCCAAAAAGATTGCGACCTTGATATCCCGGCAACGCCCACTATAACGCCTCAAACGGCCCAGCTCCGCCGGAAATGCCTATGTCTCCCACACATTTGGTGGGTAGATAACTGGTCACCTCCTTTAAGCGGAACAAAATTTTGCCAACGACCACCGCCACCCGCACCCCTTACTTTTCCCCACCACCAGCAACACACAAATTGCAAAATACCGAAATTTTCTAAAAAAGCCATATTTAAGAACGTGAACGTGTATTACGCAGTCGGTAACGCCCGACTGCAACGTTCTTACTTGTTGATCATGAAGATTTGAAGACAATTTTAAATGAACACCCTGTAGAGATCCCCATAGTAAGCCTAACTGAAGC
Organism: Drosophila paramelanica; assembly: GCA_035043915.1. Lineage (NCBI taxonomy): Eukaryota > Metazoa > Arthropoda > Insecta > Diptera > Drosophilidae > Drosophila > Drosophila paramelanica. Next base: position 150,365 of record JAWNMO010000053.1, on the reverse strand, counting down.
ATCAAAAAATAGAGTCCTACAGTCCGAGAACATGGTTCATATACTCATTGCGTACCCCAGAATTAAATTCATCTGTACCAAGGCTCAACATACCAACATGTCACGCTGCAACTGCACGATGACACAGTAGCCGAATGCAAAATCGATGTTCTAGCGGTTACTGAGTGCGTAACAACAACATTCGCATCCGTTTGTAAGGAAATGACACAAGACACCTGTGCACGAGCACTGCATGCTAGGAGCGCTGACTCCTGCCGCACGCAACCAAGCCTACTGAACCCTGTCTCGAAAGCTGATGATGGAATCATAACGAAAGAGCAGCAAGCGTCAGTACAGACAATGGCCCAGAGATAACAACGAACGGAACACACCTCGTCACCTTCCGTTTTTCCGCAACCATCAATGGCACAAAATATGTGAACCAGCGTGAGATATTAAAAAAGGCGCCAGGCTTAGCAGGATCACCACTACTCAACATCGTTAGCCATGACACAGTTTTGAGTATGCCTTAACTTCATAGGATGAACAATAATAACCTTCGTGTCATCCAACAACTCAAAGAAGAGTTGGCGTCCGCCGACTCATCTAATATGTGGACTATTGTTGCTCTCAGCATCATCCTAAGTGGCTTAATCATCATATGGCATATCACGAAGAGGAAAAAAGCTTCGCGGGAAGCACAAAGGGTCGTCAACAGCTACAAGGTGACCGAGGACGGTCATATACTTGAAGGGGGAGTAGTTAACACATAAGAATTGCACATAAATACTTTGTATAAGAATATTGCACAATAATAATATTTACACATTTGCTCTAACCATATTCCGCTGACGCATGAGTTTGGCCCCCCGACCACAATGGTCAGCATCGGTAACCTGATACTTGACTATGCTGCAAGTATCAGCGTTATCGCTTATGCTGAGTCGGCTTGCTGGCTGTAGCTTTGTAGCTCTTGCGCCCAACTTTTAAGTTTAGCTTCAGTTTAATTTTGTAATACAGTTCAGTTTTGTATTGAGGTTTTAAGAATAAACCAGCACTACTCCAGCACACTGCCGTAAATATATTTGTTATAATTTCTGATCATTGCTGAGCCACAAACCCAGTGAGTAGAAAAGTGAGTGAAGTCAAGCCCTCCATAATAATCGTCATAAAAAAATATAATTACGCAATCAACGCTGGACCTGCCTTCGACGCCTAGTTCACCGCTGGACCAGCCCACCTTACTTAATTTATATATAACAACAGTTTACATATATACATATATTTTATATATAAATTAAACAACTGTAAGTTTTTATTTAAAGAAACATAACTGTTCATTTATAGTGCTGCTTGATAACTAAATTATGCTAAGCCAAAACTCTGCGCAGCTGCTGTAGCTGCTGCTGTCGCTATCGCTATTGTCGATATAGATGTTGTTGCAGCGTACGTGGCTGTGACAGCGCGTGCATACATGTGGCCCCAGTATTCCGCAGTGATGCAAACGAATCTGAGACGACGTTATTATTATTACAGTAGTTTATTTATTATATTAAGGATGTATAGTTTTACAAAGTTTATACTAAAGGTGTGTGTGTAAAATGTGACTTTAATGAGTCTTTCGAGTTTTAACGTAAATGCTTGTGTATCCTAAGAGATTCTGGCACCGACTGTCTTGGATCTCACCACACGCTTAACTTGCTCTCTCATTCTATGGTGTCTTTTAATAGAGACGACCACTTCGCGGTTTTCTCTCATGTCAGTTATGTTGTTGTTCTTTACCGATTCCAACATTCGGCCCTTCTGACGTAGGATTCGATCCGAATTCCTTCATGAACTCTGCCACAGTTGATGTTTGACACGGACCTTCTCCCTCTCCTACCTGTTCGACGTCATAGCGCCCCATGTTTGTGAGCTTTAGCTATTTTGTACGGACCAAGATATTTCCCTTTCAGTTTTAACCCCACTCCATATTGAGTACGCTTTATATCAACTAAATCATTTACCTTATACTGTTTGTCAATTTTTCTTTTTTTATCAAAAGCTTGTTGATTTTCTTTTTGCAACTCTTTAATATTCTCCCTTGCTTCTTTACGCAATTCATTTTGTTCAGCATCCAGCTCATCAATCAAAGCCTGCTGTGCTAATTCTTTTAAGCCTATGCTTTCTGAGTATCGCATATTAACACCTGATAAAATCTTAAACGGCGCAATCTTTGTGCTTCTCGGCTCTATATTATTTATCGTCTGCTGTACTCTTCCTAAATGTTTATACCTGGACTTTCTATACTCAATTTCGACAACATTGGTATCACAATTTTGTGCATTTGTTCAACCTGCCCGTTGCAACGCGGTACACCTGTTGTGATCATTAAATGCTGTACATTTTCTTTTTCACAATAATCTTTAAAAGCATTTGCAGTAAAAGCTGCAGCTCTGTCTGTTACAATTCTACATGGGTTACTAAAAATTACTGCTTGCCTTTCTAAGCAACCGATTACCTCATCGACAAGTGTACTACGTGTAGGATAAAGCCATACGTACTTTGAAAATGCATTAACAATCATCAATATGTGATTATAAAGCTTCTTGGTAATCTCCAATGGTCCTCATACCCCTGGCTCTCAACAAGACTTCTAAGAGCTTTCGTCCAGTCATCCGCCATTTGAGCTTTTTTTAGTTTATGCATCACACTTTCTGTGACTAAAAAACAAGCAACACGGCTCAAAGTGTCCACATGCCTTATTTTCGTACCTTACCGATGTTTTATCTCATTCTCAAAATCTTGCAAGTACATCGCCCATCTGGCCACTCGCAAAGGCACCTCTTTCTTTTTCATAGTCATGGCGAACGCATTACAATCAGTGATGATTTTAAACTTCGTTCCCAACACATATATTCGCCATTTTGTTAATGCTCCGATTACTGCCAACACTTCAAGCTCATACGAGTGATATTTTCCTTCGCAAGGCTTTATTTTGCGACTCATATACATAACTGGATGTAACATATTATCTTCTGTGGATGATATATATACATATAGCATCTGTGTGTATCTCCATTGCTAATTTCGGATTCTACAGCTTTAAAACGGGCTTACTAGTCAACGCTGTCTTTAGCTGTTCAAATACTACTTGCTACTATTCTTTAAACTCGAATCTTGAGTCTTTCCGCAGCATTTCCGATAATGGTTTAGCAATCACTGCGTACCCATCTATGAACTTTCTGAAGTACGAAGTCAATTCCAGAAAACGTTGTATAGCTTTTTTATCTCGAGGTATCGGAAAATTAGCTACGGCCTTAGTTTTCTCCTCGCTAGATCTAATCGTACCCTTCTCGACAATGTAACCTAGAAAACCTACCTTACTTTGCAGAGCCTGGCAATTGTTCCAATTTATTCGCAGACCATTTTTAGATGCAATCTGAAGGACTCTTTTCAGCTTTTCTAATCCTTCTTTTACATCGATACTTGGAATGATAATATCGTCAATGTAAGCTACTGCATCTCCACTTTTAACCAATTCGCGCATGACGGCCATAATAAATCCACCAAACCCTGCGGGCGAGTTTGATATCCCAAACGGTACAAACAATAACTCGAACTGCCCTTTTTGCGTAACGAATGATGTATATTTCTGCGACTGTGGCTCGACCGGTACATGAAAATAACCGTTTTTCAAGTCCAGCGTCGTAAAAATCATTGCTCCCTGTAACTTTTCAATCACACTGTCCATCTGTACCACTGGAAAATAATCTCGTATTATTTTCTCGTTAAATTTTCGATAGTCACAAAAAAGACGCTTTTTTCCATTTTTCTTAACTACCAGCACGATAGGAGAAGCAAACTCTGACGTACTCGGCTTTATTATCTTTTCTTCCAGCCAATCCTTAATTTGCTCGTCAACTATGTTTTGCTCACAATATGCTAAGCGCCGTGGATATTGATAAATCGGTAACTCATCCTTCAACACGATTTTCATTTGAACAGGACTATCAACATTTCTTTATGGCTGATACTCATCAATTAATCGCTTTGCTCTGTCTGCCTGACTTGGATTCAGATGGTTTAACTTTATTTCGTCATTGACTTCCTTCTTCTCTAACGATAACAAACACAGACTTTCAAACTCTTTACGTAATTCTGGACAATGCTGATTACCTTTTCGATCACTATTGCTCTCATAGCCCTCAGCAACAATGCGAACAAACTCTGTACCATTTTTGGTAACTTTCATGTCTATATTCTCTAGAATTGTTCTTCCCAAGATCGCTTCAAACGCCATGTCTTCATCTGCTACTACATAAAATTCAACATCCATGTTAATGTTATCAATCTTCACAGGAATTATTACGCTACCGAATGTCACTATCTGACTCTTGCCAATGCCGGTTAAACATTTTGCCTGGCCTCTCAAGCTACCATTACTTAACTTCAGAAAAACATTTCTACGCATCAAACACAGATCTGCTCCTGTATCCACCAATCCTTTAAAACTAAATTTTTCACTCACAACAGTTTTTAATTCCAGTCCGGATGAAGTAAACATGCTTGTTGGCTTTGTTAATACCTCATCTTGCACAATGTTGGTTGATTTTTCTTGCTTAATCGGTACTTCGGCCCTACACTGAACTGCTCTATGTCCTGGTTTATTACTTCTAAAACAATTAAAATCATTTTTTGTACAGTCCTTTTGTAAATGTGACTCATCTCCACACTTATAACATTTCCTGACCGTGACTGACACTCTTTTAGATTCATTTTCTACTATGCTGCTATGTGATCCATATTTGCTTAACGGCTTCCATGGACCTCGCATCTTTGGGTATGCCTCGACCTGGATCTTTAATTGTCTCATGTTCCTAACTTGATACAATATGGCTTTATTAACTTTTGAATCACGAATTCCGTTAACAAAGTACTCTATCAAACTCTCGTCTTCCAAATCAATGGGCTTTGCTATTTCCATTAACGCATACAAATATTCGTTCAATGTTTCCTGCTTCTTCTGCTGTCGTTTGTTAAGTCTTCGGTGAACTTCTGCTGATTACACTCTGACACAAAATTCGTCGAGCAATGCAAGTTTCAATGCACCTTAATCGCGAATATTACGCTGGCTGCGAATAAACAACTTCGCTGCACCACTAGCAATTGTTTGGCATAAACGAATATTTGAACCTGACTCCACTTTAACGTAAGCGTACACTCTTCAAGTTCTTCTATCCACTGATTGATGTCTGGAATATTTGAACCAGAGAATTGCGATACACTACCTTTCACGTCCCTTAACGTGAACCATGACCTCGCTACCGGTACATTTTCTATGTGTCGAGTCTGGCCTAATCCAGCTACACTTTCCTCTCTGTTTGGTCCATTACTGGGCCGCTCTACAACTTCTGAAACACTTCTAAATAATACTTCATCATCTGCATCATTATCACGCTCATTCGCCTCCGTCGATTGCAATCCAAAATAACCCATCAAACTTTTTTGTAAGTCTGCTTTTCTTACACTCGTACTGAGTCCAAGCTCAGCTAACTTTCCGCGCAAATAAGTTACGAGCAATGCCAATCTCTTCAGTATTCATTTTTTCACTTTTCGTAGTTTTATCGGAAACTTATTTAAAATTAAAATATTTTTAAAATTTTGCCAACTTGGCCAATTGCCGACGGGAACACGCCAATTTTCAATATCAGTGACTCTCAAACTCCATTAACATGTATATCACCTGTCAAATCAATGTTAAACTAAAACTATGTTAACTTGACATATATCACTATGTTAGTTTTTCTGCAAGTTTGATCGGTTTTTCGTCATCGATTTCTGTTGTTTCTTTGCCTCCACTTTGTTTCGTTTGCACGACAATTTTCTGCAACTAACCACGACCTTTCCACAGACAGTTCTCACCCAGCCAAAGCTGCTTGCCTCTATTCGTCTGCACACGTGCGTCTTGCCGTTCTTACTTCTCTGCTACACGCCTTTTGCCTTGATCAGCTCACCACAGCAGCAACACTCTAGCCTCTGCTTCTATGTTCTCTGTGTACTATCCCAAGCGTCGCGTCAGTAACGGTTCTTCTTCTGTCTCTCCTGCTTCTTCGTGTTGCCTTGTCGCCCTTCGTAGTCTTGTCGCTTTGAACGAATTTCACAACTTCTCGAAATTTCGTTCCGCCGCATACAGCTTTCTCTGTCGCACTTAAGTGACTTACAACAGTTTTCCAAGTCTTCATTTGCAATTTTACTCTTACACAACAATCTTTGTTCACTACCGCATCACTTAAAAACGAAATAGTAAATACATCACACATTATTGGTATATAGTTTATGTAAAATGTTCACAATCCCGGTTGAGCCCCCAAAATTGTGTTATTATTACAGTAGTTTATTTATTATATAAAGGATGTATAGTTTTACAAAGTTTATACTAAAGGTGTGTGTATAAAATGTGACTTTAATGAGTCTTTCGTGTTTTAACGTAAAGCGGCCCTTATCACCGCATACTACAAGGGCAAAACAGTTGGCAGGGCGTTTCCTAGGGTGACCGTACAATCTAGAGAGAATAAGGTAAAGAGAGGCTCACCACGTTTCTTTGGCGGGAAGGCCAATTACCGAGGTGACCAGCTTTATAACTAGACAGCTGAGCGACAAGTGCACAAGTGAACAAGTGAGCAGATGCAGAGGTTATTTCTAACCTTTTTTTTTCTTTTTTATCTCGTCTTTTTGTGAGCGTATGTCGGCGTAAGTTTATGTTAAAATAAAAGTGACTATGTACTAATTGTGTTCTTACAAACAGGTCACGCCGAAAATATTTTTCCGTCCAAGAAAAACTAAAAAAACGATATCCGGGAGCCAGGTGCACCGGCAAAATTCTTCTTGCGCCCACCTTTTTTGATGCTCGTCACAGGCATTGAGTGAGAGGCACGGCACCCGGATGCAAAAGGAACACTTCTAAAAACCCCAGAAAACATCAGAGTAGGTTTGTTCCGGCTAAATCTGAATCGGCCGCCGTCCGCCCCCACCTGTTTTTGTCCAGTCCGTCAAGGCCGACTCCGTGGCCAATTAAGAACCCCAAAAAAAAAAAAAAAATAAAGCGCTCGCCGCCAACTAGGCGTGGTGAAATTTTAAGAATTGCCGGGAATCGGGCACTGCGCGCGCAGCCCAAAATAAAATAAAAAAAATACACTTGCCGCTACTATTTGTTTGTCTAATGTTTAAGTTTATTACATTTATATATTCTCATGTACGTCATTGAGTCAATTAATTGTTATTTATATTAACATTTTAAATCCGGACTTCGGATTTTTTCCAAATTAATTGTTTTTGCTAAAGTCTGTTTCTGGCCCGAGGTCATGGCAGAAATACCCTCACAATCCCAACTGTCCCCCCAATTAGAGCTCTGCTAGGGTACGATAGGGAGCGTGGTCAGACGAGGTAGCGTGTGGTATCTTTATTATATTTTTTTTGACGTCGTTTCTAAAACGTCTATTTAGCAAACATCAACCTCCGTTTGATCTAAAGTTGTAATTTTTTGTAAATTCATGCGACTGTTACAATTAAGTGCCGCCATCTAGTGACTATTGCCATCTTGAACGTAGAATTGTTATCTTGAATAAGAATGTTGTCAATTAAACTCTGTTCGAAAGTAAATTAAGGATGTCTTGTGAGTAAATGTAAGGGAGGGGGAACCGCTGAAGCCATGGAATAGGTCAACCGCCAGTGCCAATTATTGGGCCATGGGCAACAAAATTTAAATCTGCCCATTGCACAAAGGGCGGGTACGTCGTGGCCGATAACACCAGGCCTGCCAACTTGCTCGGTCAGTTCCATGTTTATTGTATGTAGTTGTGAGTGTAGGCTGTTTGTGTAGGGAATTTTTGTACCGTCTAAGGGTAGCGTTGAGGTTACCCACCCCTGCGTACACTGAGCTAGCCGCGGTTGCCCACCGAAATTAAACAGACGTGTTGCAAAATATGGCGCCCAATCTTGAAAACCTCAGGATCGCATTAGCCGTGCTCGATGAGGCGGTTTTTTGCGATCAGCGTTGAGCGGGAGGTATTTTAAGTAAACAATAACAGATCCGGCACGGCGATGCCTTGCGAAGCAGACGGCTACTCTGTGGGCAACTAACAATAGTCTTTTTGTGTAATTGCGCGGCATAAGACGACTTTGAGAGTATCCGGAAGCGTTGTTTTTCGTGTTTTGAGAATATGCAAATGTTTTTTCGTAGGCCTCTGGTGACTCGTCTGGTCGAAATGGCACAGGACAATTGCACCAAGGATACGAATTTGAGACAGATCAAGATTGTCGATGTGCCGGTATGTGACTTACTCTTTTAGAAAGAAGTACAGTTCGCCACCGGGCACAAGAAGCGACAATCTTGACGGTGACAACAGTCAGATCCAAGTAGGGATACAAGCACGTAGTTGTCTGTATTTTTGTTTTTTTTTATTTTGTTATTTGATTATGTGTGAGTTTCTGCCAATTTGCCAATGGTACAGTTAAATTTTAGCCATGCGCCGCACCCTGCTGATGGTTGTCGAGCCGGCAAACAAACTGAACTGAAGAAATGCGCAGCTGACGATCGAACCAGTTGACCTCAATTAATGTTGTTTGTATATTGAGTAGTTTCTGTGTTGACCGCAACGAGTTGGTAGATGGCGTAGGTTGGAAAGACGGCTAATTCCGGCAAACAGCGATTCCCCCTTACAATATATGTTTGTGTTAGTGTTCGATATATTGTCTTCTGTTGGTCGTTACCTGTTGCCTTCTATATACTTTCTATTATCTATCATCTATTATCTTCTATCTATTATCTATTATCTATTATCCATTATCTTATATATATTATTTATTATCTATTATCTTATCTATTATCTCTTATCTATTATCTATTATCTATTTTATATTATATATATTCTATTATCTATTATCGCTTATGATTTATAAATTATCTTTGAAATTACGTAAACATACAATATTTAAATTGCACAGTTAAATTTAGAATTGATAGAACTGCTTGTAGCCATGACGGGAAGGGAAAATTCGGAAACCGACGCCGCCCATTCATATCCGCTGAGCTCGGATACAAACAGTGCCGCACAAGAAGACTCGTGGGAAGAAGGAGGGGCACGAGTAGTGGGGGCCATAAACCTAGCGAGCCAGTAAGGCCATCGGCACCGCTGCCAGGCGATTTTAATCCTGCAGTTATGGATTTCAACTCCCCGCCGGAGGAGAGAAACGTCCCTACAAAGCTCTGAGACGTAATAGAATCCGATATAGCGTCCGCCGTTTCTCTCTTCCAAGCCCACGAGACTTATCGACGGTCGACCGAAGCCGGTATCGCGCAAGCGTTTAGGGAAGAAATACGATTGGAGTTGTAGGAGATTATGAAAGCCATCAATGACTTAGTCAGGCCCACCCAAACTGCGAGCCGCGATCTGATCACGGGCGAAGTGGTTAAAGACGGCGTTGGGCCGGCTCAACCGCCTGAGCCGCCGCGGGCTTGAGGGACTCCATAGGGTGCTATATATACGCTATGGACGTGTACTCAGTGGTCCACCTGCGAGAAAAGTGCAACAAGGTCGAGGCGAGCTTAGGTCTGCGTAGTACTCCAGTAGCGTACGGAGCACACCGGAAATACGCAGGGCAGGGCAAGTGCACTAGAAGGCGACCCCCCAGATGATCAGAGAGTACAGCCAGAGGTAGAGGAGATTAGGGCAAAGCCGGCCAGCGTGAGACCCGGATGTTAAAACTGCGGCCAGCCAGGACACGACTAAACGAACAGCGAAAGATATTTTGCTACCGCTGTGGCAAGCCGCTCCACTTTCGCTCCAAAATCCCCGGGCTGCACGGAAAACTAAGAATAAAATTTTTGAAGCACGACAGTTGGATGGGATGCGTTTGGCAAAATCAAAAAGGCACGTGAGCGATTCATGAAGCGACGCTTGGTGCGAAGGAGAGAAGTCGAGGCCGTCGGAATAGGCGAGAAAACCGATTTGAGAGAGTTCGCTGAGGTCAGCATTAGATATTGCTGGGCTGATGGGCACAGACGCCTCGGTTAGTCTATTGGGACGTGGCTCTCACGAGTTTCTATCAGAAATCGGATTACCGACAGATCGCTATGTAAAGCTTCGTGATCGATCCATTATAGGCCGAGTTCAGGTAAAATTTGCATATAAGCAGGTTGAAAAGGACATGAAGCTCTATATTTGCCCGTTACTAGAACAACAGGCTTATTTGAGAATCGATTTCTGGCGCGTCTTCGGATTAGCTCCTGACGTCGTAGGCCCGGCCGAGTCCAACGCCCCGATAATAATGGAGCCCAGCGCAGTCGATGAAATTGCGCACTACTCGGAAGAAAAAGGACCGGTAGTAAAGGCTGAGGCATGGGACTTGGGAAAGGACCAGATAAGTCAGTTGGACGCGGTGAGGGAAGAGTCTTTAGCTTTTGAGAAGGAAACTTGGCTAGGGAAATCGACAATGGAGGTGCATATGATCAAGCTGATCGAAGAGACGGTACCGGTGAAGGACCGCCACTATCCTCTATCTCCCGCGATGCAGGAGGTAGACAAGATGTTGGCCTTGGGAGTCATCGAAGTCAAAACTCGATTCGGCTTGTATGCTCGAAAGCTTAACGCGGTTACCGTCAAAGACGCCAATCCGCTCCCTTGCATTGAGGGTATACTGTCGCGGATCGATCAGACATTCTACATTTAAAGCGTTGACCTTAAGTTCGCATTCTGGCAAATTGAACTAGAGGAAAGTAACAAAGCGGGCACGGCCTTTACTGTGCCAGGGCGTCCGCTCTTCGTAACGGCTTTGTAACGCAGCTCAGAGACTGTGCCGCCTTATGGACAAAGTAATCCCTACGCTGCTTATGTGCAATGTGTTTGTATATCTGGACGATCTTCTGATCATCGCACCAGGTTTTGAGACGCATTTAAGATGTTTGAGACCGGTAACCAGAGCCTGCGGGAGGCGAACTTGACGACCGAGCTAAAAAAATCCAGGTTCTGCTTAAAGAGTCTCAACCTTCTCGGGTTTATAATAGGCGGCGGAAGCTTACATACGGACCCTGACCGCGTAGCAGCAATTCGACAAATCCCAGAACTCCATTGACAGAAACCTTTAAAGGGAACACGAGAGGGAAGTTCAAGCTTAGCAAAGAGGCGGCCGAAGCAGTGCGAGCGTTGAACGAGGCGCTTACGTCTGCTCCCGTACTGGTTCACGCTGACTTCTCGCGACGCTTTTATGTACAATGCGATGCATCCCATTTCGGTGTAGGGACTGCCCTCTTTCAGATAGATGCCGAAGGCAATGAAAGAGCACAGAAAGGGAGCGGACAACGTAGTCGCTGACACCTTGTCACGCAGCGTAGCCGAAATCTCGCTGGAACTAGAGCAGTCGGTAGGGATACAGACAGTGGCGTTTATGTCTGCAGAATACCAAGAGTTGGTGCAAGAGACAACCAAGAATCGGGATCGTTTGCCAGACCTCCAAGTACAAGACGGACTGCTGTACAAGCGGATGGGGTTTGAAAGGCTTGAGGATGAAGTTGGCATGGAAATTGTGGGTGCCAGATCCGCTATGCTCGACGCTGATGGAGCAGGCCCATGTGGACGCGAAGGCATCTCATGAAGGCGCAGCAAAAACGCTCCATTTGCCAAGAAAGGCAGTTTTACTGGCCCAACATGACGGCTCATGTGCGCGAATACGTAGGCAGATGCGGGGCTTGTAAGGAAACCAAGGTACCGAACCACCGATGCAGGTCTCTATTGGGCACGAGGTAAAAACGGAACGGCCATTCCAGAAAATCTACATAAATTTGCTGGGAAAATATCCATGTTTTTCAAGTTCGGCGTCCCCAAGATGATTTACTCGGACACCGGCCGACAATTCGTCTCGATGAAGTTTGAGAGCATGTTCGACGCCTATGGAATATCCCACATGAAGACGGCAGATTATTCCCCCAAGAGCAACGCAGCGGAACGTGTAAATCGCACCGTGTTAGCGGCGATCCGATCCTACTTAGAGCAAGACTTTCGGGAGTGGGATGCCTATCTGCCGGAGATAGGAGTCGCAATCCGCAATGCTGTCCATAGCGCACCTGGGGTAACACCGCTTTTTGCTGCCTTTGGGCAGAACATGTACCTAAATGGAGCCAGCTATAAACTAGCGCGGAGAACGCGGTCCCTGGGCAAACACACGATCTCTGATCTGGTGGCACAGGACAAAATCCGTGAAACAGCACCTGCACAAAGCGGTCGAACGAAGCAGACAACACTGCGAAAAACGTGCGCGCTAATTTCACGCGGTACCAGGGCAAGAGGTTTATAGGCGGAACTATGTGCTGAGTGACTTAAGCAAAGCCTTCAACACCATATTTGCCAGGAGATTCCGAAAGTGTTGCATAGTCCAAGCCGTGGGAAACAACGCCTACGATGTTGAAGACGGGAGCGGCCGATCACTGCGTGTAGTGCACGCAAAAGATCTGAGGGTGTAACAGGACGAAGTGGGTGTGGCCTACGTTGGGCGTTCTGCAGAAGTGGGAAACCAGTCAAACGGAGCCAGCAAATGCGCACGGCAATTACGTCGTTCTGGGTTACGCCCAGGCAGGGCCTTTCCTAGAGTGACCGTATAATCCAGAGAGAAAGAAAGAGAGAATAAGGTAGAGAGAGGCTCACCACGTTTTTTGGCGGGAAGGCCAATGACCGAGGTGACCAGCTTTAAAACTAGACAGCTGAATGACAAGTGCACAAGTGAACAAGTGCGCCAGGCCGAGGTTATTTCTAACCTTTTTTTTTCTTTTTTATCTCGTCTTTTTGTGAGCGTATGTCGGCGTAGGTTGATGTTAAAATAAAATTGACTGTGTACTAATTGTGTTGTTTCACACAGGTGACCAACGGCAGGTCACGCCGCAAATTACCTTCCGTCCAAAAAAAAAATATAAAAAAACAATATCCGAGATTGGCCGCAACGCATACGCCAGCTGCACCGGCATAATTCTTCTTGAGCCCACCTTTTTTGAAGCTCGTCGCAGGCACTGAGTGAGAGGCACGGCACCCGGAGGCAAAAGGAACACTTCTCAAAACCCCAGAAAACGTCTGAGTGAGTTTGTTCCGGCTAAATCTGACTCTGCCGCCGCCCGTCGCCACTTGTGTTTGCGGGCCACTTAGAGGCTCGTGTCCAGTCCGCCAATGCCGAATCCGTGGCCAATTAAAAATCGAAAAAAAATAAAAGGCTTACCGCCAACTAGGCGTAGCGAAATTTTAAGAATTGCCGCGAAACGGGCCCTGCGCGCGCAGCCCACAATAAAATAAAAAAAAATACACTTACCGCTACTATTTGTTTGTTTAATGTTTAAGGTTATTACATTTATATATTCTCAAGTACGTCATTGAGTCAATTAATTGTTATTTATATTTACAATTTAAATCCGGACTTCGGATTTTTGCCAAATTAATTATTTTTGCTAAAGTCTATTTCTGGCCCGAGGTCATGGCAGAAATACCCTCCAACTTTCTCGGTCAGTTGCTTGTTTATTGTATGTAGTTGTGAGTGTTGGCTGTTTGTGTAGGGAAATTTTGTACCGTCTACGGGTAGGGTTGAGGTTACCCACCCCTGCGTGCAATAAGCTAGCCGTGGTTGCCCACCGAAACTGAACAGACGTGTTACAAATGGTTTTGTGCAAAAGTATGTAACAGATAGAAGGAGGCATCTCCGACCCCATAAAGGCTATAAATTCTTGATCAGGATGACGAGACGAGTATGAAGGCAGAGATCTCGGAAACTACAAAAGCTAGAAAGCTGGTTTTGTGCTTATTCAGTTCGTAAATATCATACGCACATCACTTTTTGGATAACTTGCTTTGTTTTATTAATGTCGATAAAAACCGACAACAACTTTTTCTTTTTTTTTTTTTACTACTTCTCGGAGATTATAAGAGCTAGAGGCAACAATATACGTTAAAACCGCAAATCAAATGGTACAGGCCTGAAAATTGGTTTGTACATACATTACAATGCTCTTAATAAGTTCTAAACTTTCTATCATACATATAATTTATCAGAAAAAAAAGATTTCGTGCATTTGTGTGTGAATGTGTGAATTTTTGTATGTATGTATGAATTGAATTGAATTGAGATTGAAATGTTTATGAAAACAGATCGCAGTGTTCAGGGTATCTCGTAGTCAGGCGGCCCCGACTAGAACCCTCTTACTTGTTTTTTTTTAAATCATTGAAGCCTTCGGTACATTTATATATACGTGCTACATGTGTCTCTGTGCGTATCCTTTAGCGACCACCGCACTTTTTCTCTACGAAAAGACTGCCATCATCTTTTGCACAAGATACCATTCTGTTACCTATGACTTTTCGATCTTTGGGTCGCTTTACGATTTGCCATATGCTGTTCTGAATTTGTGCCAAGAACTCGTCTTCAATTGCTCTTGTCGAATTGATACCGTTCTCAAAGCTAATCGCAGCCATAAATACCATTTCGCATTCTTCATAAGTTTCGCTTGAAGTGCCCTCCTCATCGGTGCTGTCGTTCTAAACCTCTTGAGTTGGTGGCTGATTATTTAGCGCAGCCTGCCACGCTGGCCTGTCCTCTCGAATTTTGAATGCCCTCTGCTGCGTTGCTGCTCAATTGGCTCCTGGAAAGACCGTTCTTGGTTATATCATCACCGCTCGTAGCTCAACCATTTGGTGCACCAGTGAGATTGTTGCCGAGGACTACATGTATGTTCTATCGAAGTCGCAGTCTCAGCATAGTCGCACTTAAACCCTTGAACATTCAAGAACTTATCATTTTTGCTGACTGATACTTTATAGTATTCTGGTAAATACACTTGATATGCCTTTGATGTCGTTGCATAACCAACCAGTACGCAACCAGTACGCATGAGCCCTTGATCAACGCATATGTGCGCAAATGTGTCACTGTCAGAATTTTCTTCGTCCTTCTGTATCTGAAATAACTGCTTCTGCCAAAACATTGCCAGCGCTCCACATTGTTTCATCTTGACCAGGGTTCGATTTTGCCTCTCTGCTAATCCATTTTCTGATTGGCAAAATGCAAAGTCTTTTTGACTTTTACTTTATTTCAGCTCACATGCGTTGTACAACCACTGTCACATTTCACATTTCAACAGAAATTAACTGCTGTGATTAGCAAATATCCATCCATGCATATGCATTGGATTACATTACAGCTGGAAATACTCGGTCAACCCCTGCATAGGCGCTGGACGGCATCATCCGGAACTAATACTGGGACCAGTCAGGCACCGTGAAGTCTTGCCTTGTCCTCCAGCTCGATTTGTCAGAATGCTTAATTTTAATCGACGCTGGATATGTAACTCGTTTAACCGAGAAGTGACAAATTCTCCTCGATGCCTTGTAACTCCTTATTCCATATCCCAAATGGCAATGCTACCCGGCCGTTGATCGAACGATCTTCCCCGTTGACTATCTTGGCTATGGATGCAAATGGGAGCGTATTAAGGCCTGGCCTCTCCAATAACTTTAAAGAAGCTCAAGCCCCTCGCAAACTTGGCCATAATTGAAATGCTTGCGAACACTCGAGGTTCGTTTTTGCTACACCTCTACACTGCCTAAAACGTTATCTTGCCTTTTTCCCCCATGTTGACAGTGGCCGCATACCATTTTTCTGTAGTCTGCAAATAATCTATATCGGGTTTATAACTAGTTGCTCAGCCGTTTATTACATGGTAAATTCCTAATCCTAGCATGCATACCAACTTTCTCAAACTTATGCTTATTTATTATCTTTTTTTCTACCTTTTTTCGCTTGATTGGATCGCGTTCCTAAGTTGGACTGTTCATGTCTAGGTTTCACACGTGTAGCTGAAGTTTCGCCTCTCCGACGCCGTGCGATCCCTGAAGCCATGATCCGATTTCCCACGGTTTCAGCTGATGAGCTTCTGATGCGCATGACGTGTTAGCTGGGAGTCATACACGAGTTCATGTTCCGAAGAGCAAGGTTGCTCCGTTGTGAGCATTTCGCTGATAGTTGGTGACTTTTGAGGCACCCCGCCAAAATGATCGGGTCTTCCTCTTCATGGTTGCTTTAATATCCACGCATTCGTCTCGCAGCTCATGAAGAATACACTTGCAAACCATAAAAGAAGAAAGCCTTTTTGATGATTGTGATCAATTTGTTTTTCGGTGGTAGTCGCAATGCGAGCATGGTATAGAAGAACTCTTCCACTCTCCGTTTGGCCCCTGCATCATTTCCCGATGCTCTCTCATGCAATCGAGCGCGGATGAAGGTATTAAACTTTAGGGGACATCACCAGCTGTCTAAGTACAGCATTTGGTGACTCTAGCTTTAAAGTGGTGGACTTTATCGATTAGCGATTTTAAGTGTTATCGGCTTGCCACGCCCTCAGAGAGCGCAGCCAAAGATCCTAAACACTTTATCTGACGCGAGTATTCACAAGTATATATCCAAAATTTCAAGTCTCTGGCTTCCATAGCGGCGAAAAAATTGCAGAAGCACGGACGGACAGGCGGACGGACGGTCAGACGGACAGCAACACGGGCATTGCCCAAAACCAATGAATTCTTTTCACTTCGTGAACGGGTATAAAACAATAGATTAAATATCAAATAATTATAATAAACAACAGCAAAATACGCATATAAATTCAAAAATTTATTTACATATATATCGTTTATTATTTATTTTAAACATTATTTAATAGAGAAAGTGCTTAAGTCTTTGGCGAGTAGTGTTGGCCAACTGGTTTACGTGATTTACGGTTACATACCACCGTTTGCCGGTGATGTCTGTCAGAATGGAGTTTGTTAGGGCCTAACCCACGATTTTGAGTCTGTTTACTTTTGCATATCAACAAATTATTGTACATGCTATGTTTGCAGGATGGCTTTAGTAACCAGCTCAATTTTTGACGCTTTGATCAGTAATTTGCTGTCAACACTCGACTTTTTGAGCCAAGCTGGCTTTTTGTCAAAGTACATGCAGGTAGCGAACATAGTTCTCCGAAGGGATGACTAAATTATTGAGCTGGATTTTGGGACAGTTATCATGCTTGAGCACAAACGCGCAGTTCAGTGATTTGCTCAGGTTGACGCAGTCATCCAACAAGTTTTGTGTGAGCTTAGTAGCACGCTTGGCTAATACCAAGGAATGCAGTATCATCTACGTATGTGGCAAGCAGCGTATTGCTTGCTAATGGACACTGCCCTGCGGTATACCCGCTCTAATGCGGCGGATGTTTGATTGTTCGCCCCCAACTTCTACTATAAGTGAGCGGCCAAGCAGGTAAGAACTGCGCTTATGGTAGGAGGGACTCCAGCTTGAACAGCTGGCCTTTATGGCACAGGCGATCAAACGGTTTCTGGATAGCCAGGTAGAGCAGTACTGTTTGTTTTCCAGGGCCTCAAGCACATGCTGTGCGACCCAATGCAATTGTGTGATGCTAAATGCCAAATTGAGGAACATGAATGGCACCCCGTGCATGTTTACGTATCATCGCAATCACAGTGCACATGCAAGGAGTGGGGAAGTGATGAATGCGAACCATGAAGTTATAAAGCAAAAACAAGAACATTACTGCCTTATCGAGTTTTTTGCAACACTGCTAGTTACGCCATTAATCAACAAATGGAACACCCGGGGAACTTAGGGTGATCGGCGAAATAAGATCTAGCTCAGAATTTAAGATTATCTAGGTATCCTGTACTTGACTCGGAGTCACGACGCCAAAGGGCGTGAACCGGCCCTGCAGCTCTTCCGCAAATACCGATGTAATCTCTACGTCCGATCGACACCTGGAGCTGTCAGATCGCATGTAGAGAATCCGTCTGACTGGCTATCGTTCGACACAATGCGTTGCCTTCTACAAATTTATCCCACGGTTCTTATTGGGTTCGGCGTTGCGAAGAAGGTCGTCGAGTTATTTGCACAGCTTGGCAACAGGCCGTAGTCCGGCAGCAGCATTTATAGCCTCGCCGAGGTGGACTGGTACAAGGTTGTTGAGTCGTCGACATCTGCCGGTAAATTAAGCTCCATGTTTAGAGTTACAAGCTGCTACAACTTTTGCCGGAACCGAGTGATGTTTGCCTTGCGAGGCAAACTATGTGTTTTGAACTCGACGACCAGGGGATTGTGGTCGGAGATAAGTTCAAACAGCTTGGATATACCACGATACTCTGACCTGATCCCAACATACACAGTAAAGTCAACTGCTGTCAGCAATTGATTGGCGTGCGAAGAGTGTGTTGGACAACCTGTGGCAAGTACTTGCAGGTCTTCTCATGCAATCCGCAAGCGCAATCCCACGAGATGTGTCCTTTAAAGCTTTCCAGAGATGGTGTTGTGCATTAGAGTCTCCAGTGACTAGGGGGACAATAGAGAGCTACCAGGGCTTCTTCGCCTTGATGGATGGCATCCTAAAAGTTCATAATGTGATCTGGAGCACCAGTGCGTGTCGCAAAGCAGCATGACATTAATATTATTACAGTGAATAAAAAGTTCCAGCTCAATGGCATTGTTTCGTAGGTTATTGGCGTTCCATACACCAGAGTAAAGGCCAATCTGGCTCATTACATTGACTAAAGAGAATCACCTGATTGATTTGCTGCTGCAGATTGTTTGACAGGTGAATCTGTTCCTGCTGCAGCTGATTAGTTTTCATATATGTCTGCTGTTGTAGATATTGTTGTTGCTGCTGAATCCGCTGTTGTTGATATCGATATCGCCACTGCTGATGTTGCTGCCATTGATGCTGCTGCTGAAGTTGCTGCTGTTGATAGTGAAGTTGCTCCTGTTGAGCTAGTACTTGTTGCTCGCTATGTTTACGTGCTCGCTGTTTCTTTATGCTGCGCTGCTTTTTCTGCTGCTGCTGAAGTTGTACCTGCTGACGCGGCTGCACAAGAAGCTGTTGCTGTTGCAACTGACGTTAACTGATGTGCGCGAGCCGCATCCGCGTAGCACAAATTACTCATGCAGATTTGTGTCGGAGCAATTTAATTAAAATTTACAGCAAGTAGGTGTTTACACGCCCTAATTAGGTGCTGGTACACCTGCCATCCCTCCAAATTTTCTGGATGTCTTTTTTCCACAATTTTTGCATTTTGGCTCGACTTTGACGTGCTTCTGACACTCGCTTGTGGTATACGCTGCATTTGACACAGCAAAACTGGTTTTGGCGTGTGGTATGGCCAAACTCCTGGCATCGATGGCATTGAGGAATGTCAACATGCCGATCTGGCCATTCAAAATTCCTGGCAGGATGTTTTTAGAGCATATACGTATTTTTTTTAGGCTCCAGATATACCAGGTATACACGTGATATCGATGGGAGCTGTCAAATTTATCGGTTTATGCAAGTACGGGGCGGGAGTGCGCGTGGCCAAAATTTTGTTGATGTTTGGGGGAGCATTCAAGGAAAATGTATCCCAAATTTCCCAGCTCTAGCTTTCTAACTGTGGGAGATATGGGTATATTCGGCCGGAATCAAATATTACATGTATGGAAAGGAATCACTTTTTTCGGCTAATCTGTTGCTGCCTATGGTATTTAAGAGTATGTTCACGACGCTGGTACCGGATACTTTTTAATTCACCTTGTTTTGTTCCAATTATATATACATATATATGTTTTTTTATTCTAATATTATTTTTATTATTTATATTAATTAATTCATTTATTTATAATTCTTATTTAAAAGGAAAATTAATTGAGTTGGCAAATTTTTGCTTTTTAATATTTTTAACAAAACATTTTTCGGTGCAATTTTTTTGAATATACTCAGCTCTGAAGTCACGCGTTTTTACTGGTATACCTTGTATGTCCGCATGCTCGCCACTCCTACATTATTCTTTACTATACTTGCTATATCTACTGTGGGTATATAACATACAAAAGTGTGGGTTTCTGCATAAATTTTAATAAATAATATATTAATTAATGATTTATTTATGTGTTTATAAAGTGAGACTTTATTATTTCGTAATTCAGCAAATAGGTGTCTAGCTTGTAAATGTTGTTCTATTGCGGTCTTTTCATAGATTTTATTCATTTATATGTATATTAAATGACAACCAATTAACGCAACTATGCAAATGCATGGGTGCAGAAGAGACGAATTTAAAAATCATATACAGTGAAGAAAAAAAGTGAACATACACCCCCATATGTAAATTCCGCACACAAAAAATCATAGTCCTTATTCAAAATAAGTAATACCCGTTTAGTCTCTTTATAATTATTATTTTGGAAATTTCGGTATTTTTAATTTGTGCGATGCGGTGGGTGGGGTGAATTGAGCATTTAAACTGTCGGATTTTTTGTTTCATGCGATTTGCTAGGGTGCGTTGCCGAAATCAAAATTAAAAGAAGGTAACCAACGTTTATATTGATAAACTTTTTATTTAAGAAAAGCTTAAACGTATTGATATGGCGCATACAAAAACTTGTATTTTTCACACTATTACACAAAGAATTTAAGTGAGGCGAAAAGGACATCCTAGCACCTTACGAAAGCCAAGGGACTTTCCAAAACTCTCTGTACAAAATTTGAAAGGCCTTCAAAATAAGAAGGCATTAAAAAGCGTTTCCAACTTTTTGGGAGCTTTATTAGGTAATATACTTGCAAACGTAAGTTTTTATATAATTTGTGTTATTAATACAATTGTAATTTGTTTCAGAATCGATGCCTGAGTGTCAGCAAGGAACAGCTGAACAGCAGCTTCTGAACGAAAAGCAGCTTTAAAAAAGATTATATTTCAAAACAATCTGTATATCAAAAATTAAATCTAATGTAAACTAATATGGTAAAAAAAAAAAAATTAAGGTACAAAGCAAATTGTGTAAATATTTTATTTGGTCAACAAAAAGCTGGTTGCTTTTAAACTGCAAACTATGAAACGCAAGGGGGAATTTACTTATTTTACTTTGTACCGCAGAGTAGGCGCTACACCGAATCGAATTTTCGGCGCTTAGCGTTCCCTTCTGCATTGCTTTGTAGCGCAGAGTAGGCGCTAACCTTGAACCGAATTTTTGGCGCTAAGCTTTCCCTTCTGCATTTCATTGTAGCTCAGAGTCACTACTGACACAAGGTTGTGCAGTGGTAAGCGCTTACATAAGCGGACATCGCCGAACAAAAATCGCCGCTAGAACGCACTAGAAGCAATCGAGTGAGCACCGATTACCGACACTTCGTGTGCAGTTTTTCGGCGCTCATGAAGCAGTTCCGAGTACTAGAGGGTAGTGATAGAACGCATGTACATGTATGTATGTATGTATGAAATGCATTTTACGTAAGTGTTGACGGGCCACGATGTACATATTTCACAGCTACGTTTTTGATTGAAGCATTCTTATTTGTTGCGATTACGTTTTCTGATTTAATACTATAATAATATACATTAAGTTTAAATAGTTTTTTTCAACGGCTTGTGTTTTTTTAAAATAAGTAAATGCGAATATAAAAGTAAGGATTAGTTCTTTAATAGATTACAATATTTGTACATGCTCTACATATTTAAGAATTCTATTAACTCGTGAATATTTCCAATAATTTTTTTCCGAACTTCAAGTGGTTTATTTAAACTCATTTTTGCTTTTCAAAATTCAATGACCGTGGCATTAAGGCGAGATTCTGAAGGCATGCATATGCCTGCTTCTCCATAAATATCTGATCTTTGGTTTTGCCGCAAGCAACTCGAGCCCACTTTGGGTCCAACAGATGATCGGTGGAAAGACCACGAGATTTTTGATAGAACGGCCGATTCTCTTTTTTGCCCTCGTCAAACAGCATGTCCTCTTCACTACATAAAGTATTCTCTATGATGTTGCTTGGAGAGAAGTGTGTAACCGACTGATCTGACATAAGAAATTTGCTCGGTGTCTCTGTTTCAAACGGTTGTGTTTTCTTTCCATACGGTAAACAGTTAACGTTCCAGGTAGGAAGCAAAGATTTTCTGGCTCGCTTTGACCCAGGCGAATACACGCTAACATTTCCAAGAGTACTTGAATAGTCAGGGTTGGTCAGGTCTTCTCGCTCGTTTTCATCACCAACTCTACTTAAATTAATTTCATCATTCATCTGTTCCTTATTGATGATTTCAGCAAGATCTTCGACGAGACTCGAAGGACTAGATGGCACGTAGGAGCGCCCGTCTAGCTTTTTACCAATGGCAGCGAGAGCATTTTTAAAAGGCGTTGGAGTGCGCGGACCAACTATACCTACAGAGTATTCAATTTTAAAAATGTGAAATATGTTAATTGTAATGTACTTACTTTTATGAGGTGTTTCTATTGATGAAGCCTCCAATTCTTTTTTAATTTCCATTCCCACACGGTTAAAAATTTTAGTGACTGGCGTGCTTGCACGCAAATTCATATCTTCAAATGTTGTAAGACAAGGCGATTTCATGAATTGGCTTGGCGAAAAGTGATGCGATTTTATAGGTGTTATAGCTGGTGACTTAGACTTCATGGTGATTTTCGATACTTCCGAACTGCTACAGTTACTCCTCGATACATCAAGAATGTGTTTGCGGGATCGCTTAAGTATATTAGGTGTAGGTCTAAGTTTTACTTCCGTGTAACAGGCAGCCCCCACAGCAAGTCCATTCCCACTTTGTAAATCCAAATCTGAAGATCGAACAGTTGTATTGCGTTGAAAGCTCAAATCTTCACTTACATTTTTAGATTTAATATCATTAACAGCCAACTTTTCACAATACGATTCTAGCGTTGAAGTCATTTGTTTTTTTATCGAACCAGACATACTTTTATTTAATGGTGCTAATTTGCAATACAGCGCTTGTGGGCACTTGCCAATGCCACCAGTTTTAATTAATTCGATGAGACGTGTGCGTGAGCTTTTTAAATCACCTCCAACTACCGAATTAACAGATCTACGTTCAGCATCGTATTTACGGCGCATTGTTGAATTCCAGTGATTTTTAATGGCGTTATCGGTGCGTCCCGGCAGCAGTTTTGCTATTTTAGCCCACTGGTTTCCTAACTTATAGTGCGCATTGTAAATTATTGTGTCTTCCTCCTCTGTCCAAGCTGTCTTTTTAATATTTGGGTTTAGATGATTATGCCAACGTTCACGGCATTGTTTTCCAATCCGTCCATTTAAATATCGAGCAATCAGCGTCCATTTCTTTGGCCCAAATCGACGCACTAGTTCAATAACTTTCTCATCTTCGTCGCGTGTCCAAGGCCCTTTGATTAGCTCCGGGTTCAAAACTTTCGCCCAACGCTGTTGCACTTGTTGTTCAAGTCTATCTTTAAAGTGTGGCCCAATAATATCCCAGCATTCACCATGTTTTTCAACTAATGACTTTAGTAAGATGTCCTCTGATTTTGACCAGCGCTTACCAAAGCCATAATTAGGATGACCAGTTACCGTCTTAGCTTGTGTCTGCAGCTGAAATTGTACCGATAAATCGCTCTCTATATGTTTAACACATCCTGTATCGAGTTTGGACGAGTGCAATGTTTTTGATGAACATTTTAAACTCATAGTAACTTTGTTCCTTGACGAAAAGAGTCCATTACCATCAGCAGTTATATTGTCACCTTCGGTAGCGGTCTGGAGTTGGGAATAGTTTATTGAATTAGGCCCTGCATCAAAAATAGTTTCGGCTTCTTCATTATCCTGATCAGAATATTCAGACTCTTCGGAATCTTCTACTTCACATTCAAAGTTTTGACTATTATCGGGAAGCGGGCTTACAATGTCTTCCATGATAATTATTTTCGTGGTGAACAAAAATGAAAAACTTCCGGACAAACTTTTGCAGGGTGTATATAGTAATGAACGCTTCCACTGCAGTATAAGCACTTGACAATACTTGGTTTGTGAGGATAAAGTAAGTAATGTGCGCAAATTTCGCCAAGCGAATTGTTTTGAATTTGCTCTTTGCAGCTTAAACAATGCATAGACTCTGTTGAAAAGTGATTCGATCGCAATAATGGGTGCGTTGCATCTCGTTCTGAGCGGTCGATGATTTTTAACTCCGAGTGCAAATCATGTGTTCTCTTCAAATAAAACTCGTTACAATAATGTTGACTAAAAGACAAATGCTCATCCATTTATTTTAAAATAAATGTGCAAAGATATGTTCATATTTACATATTGAAAAATTAGACGCACAAATACTTTTATTTATTTGAAAGGCATAAAAAGAATGGTTTACCGTATTTTAATATTATATACAATATAAATTTCAATCAATATCCCTTAACAACGTTTTTTTCAGCTTTATTTAGTAACAATTGTTTCGCCATTACTAAATGGCGTCGATTGTACATTTTTATCGAATATGATTCATCACGATTCCAATCGAAAAGAATGTCATAATAAAAGCGACTTAAAACATCAGAAAAGAAACAAAAAAAAAACAAAAAAAAACATTAATGGAATTGGAAAAGCCAATAACAAAAGTTATGCACAAGCAGTACGACTAAATATCCAGTTTTGTCAGTTGTTTTAAGGATTTTTGACACATCTCTGTTGCTTGACTTTAAACTTAAACATATATTTATGTCAACACAACACTGCTAAAACGCAAACTTTCGACTCATTTAAATTTAATAATTGGAATTAAATATTATAAATTTGTTGTCCGATAATTTAAAAACCTCAATATTTTGCAATAAGCTGGTTCCTTGAAAAAACCTCATAAGTTCGTGAAATACCATGCATTGTAGTTCCCTCATTAATGTGTTTTTAATTGCAATTCTGTGAACATAAAACTTCTTATAAATCGTAATGTATTTTCAAAACATATAATTATTCGCAATGCAAAACAAAAAACAACTACCCCTTTTTATTAATTTTATCGCTTTTATGTTACTTTTTATATCCGTACAGTCTATTTATTCTAGATAAGAACGACAATCTGTGTTGATTTAGCCAAGTCCGTCTGTCCGTCTATCGGTCCGTCCGTCTGTCCGTTAGTCCATCTGCATGAACGCAGCTATTTGGAAAACTTCGAAAGCTACAAAGATAATCTTTGACTCATTTAGTTGGTATGTATCATACGCAGAAAAACTTTTAATATTAATCGATCGGGAAATCTGTGTCCTCGAATTTCGGATACCTCCCCCTAAAAAGCCCAATATTGATAAAACCATAAAAACCTCAAATCAAATACTATAGACCTGAAAATTTGTTTGTACGTACATTTGAATGCTCTTAATAAATGCTTTAAGTTTCATAACGATCATACAGCAGAAGAAAATAAAGATTTCGTTTCTGTAGTGGAGCCAAGCGTAGCTACTAAGTTAAGTGCATGCAGTCATGTATGAATGCAAACGGGTTGAAATCTTTACAAACACAGATCGCAAAGTTCAGGACATATTTTATTTGGATGGCGCCAACAAGTGCCATTTCGCTTGTTATACTCGTTCACGAAGTGAAAAGAGTATATTGGTTTTGTGCAATGTCCGTCTTGCTGTCCGTCCGTCCGTGTGTCCGTCTGTCCGTCTTTCCGTATGAACGCAATTATTTTCGCTGCTATTGAAGCTAGAGACTTGAAATTTTGGATGTATACTAGTGTGCACCCGCGTCAGATAAAGTATTTAGGATTTTGGCTGCGCTCACTGGGGATGCAGTTTTTGAGCTAGAGTCCGATAAGCCTCGAAACCGATAAACTTTAAAGGTCAAATCGATAAGTTTTGCATATTTGCACAATTTTAAAGCTAGAGTCACCAAACTTGTTATGAATATAGCTGGTGGCCTCTCCCACAGATTGCACCTTGGATATCCTGGCCACGCCCAATACAATGCCCTCCAGCGCCCCCGCCCTGAAAAATCGAAAATGGCTATATCCCCAACAATTTTAAAGCTAGAGTCACCAAATTTGGGATATACAGTGCCGCTCAACTGAATAGGTTTGAAAAATATTTCTTCTATTTTTCCTTCTCTCTTTGTTCCTATGGCATTTTTTCCTTCTTTCTTTTTTGTTTTTCAACATTCATTTGTTTACTCATAATATCACAAAAAAATGTAACGGGTTCTATGCAACGGTAAATTAGAATTTTGATTTTCTTGTAAAATTCGCGAAATGTGTGGTCTATTTTTGGCTCAAGTGAATAGGTTTGACAACTTTGACTTCACTTTTTGAATGACTGCGTGATTGAAAACATATAATTTCTTTTGTCTACATAAATTTAAAGTAATTGGTATCATTTTTTTTAATATGGGTCGGGGAAAATCCTTAACCGATTTTGAAAAAGGGCAAATTAAAGGCTATATTGAATCTGGCCTAAAACATAATGAAATAGCAAAGAAGATTGGTCGAAGCCAAAACGTGGTAAGCAATTTTCTTCGTAATGAAGCCGATTACGGAAAAAAAATTAAAGGAGGAAAAAAGTATGCTACAACGGCATCAGAGAGGCGACACATCTTTCGAACTGCTTCGAATTCCCACCTCTCTGCCAGTAAAATCAGGGATGAATGCGGTGTAAATGCTAGTTTGGCAACGGTAAAACGAGTTATTCGGAGTGCTAAACACTTAAAGAGATTAAAAATAAAAAAAAAACCTCCTCTCAATGATGCACGGAAGGCAGCGCGACTTCGATTTGCGCGGGATCACATGACATGGAACAAGGAGTGGAAGGCTGTGATCTTCTCCGACGAAAAAAAGTTCAATCTCGATGGACCGGATGGCTACAACTATTATTTTCACGATATGCGAAAAGAGGAATGCTTTTTGAGTCGTCATCACTCCTGTACAGGAGGCGTAATGGTTTGGGGAGCCATATCGTTTTATGGAACTTGCGAGCTGCAGTTTGTTTCATCAAAGATGAATGCAAATGTCTACAAGACTGTGCTCCAAAAGGCTTTTCCCCAGTTTTCCGAAATGTTTGGACCTATTCAATGCACGTTCCAACAAGACAACGCCCCCATCCATACAGCCCGGGTTACAAAACAGTGGATTAAGGACCAGAATGTCAACTTTCTCGAGTGGCCGCCATACTCCCCAGACATAAATATTATCGAGAACATTTGGGGACTTTTATCCAGTGTATGAAGGGGGAAGACAATTTAAAGACTCGGTGACCCTGGTTGAAGCGATTAAAAGAGCCTGGTCAACCATCTCGCTGAGTGAAATTTAAAAATTGTATGATTCCTTATCAACTCGAATGTATCAAATAATTAAGAATAATGGTGGTCATACCAAATATTAAATAATTTTTTTTTGAGGCATTTTCGACATTTTAGGGAGGGGGCGTTGGGCGTTCTAGTGGGCGTGGGCGGGATATCAAGGGCGCAATTTGTGGGGCAGGACACCAGCTATCTACATACCAAATTTGGTGGCTCTATCGCTTAAATTGCGGGATATATACACGTGTTATCGATTGGAACTGCCATATATAACGTGTTTTGCGATTACGGGGGCGGGAGAGGGCGTGGCCAAAAATTTTTTCCTGTGATTTATGGAGGAGCATTCTGGTAATATATCTCCCAAATTTGGTGACTCTAGCTTAAAAATTGTTGGTGATATAGCCATTTCCGATTTTTCAGGGCGGGGGCGCTGGTGGGCGTTCTAGTGGGCGTGGCCGGGATATCAAAAGGTCAATCTGTGGGGGAGGTCACCAGCTGTATACATACCAAGTTTGGTGACTCTAGCTTTAAAATTGTGCAAATATGCAACACTTATCGATTTGACCTTTCAGGTTTATCGGTTTTCGCGATTATGGGGGCGGGAGAGGGTGTGGCCAAAAAACTTTTTTTTTAATATTTGTGGGAGCATTCCTGCAATGTGTATGCAAAATTTGGTGACTCTAGCTCAAAAACTGTGGGAGATATATGCATATCCGATTTTTGAGAGCGGGGGCGCTGGGGGGCGTTATAGTGGGCGTAGCCGGGATATCAAGGTCGCAATCTTTTTGGGAGGTCACCAGCTATATACTTACCAAGTTTGGTGACTCTAGCTTTAAAATTGTGGACTTTAGCAATATGCGATTTTAGGTGTTATCGGTTTGCCACGCCCCCAGTGGGCGGAGCTCAAAATCCTTAACACTTTATCTGACGCGGGTACACACGAGTATATATCCAAAATTTCAAGTCTCTAACTTCCATAGCGGCGAAATTAATTGCGATTTTACGGACAGACGGACGGACGGACGGACGGACAGACGGACAGACGGACAGCAAGACGGACATTGCACAAAACCAATATACTCTTTTCACTTCGTGAACGAGTATAAAAACTACAACAAGAACTAACTAACAAATGGTATCTTAAAATTAAATTTATAAGTAAACAAAAATATTTCAATATTTGGTATGGCCACCATTTTAATCTACAACTAATTTAAGCCACTTTGGCATAGATTCGACGAGTTTTTGGGTGACTTCCGGCGTAATTTTGGTCCACTCTTCAACCAATGCAGTTGACAGATCCGACTTGCTGCATATCTTCCTTTCTCGGATGTTTGTGTCCAAAATTGCCCATAAATTTTCTATAACTTTTATATCGGGCGACTGTGTCGGTGGTTGCATAACATGGGGACAGTTCCAAATCAGTCTGTACAATACCCGACTTATGTTTGGGTCATTATCTTGGTAAAATCGGAAATCATCCCGAATTCGAAGATTCTCCGCACTTTCAAGCAAAATTTTTTTTTAATGTCAAGATAATGAGACATGTCCATCGTTGTCTAAATTCAATTAAAATTCTAAGCTTCCAACGCTGGCTGCTGACACACAGGCCCAGACCATAACGCTGCCACCGCTATGTTTGACCCTTGCCTTTAATTTTTTTTGTTTGCTGATCTGTGCTTGGTTGACGTCATTCATATGAGGGTCCGTCTGAGCCAAAAATATTAAATTTAGACTCATAAGCAAACATCACTTTTTTCCAAAACTCAAAATCTTTGCTTAAATGCCCTTTTGCTATTTTAAACGGCACTTCTGATTTTTTGCATTTATAAAATGTTTCTTGCGTACAATTTAGCCATTTAAGTTTTGCTCCCGTAGCACGCGGTGAATAGTTTCATGGTGGCACGACTCCCAACTCTTCCACTTCCCTCGCTGCTTTTGGAGCCGATAGTTTGGGGTTTTCCCGTATTTTCTGTACAATATAGCGCTCGTCCGTGGGATTGAAAATTTTATTAGGAGCATTTATCCCCTTGTTCTATGTTCTATTTTCGCAGACACAGCGGTAAATGATACTTTGGACAGTGGAGGCATTTAGTCCTAGCATATCCCCAATTTTCCTGCGCGAATGGCCATTTTTAAAATTATCGAGAACAAGCTCTCTCTGCACAATCGTCGTACGTGGTCCTATTTCACAAAACAAATTTTTCTGAAAGATTGGCTCACCAAAATCACAAAAAATTAACTTAAACTTACTACGAATTCAATGACTAAGGCATAGAAAAAGAAAAAACCGGACTATTGTGACATAACGGATCATTGCTCAGCTGCGTAATTATTGGTTGAAATAAGCTGTGGCTCTGATTTTTGTTGATGTTTTAGTTTTATCTATTATAAAATATAAAATAATGTTAAAAAATAAATGAAACCATATTTGATAAGTTAAACCATTAGGCGAGTTTAGTTTTTATAGCTTCCTAAAGTTTATTGTGGGTGCTGGCTTATTTCTAAGCAGTGAGCAACTGTATGTAAAATATTCAGTGCCAATATGAAGAAAAAAAACTTTACCAAAAAGCTCTAATGTATTTATAAAAAAAAACTGTTTGTTATTGATCTCAACAATTGGAAAGAACAACATTTATTTGTACATCGTGCCAAGCACATTTACCGCAAAACAAGGAGTAAGTACCACATAACATGATGTGAATTCGCTAAATCTTATAAAAATATTATGTATGTTCTTTGTTTTCCAGTTTCAAGACGTACAATATGGAAAAATACTGATTTTAATTATTCTGAGCGTTGCTTTTGCCCATTTGAACAAATTTACATATGAGCTCATTCCAAAAAGTCAGTGTATACTTTTTGGGCAACAACAATTTTTTCTGCCGATGTAAAAACTAAACATTTTCGAATTTTAAGATTAAATGGTCAAGTCCATTCATAAGTGGCAAAGTTTTTCCAGCTCGCGGATGCCTTCCCTCTTGTTTAATTAAGGACAATCGAAATACCAAACAAGTCAAAAATGCCAGCCACAATCGAGATTGATTGTGACAACAGCTTTGCAATACATCGTCCTATCTTATACAGTATCAATGTGGCCACAGCAATGACATCGTTGGTAAAAACCACTACTAACACCACATCCACACAATCACACCTATTTTCAGCGTTTATTCGTTTCTGGCTAACACCAAGGCCCAATCTCTTAACTATATTAAAAATGTCCACTACTGTACATTGGATTCCCGTACTGAGCTTATAAACGGCGGCAGTGTATATTACTTCATTCTGCATAGTGACACCAGCACCAACAACTATGCTGCAAACTGTGAAAACAACTCCGCTTCCCGAGATGGACAACAGGAAGCCACTACAATCGTTTCAGGTCAAGAAACGCAAAATTGCTCACCATACGTCTTACTCATACTCCCTGTCGCTACAGAAACTATAAGTCCGCAGCCAATCCAGTCGCCTATCTTTCAACAACCCGTTCCTATATTGGTCCTCCGTTGGTCCGCGAGGCTTTATTGAGGTATAGTTCGCTTTCACATCGAACACTCGTCAACTTATCGACTCATCGCAAGAAAACTTAAAGACCTGCATGTGCAATTTTACAGCATTCAACTTAGGGAGGGTAAGCTATATCGTGTTGTAGTCAAGGGCGTACACTTTATTGATAAGCTGAAGAAAAACAGACATAAGGTTTTTTATACCCATTATTCCACTAAACAAGGTACAGATGAGAAAAGGAATCTCTTCTTGCTTAGCATAGCATCTGCCAAAAATAATATCAAAGCCTTCTGCAAGCAAAGGGTACTCTTTAAAGCTACACGTGAAAGGTTGGAGATTGTGCAGTGTAGCCGCTGCCAACTTTACGGTCATATAGCCCGATATTGTCGTAATCAATTTACCTGTCTAATATGCCCCAGAACATTGCACGAGGATGGACTTACTAAAAGGAACTTTTAAAACACAAATCGACAAAATTCTCCAACCATACAAACAAATGAGCTGAGCCTCGCAAGGAGTTTGCGTATACCGTAAGTCAAGCCGACTGTTCTCTTGAATATTCAAAACACACCCGTCCAGCAGAAGCGAATCCACCAGTATAGCAGCACACAGTGATTGCACCTCCAAGCGCAACGACAACTTACACAAGACACACAGCGTGAGCAACTGTCTGAAGATTTGGGTCCCAAGCTTGACATGCTCATTACCACTATGACAACTGTAACACGTCTGTTTGGTTTCGGTGGGCAACCACGGCTAGCTCAATGTAGCCAGGGGTGGGTAACATCGATCCTGCCCTTAGACGGTACAAAAATTCCCTACACAAACAGCCTACACTCACAACTACACACAATATATAAGAAACTGACCGAACAAGTTGTCAGGCCTGGTGTTATCAGCCACGATGAACCCGCCCTTCCTGCAATGGGCTGATTTAAATATTGTTGCCCATCGCCCAAAAAGTGGCATTGGCGGCTAATCTATTCCATGGCTTCGGCGATTCCCCCCTCCCTTACATTTACTCACAAGACATCCTTAATTTAATTTTGAACAGAGTTTAATTGATAACATTCTTATTCAAGATAATAATTCTATGTCTAAGACGACAATAGCCACTAGATGGCGGTACTTATTTGTAACGGTCGCATGAAATTCAATAGGAAATTGCGACTTTAAATCAAACGGAGGTTGATTTTTGCCAAATGGACGATTAAGAAACGACGTCAAAAAAAAATATAATAATTAAATGCCCTTAAAGATTTCAGGTGCTTGCAAAGACACCAGACGCCACTTCGTGTGACCACGCTCCCTATCTTACCCTAGCAGAGCTCTAACAAAGGTATGAAAAATAGAGGGGGGACAGCTGGAATTGTGAGGGTAGTTCTGCCATGCACTCGGGCCAGAAATAGACTTTAGAAAAAAACAAGTGAGATTGCTCTAGTCGGGACCGCCCGACTAGTAGATACCCTGAACCCAGAAATGAAAACATACACACTCACACTCTCGGCAGTTGATGAGTATTGATCCTGTTAAAAATAATAAAAACAAAAAAAAAGGAAAAAGAAATGTTCCGCAGCCGGGGCTCGAACTCGGTCTCCCCGTCTTAAGATGCACGACTCTTACCAACTGCACCACACAACCACATTATTCATGTATGATATAACATTACTTAACCATCGCAAAAAGTCAAGGAAAACGCAAATTTTTCACTTGTCATTAAAACTGTACAAATTAATAATAATAAAAATAATAGTTATGAATAACGAAAAAATAAAGGAATTCAACATGGCTCAACCGTCGCTGGTTTCGAACCCGGACCTCCACACTGTGCGGCCCAACTCTTACCCACTGGACCACGCTCCTAATTATTTCGCTGTGTAACCGTTGCAAACAAAATTCCTAGAAGAACGCAAGACAAATTTTGCATATGCATATGTATGCGTGCACATGTACACAGAAATTGCCAAGCAGCTGCGCTTTGCCCCCACTACTGAAAATAGATTCTTGATTTGCTCGTAAACTAAATGTAATATCGTTATAAAATTTTCAGGACTTATTCAGATCATCGAAATGTATCTACAAACCAATTTGCACGTGTGTAGTATTTGATTTGTGTTTTTTGTTTTTATCAATATTGTGGGCGATTGGGGGGAGGTATCCAAAATCTGAAACATTAAAATTCTTCGTTTTATGCGAACATAAAAAAATTAATTTGGTGGCTCTAGCTTTTATAGTTTGGGAGTTATGCTTAAAAAAGCGATAAATATCGATAACAAGAAAACGGAAGGAGTTATCGATGTTTTGAAATGAACTTGATCTGCGTATGGTATATACGAACCGAATGAGACCAAGATCAGCTTTCTAGCTTTTGTAGTCTCTGAAATCGACGCGTTCATACAGACGGACGGACAGATGGACAGACAGACGGACAGACAGACGGACATGGCTAAATCGACTCGGCTAGTGATGCTGATCAAGAATATATATACTTTATGGGGTCGGAGATGCTTCCTTCTGCCTGTTACATACATTTGCACAAAACCATTATACCCTTTTTTACCCATTTTCAATGGGTTCAGGGTATAATCAATTAATTTGGCATAAATCGGAGGTCCGGATTTAAATCGTAAACATAAATTAAATTCGAAATATAAACAATAATAAATCGACTAAATGACAGACATAAGAATTTATAAATGTAATAGACTTTAACATAAGACAAACAAATAATAGCGGCAATTGTATTTTTCTTTTATTTGGGCTGCATTCATAGGGCCTGTTTGACGGCGATTCTTAAAGTTTCGTCACGCTTAGTTGGCGGTAAGCGTTTTCTTACTTATTTCGGTTTTGTATAGGGCACGGAGTCGGCCGTCGGGGACTGAACACAGGCCTCTGAGTAACCCGCCAAAAAAAAGTGGTGACGGGCGGCGGCCGGACCTGATTTAGCCGGAATGAATTCACTCGGATATTTTCTGGGGTTCTAAGAAGTGTGCTTCTTGCCTCCGGGTGCCGTGCCTCTCACTTAACGAGCTTCTAAGAAGAAGGCGAGAAGATGAATATTTCCGGTGCAGCTGGTGCATGTGTTGTGGCCAATCTCGGATGTAATTTTTCTGTTTTTCTCGGACGGAAGGTAAATTGCGGCGTGACCTGCCGTTGGTTACCTGTTTGAAATAACACAATTAGTACACGGTCACTTTGATTTTAACAAAAACTTACGCCGACACACCGTCACAAAAAGACGAGAGGAAATTGAAGAAAAAACCAAGGTTAGAAATAACATCCACGCTTATTCACTGGCGCGCTTATTCACTGGTGCACTTGTGCACTTGTCGCTCAGCTGGCTTGTTTTAAGGCTGCCCACCGCGGTCATTGGCCTTCCCGCCAAAAAAACGTGGTGAGCCTCTCTCTACTTTATTCTCTCTTTTCCTCTCTCTGGGTCATACGGTCACATTAGGAAAGGCCCTGCCAACTGTTTTGCCCTTGTAGTATGCGATGAGGGCGATGCCGCTTTCCTCGATCAATTTCCCTCAGGCTCGCGTTGGTGCCGATAATCGTTTGGGCGCGAAGGTCAAATGCAACACCACACGGCGATTTGGAGTTAGGCGTCGGCCTGATCGACCTAATTGCCGTGCGCCTTTGCTGGCTGTTTGACCGGTTGCCCATCTCTGCGGAACGCCCAACGTAGGCCACAGCCACTACGTCCCGCTACACCCGCAGGTCTTTCGCGTGCACTACACCCAGTGATCGTCTGCTCTAGTCTTCCATCTCGTAGGCGTTGATTCCCACGTCTCGGACTATGCGACAAATTTTTTTGCTAAAGTCACTCAGCACGAAGTTTCGCCTATAAACCGTTTGCCCTGGTACCATGTGAAATTTGCGCGCCCGCTTGACGTAGTGTTGTCTGCTACGTTCCAACGCTATGTGCAGGCATTGCTTCACTTGTTCATGCACCAACCGGATATTGTCCTGTGACCCCAGATCGGAGATCGTGTGTTCGCCGCAATTTCCGAGCTAGTTTATTGCTGACTCCATTTAGGTACATGTGCTGCCCAAAAACAGCAAAAAACAGTGTTACTCCAGTTGCGCTATGGAAAGCAATGCGGATTGCGACTTCCATCTCCGGCAGATAGGCATCCCACTCCCGATGGTCTTGCTCTAAGTAGGATCGGATCGCTGCTAACACGGTGCGATTTACACGTTCCGCTGCGTTGCTCTGGGGGAATAAGCTGCCGTCTTCTTGTGAAATATTCCATAGGCGTCGATCATGTTCTCAAACTTTTTCGAGACGAATTGCCGGCCGTTGTCCGAATGAATCGTCTCGGGGACGCGGAATTTGAAAAACACTTTGTGCACGAGGAATTCGACAACGTTCTCTGCCGTGGCGTCTCTCATGGCCTTCAGAAAGGTAAGCTTTGAGACGTGGTCGACGACTACGAATATCCACGCATGACCCCTCTTCGACAGCGGATATTTTCGCAGCAAATTTATGTAGATTTTCTGGAATGGCCGTTCCGTTTTTACCTCGTGCCCAATAGAGACCTGCATCCGGTGGTTCGGTACCTTGGTTTCCTTACAAACCCCGCATCTACCTACGTATTCGCGCACATGAGTCGTCATGTTGGGCCAGTAAAACTGCCTTCGTAGGAAATGGAGCGTTTTTGCTGCGCCTCCATGGGCCTGCTCCATCAGCGTCGTGCATATCGACGCTGGCACCCACAATTTCCATGGTGTGCCCTCAACTTCGTCCTCAAATCTTTCAAACCCCATCCGTTTGTACAAGAGTCCTTCTTGTACCTGGAGGTCTGGCAAACGATCCCGATTCTTGGTTGCACCAACTCTTGGTATTCTGCAGCCTCAAACGCCACCGTCTGTATCCCTTCCAACTGCTCTAATTCCAGCGAGATTTCGGCTACGCTGCGTGACAAGGTGTCAGCGACGACGTTGTCCGCTCCCTTCCTGTGCTCGATCTGGAAGTTGAAATTTATTTATTTATTTTATAAAGAAAGTCGACAAAACGAGTGTCAACAAAGATACACACATACATAAAATTATAAAATGCTAAAAGCCTAACAGGATTATAAACATTGATAATAACATCACCAACACGATGGGGGAATTTTATTTGCCTGTCCAGCCAGCTATGCCCCTGGTCACAGCTATATGTTGTTAGTGATGTTATTAAATCCTACATCTAGATAGGAAGGCGTTAGTAGTAAAACTATATTTATAAATTTAAATATACTTTAGAATATAAACAAACTTATTGGGAAAAGTGAAGAACAGTCTTAATAATAACAAAAATTAGTATTTGATAGATAAGAGTAAAGAAAGAGACAGAGATGGAAAATCACTGGCCCGATGGGGGAGATTTTTAGCCCGTCCGGCAAGCTATGCCTCTGCTCATAGCTGAGAGCGGACAGTGATTTCCCGGACATATCCTGAAAGCAATGATTTTATTAGGGGGAGAGAGAGTTCTGAGGAGAACACGGGATACATTCTATTGTATTGTAGGCATAAGACACGAAATGAATTGTGCAAAGCGTAGTCGGTTGTGCATGTAGGCAAGAGTAACGGGTAATAGTTTCTAGTAGGTCTAAAGGGCACAGAGAAGTTTATTCGACCTAAAAGAAACGAGGAATCAATATCGCCATTGATGGCTTTAATCATCTCCTGGAATCCCATCCGGATTTGTTCCCTAAACGCTTGCGCAATACCCGCTTCGGTTGACTGTCGATAAGTCTCATGGGCTTGGAAAAGGGCAACGTTAATGGCGGACGCTTTATCGGATTCTTCGACTCGAGGCTCTGTAGGGACGTTTCTCTCCTCTTGCGTGAGTGACATACCGGCACGTCGACAATCTTGATCCGTCTCAAATTCGTATCCCCGGTGCAATGGTCCTGTGCCATTTCGACCATTTACTCTCTAAGTCGTCCTACGCCGCGCAATCACACAAAAAAGAACTATTATTGTAAGCCACGGTTTCACGGTTTCAGAGTAGCCGTCTGCTTCTCGAGGCATCGCCGTGTCGGATCTTTTATTATTTACATGAAACACCTCCCGCTCAACGCTGACCGCTAAAAACCGCCTGAGGTTTTCAAGAATTGGGCGCCATATTTGTTACAAATCTTGGTTTGGTTTGCTTTCGGTGGGCAACCACGGCAAACTCAGTGTACCCAGGGTTGGGTAACCTGGACCCTGCCCTTACACGGTACAAAAATTCCCTACACAAACATCCTACACTCACAACGTCTTACAATATATAAGTAACGGACCGAGTAAGTTGGTAGGCCTGGTGCTATCGGCCACTACGTACCCGCCCTTCCTGCAATGGGCTGATTTAAATATTGTTGCCCATCGCCCAAAAAGTGGCATTGGCGGCTAATCTATTCCATGGCTTCGGCGATTCCCCCCTCCCTTACATTTACTCACAAGACATCCTTAATTTAATTTTAAACAGAGTTTTATTGATAACATTCTTA
This sequence comes from Drosophila paramelanica, assembly GCA_035043915.1. Classification (NCBI taxonomy): domain Eukaryota; kingdom Metazoa; phylum Arthropoda; class Insecta; order Diptera; family Drosophilidae; genus Drosophila; species Drosophila paramelanica. The sequence continues at coordinate 113,279 of JAWNMO010000053.1, read as the reverse complement.
TTCAAGATAATAATTCTATGTCTATGACGACAATAGCCACTAGATGGCGGTACTTATTTGTAGCGGTCGCATGAAATTCAATAGGAAATTGCGACTTTAAATCAAACGGAGGTTGATTTTTGCCAAATGGACGATTAAGAAACGACGTCAAAAAAAAATATAATAATTAAATGCCCTTAAAAATTTCAGGTGCTTGCAAAGACACCACACGCCGCTTCGTGTGTCCACGCTCCCTATCTTACCCTAGCAGAGCTCTAACAAAGGTATGAAAAATAGAGGGGGGACAGCTGGAATTGTGAGGGTAGTTCTGCCATGCACTCGGGCCAGAAATAGACTTTAGAAAAAAATCAATTAATTTGGCATAAATCGGAGGTCCGGATTTAAATCGTAAACATAAATTAAATTCGAAATATAAACAACAATTAATCGACTAAATGACAGACATAAGAATTTATAAATGTAATAGACTTTAACATAAGACAAACAAATAATAGCGGCAATTGTATTTTTCTTTTATTTGGGCTGCATTCATAGGGCCTGTTTGACGGCGATTCTTAAAGTTTCGTCACGCTTAGTTGGCGGTAAGCGTTTCTTACTTATTCCATAGGCGTCGATCATGTTCTCAAACTTTTTCGAGACGAATTGCCGGCCGTTGTCCGAATGAATCGTCTCGGGGACGCGGAATTTGAAAAACACTTTGTGCACGAGGAATTCGACAACGTTCTCTGCCGTGGCGTCTCTCATGGCCTTCAGAAAGGTAAGCTTTGAGACGTGGTCGACGACTACGAATATCCACGCATGACCCCTCTTCGACAGCGGATATTTTCGCAGCAAATTTATGTAGATTTTCTGGAATGGCCGTTCCGTTTTTACCTCGTGCCCAATAGAGACCTGCATCCGGTGGTTCGGTACCTTGGTTTCCTTACAAACCCCGCATCTACCTACGTATTCGCGCACATGAGTCGTCATGTTGGGCCAGTAAAACTGCCTTCGTAGGAAATGGAGCGTTTTTGCTGCGCCTCCATGGGCCTGCTCCATCAGCGTCGTGCATATCGACGCTGGCACCCACAATTTCCATGGTGTGCCCTCAACTTCGTCCTCAAATCTTTCAAACCCCATCCGTTTGTACAAGAGTCCTTCTTGTACCTGGAGGTCTGGCAAACGATCCCGATTCTTGGTTGCACCAACTCTTGGTATTCTGCAGCCTCAAACGCCACCGTCTGTATCCCTTCCAACTGCTCTAATTCCAGCGAGATTTCGGCTACGCTGCGTGACAAGGTGTCAGCGACGACGTTGTCCGCTCCCTTCCTGTGCTCGATCTGGAAGTTGAAATTTATTTATTTATTTTATAAAGAAAGTCGACAAAACGAGTGTCAACAAAGATACACACATACATAAAATTATAAAATGCTAAAAGCCTAACAGGATTATAAACATTGATAATAACATCACCAACACGATGGGGGAATTTTATTTGCCTGTCCAGCCAGCTATGCCCCTGGTCACAGCTATATGTTGTTAGTGATGTTATTAAATCCTACATCTAGATAGGAAGGCGTTAGTAGTAAAACTATATTTATAAATTTAAATATACTTTAGAATATAAACAAACTTATTGGGAAAAGTGAAGAACAGTCTTAATAATAACAAAAATTAGTATTTGATAGATAAGAGTAAAGAAAGAGACAGAGATGGAAAATCACTGGCCCGATGGGGGAGATTTTTAGCCCGTCCGGCAAGCTATGCCTCTGCTCATAGCTGAGAGCGGACAGTGATTTCCCGGACATATCCTGAAAGCAATGATTTTATTAGGGGGAGAGAGAGTTCTGAGGAGAACACGGGATACATTCTATTGTATTGTAGGCATAAGACACGAAATGAATTGTGCAAAGCGAAGTCGGTTGTGCATGTAGGCAAGAGTAACGGGTAATAGTTTCTAGTAGGTCTAAAGGGCACAGAGAAGTTTATTCGACCTAAAAGAAACGAGGAATCAATATCGCCATTGATGGCTTTAATCATCTCCTGGAATCCCATCCGGATTTGTTCCCTAAACGCTTGCGCAATACCCGCTTCGGTTGACTGTCGATAAGTCTCATGGGCTTGGAAAAGGGCAACGTTAATGGCGGACGCTTTATCGGATTCTTCGACTCGAGGCTCTGTAGGGACGTTTCTCTCCTCTTGCGTGAGTGACATACCGGCACGTCGACAATCTTGATCCGTCTCAAATTCGTATCCCCGGTGCAATGGTCCTGTGCCATTTCGACCATTTACTCTCTAAGTCGTCCTACGCCGCGCAATCACACAAAAAAGAACTATTATTGTAAGCCACGGTTTCACGGTTTCAGAGTAGCCGTCTGCTTCTCGAGGCATCGCCGTGTCGGATCTTTTATTATTTACATGAAACACCTCCCGCTCAACGCTGACCGCTAAAAACCGCCTGAGGTTTTCAAGAATTGGGCGCCATATTTGTTACAAATCTTGGCTTGGTTTGCTTTCGGTGGGCAACCACGGCAAACTCAGTGTACCCAGGGTTGGGTAACCTGGACCCTGCCCTTACACGGTACAAAAATTCCCTACACAAACATCCTACACTCACAACGTCTTACAATATATAAGTAACGGACCGAGTAAGTTGGTAGGCCTGGTGCTATCGGCCACTACGTACCCGCCCTTCCTGCAATGGGCTGATTTAAATATTGTTGCCCATCGCCCAAAAAGTGGCATTGGCGGCTAATCTATTCCATGGCTTCGGCGATTCCCCCTCCCTTACATTTACTCACAAGACATCCTTAATTTAATTTTAAACAGAGTTTTATTGATAACATTCTTATTCAAGATAATAATTCTATGTCTATGACGACAATAGCCACTAGATGGCGGTACTTATTTGTAGCGGTCGCATGAAATTCAATAGGAAATTGCGACTTTAAATCAAACGGAGGTTGATTTTTGCCAAATGGACGATTAAGAAACGACGTCAAAAAAAAATATAATAATTAAATGCCCTTAAAAATTTCAGGTGCTTGCAAAGACACCACACGCCGCTTCGTGTGTCCACGCTCCCTATCTTACCCTAGCAGAGCTCTAACAAAGGTATGAAAAATAGAGGGGGGACAGCTGGAATTGTGAGGGTAGTTCTGCCATGCACTCGGGCCAGAAATAGACTTTAGAAAAAAATCAATTAATTTGGCATAAATCGGAGGTCCGGATTTAAATCGTAAACATAAATTAAATTCGAAATATAAACAACAATTAATCGACTAAATGACAGACATAAGAATTTATAAATGTAATAGACTTTAACATAAGACAAACAAATAATAGCGGCAATTGTATTTTTCTTTTATTTGGGCTGCATTCATAGGGCCTGTTTGACGGCGATTCTTAAAGTTTCGTCACGCTTAGTTGGCGGTAAGCGTTTTCTTACTTATTTCGGTTTTGTATAGGGCACGGAGTCGGCCGTCGGGGACTGAACACAGGCCTCTGAGTAACCCGCCAAAAAAAAGTGGTGACGGGCGGCGGCCGGACCTGATTTAGCCGGAATGAATTCACTCGGATATTTTCTGGGGTTCTAAGAAGTGTGCTTCTTGCCTCCGGGTGCCGTGCCTTTCACTTAACGAGCTTCTAAGAAGAAGGCGAGAAGATGAATATTTCCGGTGCAGCTGGTGCATGTGTTGTGGCCAATCTCGGATGTAATTTTTCTGTTTTTCTCGGACGGAAGGTAAATTGCGGCGTGACCTGCCGTTGGTTACCTGTTTGAAATAACACAATTAGTACACGGTCACTTTGATTTTAACAAAAACTTACGCCGACACACCGTCACAAAAAGACGAGATGAAATTGAAGAAAAAAACAAGTTAGAAATAACATCCGCCTGGCGCGCTTATTCACTGGTGCACTTGTCCACTTGTCGCTCAGCTGGCTTGTTTTAAGGCTGCACACCGCGGTCATTGGCCTTCCCGCCAAAAAAACGTGATGAGCCTCTCTCTACTTTATTCTCTCTTTTCCTCTCTCTGGGTCATAACGTCACCTTATGAAATGCTCTGCTAACTTTTTTGTCCTTGTAGTATGCGATGAGGGCGATGCCGCTTTCCTCGATCAATTTCCCCCAGGGTCGCGTTGGTGCCGATAATCGTTTGGGCGCCATAGTCAAATGCAACACAACACTTAACCCACTCATTGTGCAAATGGCCGATATCCAAATGCAAATGATGAACAGACAAAGTCAAATACTGTCATTACTCTCCGCGCAGCTTCTATAATAAATAACCTTAAAATATTAATATGGAATGCCAACGGCATTGATCCCTTATGCTTAAGAATTTTTAAAATCTGGTATTTATACGCTGAATCCATTGAAAATGGATAAAAAAAAGGAATGTAGAAATGTATGTTACAGGTAGAAGCATCTCCTAAAAATGGGTAGCCGAACCGATATAGCTATCTGTGTGTCTGTCTTTTTGTATCAACACGTCGATTTTATAGACTTCAAAAGGTAGAACTTAATCAAATGCAAAATCTGTTATTTGGCAATCGGGTTTTACTGTTAACAAAAAGGGCTTTCGTACCAATATACCAATACCAATGCCATTCGGCACTTACCAACTCCGGAAAGTGCAACAGATATACAGAAATGCTTGGGACCCTTTTCATATTTCCGCCGCTTCATCCCCTCAATTTCAATCTTAGCCAGACATCTCAAGAACTTATTAAAACCTGGTGTGCCTTTGTTTTTTTCCGAAGATACGACTGAGCATATTAAATTCTAGGTAAGCAGGAGAACTGCTTCAGAAGCTAAAAATTAATAAGTTTCATCTCATCGCATATTTTTTGCAAAAAGCTACTCCTGCAGAAGAAGCTACTCCCAGAAATACTTGCCATGATATACTCATTGACGAAATTTTTTTGGAGAGTATACACTTTGAAAGATTAACGGACTACAATTCACTAACACTCAAATCGAAGAAGTATAAATCGAATGTATAAATAGCCTGGTGGGCATTAGAGTTAACAAATTACGATAATGTAATTCAACATCGCAGTGTACAGAGTAAACAGATGTTTCGAGCCAACAATAGGCGCTACAAACTTAAATCGACACAAGCAAATAATTAAGAAAGAAACTCTGATGCGTAAAAAAATAGTCTTTTTTGTAAGATATTCTGTAGCAGTGTAGATGGAATAATCGAAACATATAGACTACGAAAATGGGCGGATTGCCTTAATGGTGTGGAAAGTGATTCCTTCAAGTTAGAATATTAAGTAACATAATTATAATTGATGGCCGAGTTAATGTATTTTTTATTATCTGGTAACTTTAAGTTAATACTGATGGCACAGTTGGAAGAGAGCAAACATCGGACAGTGCAGTGCTGCGAAAATTAGATGAAGAAAAAGAAATAGAACAAGTGAGATTGCTCTAGTCGGGACCGCCCGACTAGTAGATACCCTGAACCCAGAAATGAACACATACACACAAACTCTCGGCAGTTGATGTGTATTGAGCCGTTTTAAAAATTAAAAAAAAAAACGATTACCAGCGGAAAAAGAAATGTTCCACAACCGGGACTCGAACTTGCTCTCTCCGTGTTAGGATGCACGGCCCAACTCTTACCAACTGGACCACGCTCTTAATTCCCTCACTTGTGTTAAAATTCAATTTAACCGTTGCAAAAAAAATTCCTAGAAAAACGCAAGACAAATTTTGCATATGCATATGTATGCGTGCACATGTACACAGAAATTGCCAAGCAGCTGCGCTTTGCCCCCACTACTGAAAATAGATTCTTGATTTGCTCGTAAACTAAATGTACGATCGTTATGAAATTTTCAGGACTTATTCAGATCATCGTATGGTATATACGAACCGAATGAGACCAAGATCAGCTTTCTAGCTTTTGTAGTCTCTGAAATCGACGCGTTCGTACAGACAGACGGACAGACAGACGGACATGGCTAAATCGACTCGGCTAGTGATGCTGATCAAGAATATATATACTTTATGGGGTCGGAGATGCTTTCTTCTGCATGTTAAATACATTTGCAGAAAACCATTATACCCTTTTTTACCCATTTTCAATGGGTTGAGGGTATAAAAACAGCTTAGGTTAACGACAATAAAGAATAAATAAAAAACTTGTAGTTTCGCTAAAAACAAATCAACTAAAACTCCTTAACGTTTAATAAATATATTACTGGAATATTATTTAAGATATTATTCATTAAAATTAATTATTCATTAAAACTTAATCGAAAAATGTATATTATATATACTCGCCAACTAACCGAAGATACGACCCCTCTAATTTATAGAAAATGGTCGTAAATCAATTCGAAGTCATATATATATATATATCAATAAATGTGTATTGAAAATATGATTTACTATTTGTTTCTTATGCTATTACAAAATGTTCGGTATTTTAAAAATGGTTTAAGCATCTTGCCTTTCTGCTTACGGTATTAAAATCACAGACTCGTATGAGACCAGACGTGATCTCTCATCATGTTTTGATTCTACAAACCCTGGTACCAGCGCTCCAGAGGGTGGAAATGGAAAAATATGTCGTTTAATGATTTAGTGGAAGTTCCATTTGATTGCATGCACTTAATTGAACTGGGAGTCATGCGCAAATTATTACTTAGACTCCCTTTTTATAAAATAATGTCTAGAATACCTTAATTAAAACAGAATAATATATATAATATATACTAATGCAAAAACAAACATCTAGTGATTCTGCTCATGACCAACAATGTTTCAAGAACTTCCAAATTGGAAATCCACTGAATTCAGACAATTCCGTTTATATACAATAATTGTTGTATTTAAAAATATTTTTAATACCGAAGAGTATTACGAGTTTTTGTTAACCCACTGGTCATACAGACTGCTCTGCTGCCAAAAGCAGCACAAAAAAAAATAAGAAAAATAAATTATAAATCTAAAGGAGAAAAAGCTATAACTGCAACAACAATTGAGGTGAAATACTAAGATTGATTTTGGTAAAGCGAAGATAAAGACATAGAAGACGTAGAGACAGAAGTCTGTTAGAAAGCTTCACAAAACCACAAAAAGAAAGAAAAAATGAAAGATACGTTGTAACTATTAAAAAAGAAAAAGAGTTCGGAGAATTAAGACCACAAGCAATAACCCGCTTCCTAAACTTAGAAAAAAGGTTACAACAACAATCAGCTTAAGGAAAGCTATACCAATTTTTTAAAAGAATACAAATACTTGGGACACATGGATGAGTCTAAGAAATACGGGAAGTATAACTTACCGCATTAGGCAGTGTTAAGTCTCACGGGCCTAAACGATATTTTGTGGATTTCAGCGAGAGCTAAAAAATATTTTCCACATTGTATTAATATGGCGCAAGTGGCAGTTCGTAGTATCTACAGACATAGAAGAAACTTACAGGCAGATTAACATTGACAAAAACGATCAAGATGATTAAAATATGCTGTGGAGGGATGCCCCAAACCAAAATATGAAAAGTTACAAACTGAAAACAGCCACATACGGAACAGCATCAGCCCTATTCTTAGCAACAAGAGTGGTGGAAGAGATAGCGAAGAATTGTAAGAATAAATCAAGTTGAGAAACTAATAGAAATGATTTTTATATGACGATTTAATGTCGGGAGCTGATTACATAAGAAGAAAAAAATTAAAAAGGATGTTAAGTGTTACAAGAAGCTGGGTTTAATTTAAGGAAATGGATTTCGAATAAGCCGGAAACTATTTAAACAAGTAAGATTGCTCTTGTCGGGACCGCCCGACTAGTCGATACCCTGAACCCAGAAATGAACACAAGCACACAAACTCTCGGCAGTTGATGAATATTTAGCGTGTTGAAAGTAAAAAATAAAATTTACTAATAATAACAAACGGAAAAATAAAAACTTCACAACCGGGAGTTGAACTCGGTCCACCCGTGTTAAGAGGCACGACTCTTACCAACTGCACCACACTACCACGCTATTTGTGTAAGATATAACATTACTTAACCATCGCAAAAAGTCAAGGAAAACGAAATTTTTGCACTTGTCATTAAAACGGTACAAATTAATAATCAATTAATAATTATAAATAACGAAAAAATAAAAGAATTCAACATTGCTCAACCGTCGCTGGATTCGAACCCGAACCTCCACGTTACGCGGCACAACTCTTACCAACTGGACCACGCTCTTAATTCCCTCACTTGTGTTAAAATTCAACTTAACCGTTGCAAAAAAAATTCCTAGAAGAACCCAAGACAAATTTTGCATATGCATATGTATGCGTGCACATGTACACAGAAATTGCCAAGCAGCTGCGCTTTGCCCCCACTACTGAAAATAGATTCTTGATTTGCTCGTAAACTAAATGTACGATCTTTATGAAATTTTCAGGACTTATTCAGATCATCGAAATGTATCTACAAACCAATTTGCACGTATGTAGTATTTGATTTAATTTGTTTTTATGGTTTTATCAATATTGTGGGCGATTGGGGGGAGGTATCCAAAATTTGGTGGCTCTAGCTTTTATAGTTTGGGAGTTATGCTTAAAAAACCGAGTCAAAAAAGCGATAAATATCGATAACAAGAAAACGGAAGGAGTTATCGATGTTTTGAAATAAATTTGATCTGCGTATGGTATATACGAACCGAATGAGACCAAGATCACCTTTCTAGGTTTTGTAGTCTCTGAAATCGACGCGTTCATACAGACGGACGGTCGGAGATGCTTCCTTCTGCCTGTTACATACATTTGCACAAAACTATTATACCCTTTTTTACCCATTTGCAATGGGTTCAGGGTATAAAAAGTAGAGAGTATCGATGAAAATAAATGAGTTACTATCAGGGAAAATGAATCCATTAAAACATTACGACGTAAATGGGAGCCCTTAACTTTTGGGGAGCATTATTAGGTATTATACTTGCAAACGTAATTATTTATATAAATTGTGTTATTAATACAATTGTAATTTATTTCAGAATCAATTCCTGCAGGTAGGAACAACAGCTCAAAAAAAAAGAATATATTTCAAGGCAATCGGTATATCAAAAAGAAAATATAATGTTAATTAATGATATGTTAACAAGAAAAAATTAAGGTATAAACTGAGCCAAATAAGCAAGCTGTGTAAATTTTTACTCAGTCAACAAAAAGCTAGCTTCAAGCTGAAAGCTATGAAACGTAAGGGGGAATTTGCATTACTTTGTAGCGCAGAGTAGGCGCTACCCCTGAACCGAATTTTCAATCATTTTCAGTCATTCCAGCTGGCAAAATTTCATTGCTGAATTCGAAAAGTCGCAGACTATGTAATCAATCTTGAGTAAAGTGTTTCTAAATGGGGGGCAGAGCTGCGCAACTGCAGTGGGCGACTTACTCGCTTGCAAGCTCTGCTTCAATTAACCTTTGCAGGCGCTTCCGCCTAGATATACATATCTCAAACCCATGCTGGCAGAATTAAATTATAGTTTCACAAAGATGTTTACGTTTAGAAGTTATTAATTTCTCGAAAATCTTCGGTATAGGAAACAACTTAGAAATACCTCTACTGACTTGTTTCCTTTTTAATGGAGAGAATTAATAAATGGTCCTTTCCAAATCTTTGAAAAAGACAATCCACCGACAATTTAAATAGTTTATACAAGTCTTCAAGAGATCTTCAGTACAAAACATAGCACAAGGCTTGGCTCTCCACCATTTCCTGGTAAAAATACGGGTTCGTGGCCTTTAGACAATTTAATAATGAACATTCAGGGGCGCAGAAATGCAATTTGAGTTATTTACTTGATAAAGATAAGTCAAAGTCAATTAATATATGTAAGAAATATCGTTTGAATTAAACGGAAAATAGATCTGCGATAGCTTAATTTGAGTTGGCTGTAGTTTTATTTAAAAATGATCTATATTTCGCATTAACGAAATTCTAAAACCTTTTAGGATATCGCTGGAACTGTAATCTAAAACTATTCAGGTAGTCCCCATAACATTGGATTTTTGGATCGTGCAATTGACAACAAGAGTAATCTAAGAAAGAGCCAGTTTTCTTAAACTTCTTGTATATCTGTGACTTGTATGTCATGAAAGTCAACGCGTTGCAGTCGGAGCTAGTGATCCAAGCAATATTAAAATCTTTCAGAATCACAAGAGAATCCCGATCAGAAAGCATATAGAAAACAAGAGTGAATATTAGAGAAATTAATTAATTAATGCACAGAATTATAAGAAGAAAATTGGATATGGGAAAAAGCATTAAAAAGGCAAATACCGTGAATGATCAATTAAAGTGCAACAAATTCTATATCTATGCTAGGGGCTGTGATTACTACCTCCGAAGTAAAATCAATAGCTACAAGCACACAACTATGGCGATGTAATTGCGATCTTTTCTATGGATGTCAGGCCAAGTCAAGGCAATTATATTAAAATAAAAAGATAGACTAATTAGGAATAGATTGCAAAGCTTTTTTACAAAGGCCTTTTACATTCTGATAGCCGAGTTAAAAGGATGTTATTTTTTATGTTATCAAGAGTAGGGGAAAATGCAATCAAAGCACGATTTTTGTTTTTGACATTCATAATTAATTGGCCGGAATACTTTATAACAAATTTTTCTGAAATGTTCGGCCGGAACAGATTTCCCAAGTATATACAATATTGAATTATGAGACCGTGCACTAATATCGATTACGTCTGCAGGACGGCTGTTAAATTTGCATATCCGGTGCAGATCGCAAGTTTCCAAACCCCTGTACTAACCACATGTCGCCTACATCAAAATCAGATCAACAGAGGTGTAAGATAAGATAAGTAAGATAAGAGAAGTAAGATTGTCCAGGCATTCAAAGTGAAAGCAATTGCTTGGTGCTTTATCCTAGACGTCGAAAGTACCTTCGCCAACTCTGGTTATCATTCAATAATTCTCAGTATTGGACTGAAACCACTGCATTTGCACATTAAAATGTTGCTTCTTTAAGTCTTTATTGTTCATGCTAGTCTTTTTGGCTTAAGGGGCTGCAGCAGTTTTCACAATAGTTTGTGCCAGCTTGCTCATAACTGCAGGCACGCGCCAGTCATATTTTTTTCATTATATCAAGCTCCTCTCCTTCCAAAATTTCAATAAACTATAAAAGTATTAAGCAACAACTAGAATGAACTTTCAGCACTTGTAGCAAAACACAGGCCTCATATCATAAATTTACAAAAGACCCACCTCTTTCCTTAAATATACACGCAACACCAATTAACTACATAATGAACAATATGAATTCATTTCTATCTTATGATGGTGTAGCTATTCTAATACACATATCTAAAAAATATAATGAAAACATCCATTGAACTGACTTCGACATTATCTGCGTTGAATCTTATGCAACAAAAAATTCAAATTATAACCAGCTACATCAAACCAAAAGCAAATTTTTGCTTGAGTAACCTACATACTGTTTTCAACATTTCCAACAATTTCTCGATTTTAAAACTGGTGACATTAACTGTTGGCACATGTTATCTCAATGATAACAAAAAATGATATCATTTTCATTTTCATGATAGAAAGAAATTAGTGAAATTGGCAACTCAGTCACATCACAGTCTCACATCAAAGTATGCGTAAGTCGTCTCCCATAACATCGCACACAGCCGCTTGGTGGAGCAAAAAACTTGAATCACTGTGTACAAACGAGTGCATAGCTTGGCGTACACTTAAGAGAAATAACTCTCTCGCCTTATTTAGACGCGCACTTCAACTGTCAAAAAAAGGCTTGATTTTACGTACGCAGACAAGACCCTAACCCGTGTCATACAGCAAGATCTGGATCTGATGGGGCAGAACGACTTGGTAAAAGAAGCAGAAGCCAATAACTAGCGCTATGTGTTCGCTACTAGTTTTGCTAAGCATGAAAAAAAAAAAAATAAAAGTCCCAAAAGTCTAGGGACCAACGACCACAGGTTCGATGTCAAAATAATGATCAAGAGATCTCACAAAACGCCGAGAATCAGACCATGGCAAGAACCCTCACTACGTTAAAAGCCAGGCCAAGTTGGGCAACACGCCCTTATCCACAGAATACTCAAGGCCAGAGGCTATGGAAATATATTCGTCTTCACGACAAATAGAAACTTAGAGCCCATCGAGAAAGACCAGTCGTCTCACTCCAAGCAATCTTCTTATAAGCAAAATCTGAGGGTGCAAAAGTAAATCCGATTTCGAATGAAAACCAAGCACATTTCGAAGCTACTGCTTTTGAAGACGACTTGTCCGACGCGAAAGCAGTACGGTGGCGGAGAAAAGTATCAGGCTGCTCGAAGACACCACTTAACATCACTTGATAGGTGCTTTAGTGTCGATACCATACATGAAAGCACGCTTATAAAACAAAAATGGCTAATTCAAATTTTTAATACTAAGAAGAATACTAAAAAGGAGGTTTCTTTATTTTTGACAGCTTAAAGGAATTTGATGGGATCATTGGACTCGATCTGGTTCGGAACCTTTGCAATGTACAAAGTGTCAAAATGTGAACTTTAAAATTTATACCCGCTATTAAAAAGGTATTTTTTAGAATGAGAAATCGAAAAACAGTGGTACCCAAACGAGTCCCTGCCTTACAATATCAATACAATAGCCATCATACGTACAAAAGGGGAGCCTGTATACTCGAAGCTCTACACTTACCCGACGGGCGTTGCCGACTTTGTCAACGCAAAAGTAAAACAACTTCTCCCGAACGGGATAGTAACGCAGTCAAAGTCACCCTACATAGCCGCATTTGGGTTATAGATAAAAAAAGTCTTTATGAAGCGGGCCATAGAAAGAAGCGATTAGTTATTGATTTTCGAAAACTAAGTCAGAATACTATCAACGACAAATTCCCCATACCTCTATATCGACAAAACTGTCAAATATAGGAAAATCACATTTTAAAAAGTTGGAGCCGAAATCTGGCTTCCACCAGATACAGTTAGCAGAAAAAAACCAAGAAAAGACGACGTTTTCTGATACGTCGAAGGCGTATTATTAGCATATGCCGACATCAAAAACCCATTTGACTTAACCATAGATGCTTCCACACACGGCTTAGTGGCTGTGCTTTCTCAAAATGGGTGAACCATTCTTTTAATTAAGTCGCTGCTATTTATAGAGAATAATCCCTGTCAACTGACAACACAGTAAATTGTTTTAGAAATCAAATCATCTTAAAGAAATCACAAGCCAATTTCATAAAGACTTTTTTTATTTTCAAGACAGAGGTGGGACACGTCATTCAGTTTACTGCTCAAGCTACGCTCCTTTAAAATCTAAGATACGTTGTCAACGCTGATGTTGTGCACGCAATACAATGCGGCCCAATCTTGGCCTTAATTCAACAATGTTTAGACACTGCACACACGAGGTCATAGATGTGTTCGACCAAAACGAACAAAGGCAGATAATAACCGCGGAGCACAACAGGTCTCAGAGATCACCGAAAAAATATCAAGCAAATAACGAGAGATTCAGCCAATCGCTTTACGGGCAATCGTGGATGTAAAGTTGACTCTACTTCACACTCCAAAGTTGTTCCCAGAGGAGCAGACTATTTATTGTGACAATGAGAAGTCACTAAATTCAGAATGCATTTCCACTACAAAGCAGCTTCAATGGTCAGGTCGATTGATGATTCCATAGTACCCTGTTCGACATCGTACGCGATATAAAAGAAGCCAACGGTGGGATGAAACAGTTGATTCATTATACCGTTTGGTACATTTCGTTACTAATAAAAAACCAATCGAAGTCATGCACTCAAACTGTGCAGCCTTTGAGATTGGCATAAAACAAAGGCTAGAAGAGACCCAGTGGAAATAATTAGAGTGAAAAAATAAAAACAGGTTGAGCTAATCAGATAGGAGATAAAGTAAAAAAGTAAAATAAAAGGTTAGGAAATAATTTGTCCCACTTGCGTTCAGCCGGTCAAATTGAAGGGGAGTTGTCCATAGGGACAAAATTAGATACTAAAATGAAATAGACATGATTTTTATTTAATAGTTTCTTCTATCCTTAATTACTTTTAATGTTTTGGCCTACTGCTGATTTCCGAGTCCTCAGCAGCAATGACAAATACGCTCTCGGACTATATACCCGTTGTAGACAAAGACTCAATTTTTTGGGACGAATACAGATATTTGGGACACACAACTTACGTGATTTATTACGAAACCTACGTAGATGAGACAAAAACACCTTGGATTTCTTTGCAAAAGACCACATGAGATATATACTGACCGCTCCCTAAGGGAGACGCTAATTACTACACTTAGAGTTCACTATAGACAGGTCTGAAGCATTAATCCATTAGGAAACGACCTAAAGTTAGTTGCTATATCGCCCGATTTCAACGACTGGGACTGGGAACAGTTAAAGTTTAAATAAGGCCAACTAATAGTTTAAAAAATAGGAAGATAGAAATGAATACTAAAACACTATTTCGGCTTCACGAATTAGTAAAAAAAACTTAACTCAATCAACAAAAGTGAAAGAGCAGATAAGGCTCATTTGTTCGAAACAATTTTGGCAAAATTCGGATCGCAATAACTGGTTTACAAAATTCCTATGCGCAATTTAGTTTGTAGAAAGATTACTGACTTGGAGCACAACACTGTTGCTGACTGCGAGGCCTACACCTTTGCGGTCGAGGACTGGAAATTGGCAAAAGGCTGTATTTTTTTAAAGATGTGGAACACCCCAACATGTGCCCAGATTTTAGTCTCCGGAGCTGTGGCTCACTTTAGCACACACACAAGCCAACAATCATCAACATCATCGACAACAATGACATATCACAGATGTTATTTATTATTTACTACCTGTTTATAGATTAAGCTTGAAAAATAAACATATTCTTAGGCAGTCAAATTTAGTAGAAATAGTTACAATTTACAATTTAGTTACAGGGCCCGAAGCCCGCCGCCCGCAAGTCGCCACCTCAGCTCCTAGGCCACCGCCGAAACCAAAGAGTTCAAATACCTCAAGCGGATTGAGTGGAGACTGGCGACTACTGGATGCGAATACTGGGAAGATCGTGGAGACGGAAACCACAGACGGCCAACTCTGAGACCACCCCTAGATCCTTTTTGGCCAAAATGTACAAGTAGGAAGTACTCTTTGATGGGTCGAATAACTGGGAAGTCAATCATCGTGGAAGACTGCGTTTTTAAGCTGGAGTATTCTAAGTGGCAAAAAAAATTAAAGAAACTTCCACGTGCTAGTAACTGGACGGGCATGAGATTGGTACTTGCTTCATATGAGGCAATGGCCCGTCATCCTGGGGTGATCTTCGTAGGACTCTGCTGGCGATGTTTAGAGATCTGTCATTCTATACCTCCCTGTCTGTAAATGACTTTATCCACGCAATGACAGCCATGGCATCACAAAGTATACGGGAAAAGTCCAAAGAGACGAGAGAGGATCAACAAAGGCATAATGGTTAGCTAATAAT
The DNA here is from genome assembly GCA_035043915.1 of Drosophila paramelanica. Classification (NCBI taxonomy): domain Eukaryota; kingdom Metazoa; phylum Arthropoda; class Insecta; order Diptera; family Drosophilidae; genus Drosophila; species Drosophila paramelanica. The sequence continues at coordinate 97,791 of JAWNMO010000053.1, read as the reverse complement.
AAATTTTTTGAGGCAAAATAAAAAAAGGACGTGAGAGATTCATGAGGCGACGGTCGGAACGAACGCTCGAGGCCATCAGAAAATGCAAGAAACTCGATTTGAAAGTGTTCACTGAGGTCAGCATAAAACACAAAAATATTGCTAGATTATTAATAATATAATGAATCATAATAAGCCGTGAACAGTAAGCATATTTGGTCAAGGTCGCTTGAAGTAGAGCCCAATGTAGTCGAAGAAATTAAGCATAATGTGGAGCAAACAGGAATTAGGAACTTGTAACCCAGGAAAGAAACACATAAATTAGTTGTAGGCGGTGAGGCAAGGTAGTGACAGGAAAAACGACAGTAGAAATACATAGAATTCCTCTGGCAACCGCTATCAGCTATCTCCTATGAAGGAAATGGACTATGGCGAGATAGATAATATGGTCTTGGGACTCATCGAAGTCGCTAAAAGTCCGTGGAATAACCGCACTACCAATGTCCGAAGGCCGGATATAAATCGTTTCTGCTTGGATACTAGCAAGTTTAACGCTGTTACCTTCAAAGATGCCTAACTGATTCAATCAAACATTCTATAATGTATAGTGTCATGTGTGTAGTGTTGATCTCAAGTTCGCAAGATTGAATTGGACGAAGGCCGCAAACAATACAGGGCCTTAACTGTGCCCGGGCGCCCCATTTATCAATTCGCCATGATGCCTTTCAAGCCTTGTATCGTCGCTCAGCTCAGGTTAAATGTGCTTGACTATCTTGTGATCATCACTTAAGACTTTAAAACACACATGAAGTTTCTGAGGCTGGTGGCTCAGAGTCTTCCAAAAGCCAACTTGACGATTGACCGCGGGATAGTACCGCCGGTTAGGTACTTTGCTGAAATAGCGGCACCACTGGCAATCCACATTATTGGCCAGCTTAGGGTTCGTTGAGGTCACCCACGGGTCACCTCAACATTCAGCTCACTTACTTAGCTGTTCATCCTGGGCTTTCATGTCAAAAATGTTTCTTCAAATTCACATCTTGGCTACCTACATCGATCAAGCAGCGCATCACATCACAATTTACTTTGTTGTATACCGCCTTCCTGGTTCCAGGCGTCATTGGCACAGCGCTCAGGTTGAAAGTCGAATTGCAATCTCTTTCCATCCGGAAGTACCTCCATTCTACCAACCATAATCCACCCCAGCACTTGGCCAATAAGCACCTTGAACAAGGAAAGTTACTCGGTGACGGAGAGGGAATTCGTTGTTACAGTATGAGCTAAACACATGCACAATCACGATCTCACCAGTTTCAAATAACATGTTGACGCGAGACTTATACGGACGCTTAGCGAGATGGTTTTTGATTTTCAGATCGAGCGCTACCTTTACTCGAAGTTGTCGCTAATAGCTTGCCACACAGCGTAGCCAAGTTTTCGCTGAAGTTAGAAAGTATTTGGCGATACTGACAGTGACATTTGGGTCAGAAGAATACTGCAAGCTTTAGGTAAAGTGTGGGAAAACCAGGATTGAAACCAGATTGTACCTACAAGTACAGGATGAAGAGAGGCTGGGGGTTGGAATCATTTAATATATTCGACGCTGATCGAGCTGGCCCAAGAAGACACGAAGACATCTCATGAAGGCGTAGCAAAAACACTACATTTGTTCTGACGGCAGTTTTATTGACTCAACATGTTAGCCCATGTGCGGGAGTTTGAAGCGAAATACGTGGTTCGTAAGAAAACCTAAGGCACCGAACATCCAGATGGTGTTTATAGAGTAGGCGGTGAAGACGAAACGGTCCCTCCAGGAAATATATGTCGATTTACTTAGAAAGTATCCGCTGACGATGAGGGGTCTGGCGTAAATATTCGAAATCGACGATCACTTTTCAAAATGCACTTTCTTAACGGCCATGGAAGACGCCACGGCAGAAAAAGAAGTCGAATTTTGTTATGACGAGGTCTTTTTTAAGACCGGCGTTCCCGAAACAATCCACACAGTAGCCGACAGTTCGTGTCCAAGAAAATTGAATATATAGTCAATGCCCATGAAATCTCGCACATGAAGACGACAACCTATTACCCAAAAACCATCTTATACAAAATACAGATGAAACCGACAGCACTATGACAAACTTGAGCGCGAATATTCCGCATCTACCGCAGAGTGCTGCCATCAGAGCAGTGGAAAAATATCGATTATAAGAGTAAAAGATCGGTGGGTGTGTTCGATGCGAAAGACCTGAGAGCATAGTCGTAATTTTAGGTGCCGTATGGTATTACACTTAAAAAAAAAAAACAAAAAAGACAGGCACACCACGTTTTTTCGCGGAGGGGCAAATGACCGAGGTCATCGGCTGAAACACAGGCAGTGCAGCTTGGTCACTGTGCAAGTGCAGAGACGTCTGCCTGCACCATCAAGGCTTCGCACTCATCTAGCCCATTCGCGGGCATTTTATTAACCGGCGATCGCGGCACCGATTAAACGACACTTCGTCTCACTGGAACTACATATATTGACCTGAGTGTGCTTTAATAAAGTCCAACGCCGTCGCAGCCAGTTGCAGCTCGTGTCTCCGTATAACTTGGGCCGAATACGCCACTGCCGACCAAGTTGGAAAAATAAAACAAAAAAAACTATTCGGTCAATGATCCCACTAATTTAAATTTAAAAAGTTGTGACCCCGCGAGTCCCGCGTCCAACTTATATTTTTACTGGTTTGTGAATTTAGCAATAAGGAAATTATCTAATCGAAAATAAATACACGAACAAAAAATGTATTTAATTGATAAATTAGTAAACATATTTTTATTATTTATTTATAAATAATCACCCATTCATATGTTGATTCGCTTGAGTGTTTATTTTATTATTATTTATATATTTATTTTTCAAAATTTACAATTACCCTGTTCAAATACGGCATGCTGATTTTTGCCGATTTTGCCATACATTTTTAAGCACGAGTGGTCTGTAAAGGTTACCCACCCCTAGATACGCTTAGCTGGCCGAGGTTGCCCACGGAATCAAATAGACGTGTTACAAGTTATTAAATAAATGTATGGCTTGGCAAATTTGACAAGGCAATTAGCAGCAAGCTCTGCATAAGAGGTAGGCAGTTTATGTTTGTTTTAGGTTGGTGTACACCATACGCAAATTAAATATTTTTGATATTATCGATAATCCGCTGTTTTTGCTATTATCGAGATCACAAAAAGTTTAACCCAAACCCATACAAATAAATCAGACTTTGATATATTTAATCTTTAGATATTTTAATTTTTTTTTTTTGGTCACTCAGTGCTTGCGTGCCATGTCAAGGGCATCGCTGGCCGTTCAATTCCAGGAATCAGCTGACTGTCGCATACTCCGCGTCCTGTCTAGCGCTGTTGTCAGTTGCAACCTTGTCGCCGCTGAGTTAACCAGATAATTCCACAACAGGCAAGAAAAATGACTGCCGTGATAGAGCTGCTAAGGATGGGTTTTGCTTACAGCTCCTGTTGCCAGTGTTGCACGTTTTTAATGCTTAGTTGATGGAAAAACGGTAAGCAAAGCTTGTTTCGATGCGCTGTCACGTTGACTTGGGACATTCGACCTCCGTTCAGGTAGATATAGTCTGTGAACGTGACAAGACAGGTTTCAGAGATTTGCTGTATTCTTCCATTTCCATTTTAATCGCTTTACCCACATCGACCAGCATGAAAGGCTCCAAGTGGCCTGTGTGTGTGTTGCATCCGGATACCAGCTGTTAAGCGCAAGTTTTCGTCTTGACCCTTTTGTAGAAAGTGGTGGACAAAAGTGTGTGTGTCGCCTTTAGCGACGGTGTTACTATCTTCAATATCTAGAACGACCTTATTAAATTGATATAATTGATATAAATTGATATAATAAATTGATATTTAATTTCTTGCATTCTTGCTAAGGGATCAGCAATGAATTGTCGTTATTTTGAAAATCCTTATAACTAGATACTTATAATATATTTTCTACGCTAATATTTGTGAGATGTTCATTAGGTCTTTTATGTCGACTTTGTTTAGAAAAGTTGGGCTAATAAAGTCAATTTTCTTTTTAATTTAAAGGTCAAGAGTAAATTCTCCAAGTTTGCGATAATTATTATTTTCTCTGACAAGATTGTTTTGAACTGCTTTTTGCTATCTGTTTCATCAGTCTTAAAAATTGAAAATTATTGAGCGAGTCCGTTAGTGTATTTAATTGTTCTTGAATTTAAGAGTTTATTCATATCTGTGTATCTACCGCTTTTATTAGTTGTTCTTATCGAAATATAATATGTCCAAGGCAGTATCTAATAAGTTTATACTGCGAGCGTTGAGCTTCTATGTTTTTGTACGCTCATACGCTGCCTGTACAGCCTGTTCATCGCACATTTCGTCACATTTTACGTCTCTATGAATACCCTATAAACGCTCTCTAGTAGTCTGACTCCACGCAAGCTACCGCTTTACCTGTCTTTTCGTTTATTAGGGCATCTATTTGTGCTCGAAATCCAGCCTTCCGTTGGTTTAGGGCCGAATTGCTAGCGGCCTCCATGTTGGAAAGCATTTCAGGAGTGACTGCCATACTGATTCGTAATTTTTATTTCGTTAGAAATTGTTTTACACTATAGATTTTTGATTATTATTTTTTTACATCTTATTAAATGCTTTAAACTTAACGGAATTATAAACATCGATAATAACATCACCAACACGATGGTGTTGCCTGTCTAGCCAGCTGTGCCCCTAGTCACAGCTAAATGTTATCAGTAATGTTATTAGATCCTGCATCTAGATATTAGGAAAAATATAATAATAAATGTAAATCTACTTTAAACTATCAACAGCATTATCGGGAAAATTGAAAGAACAATCTTAATAATAACAATAATTTGTATTAGATAGGTAAGAATAGAAGAATTCCTAGGCCGGGGTATGAATCTCAGTTTGACCAATGTTGTTTGCAAGAAAACAACGCAATCTCTGTCTTGGCAAATTCGAAGGCCCGCCTACAAAATGCCCTCAAACTAATATACCCCAAACTCGAGATACCCCGTCCCTACGAACGAAGAAGCCCGAGCTAACCTCTCGACTCCCTTGTGTCGTCCCCGGTCGTGTTCGCGTTTGGGTGTATACCACGACTGCGGCGACGTCTCCTACTTCGGCTCGGGTCCGGACGACACCCTGACCACACCCCCCGCTAGGTTAGGGCGGCCCCCGCTAACCGCTAATACTACACGTGTCCGGGTACCCCGAGACCGACTACGTTAGGGAGATCCCTTGACCGCTAACGCTACACGGATCTGGCCCTCGCCTAGACCGTGCCTGCCGACTAGATTGGCACCGCTGCACTGCGAAGGTTAGGGAGTCCCCTCGACCAAGCTACGTATGTGGGTCAGGCCCCGCGCCTTGACCACGTGTCCGCCCACGCCAGGTTCTCACCCAGGCAATATCCCTATCCAACTAGCACCAGCAGGTGTAAGCCATGTCAGCGACTCCCGCCCAGACCAGGACAATGCCAAGGCCACGCTGCCAAAATCCTACACCTGGCAACTAATGAGATTCCCAAAGGTATTCTAATCCTTATCCTATCACACTCGACCCTAAAACCAGACCACTTCCTACCGAGAGATTCTCACTAACATTCACAAATCTTACTCAAAGCAACTAATGAGATCCCAAAGGCATCCCAGTTACAACATCACTATGTTCGGTTCTCATAATCTTATTTATTACTGACGAAACTTACTAATTCCTATTCTTGTTATTAATGTTAACGTTAAACTCTGATACAATTTGGTTAAATGAAATAAGATAATTAAAGAGGCGCTTACGGATCTCCTTTCAATTGCGTCTTTTCGGAATATCTTTTAGTGCTCGTCCGCACTGTTCACACTGCGAGCGCACATGTTCGCTCGACGTTGCGGCTTTTACGCGACCAATCGGTTGAAAGGCTCGACACTAATTAATTTGTCGGCTCTCGTCGCTCGCGGCAGCAGCCCAATTTCTTGGAGCTTTCGCTTTTCGCCGCAAAGCCGCTCTCTCGCCTGAGCTTTCGGCAGCTGATTGCAGGGCTGCTCTCGATGGCGCCCTTAGCAGCTGGTCGATGTCGATGGACTATGCCTGCCTGCTATGTCAATAATACCAGCAATTATCCTAATAATACTAATAATATTTCTTAAACTAAAAATAATGTTTTTATTTACTGCATCGCATGTATGTGTTAGCTTCGCTTCGGGACTCCAATTATGTTTAATTCTTATTTCTTATTTTTTATTTCTTATATATTATGTACTTAAATTATCCTCCGATGCTTTATTGTGGGCCTCACAAAGCTATGCCCCTGCTCATAGCTGAGGGCGGACAGTGATTTCCCGGAAGTATCCTGAAAGCAATGATTTTATTAGGGGAAGAGAGTATTCTGAGGAGAACACGTGGTACAATCTGTTATATTGCAAACATAAGACACGAAAAGAATTGTGCAAAGCGTAGTCGGTTTAGCATGTAGGCAAGAATAACGGGAAGTTATTTCTAGTAGGTCTGAAGTGGACAGAGAAGTTCAGTCGACCTTAAAAGAACGAGGAATCAATATCGCCATTAATCAACTTATGTAGGAACACAAAACCAGAAATTGTCATACGGTTAGTTAGCGACGGAAGATTAAGAAGTATGAGTCTGCTGATGTACGATCGGAGGTGAAGATTGGGATCCCAGCTTAAATCACGTAAGGAAAATATCAGAAATTGGTTCTGAACAGACTCAATTCTATCTTGGTGGATTTTATACTGCGGACACCAGATACATGAACAGTATTCTAGGATCGGGCGTACCAGTGAGATATACAAAAGTTTTGTAATAAAGGGATCGTTACATTCCGTCGACCAACGTTTATTAAATCCAAGTACACCCTTAGCCTCGTTTATAATGGTGATTATGTGCATGTTGAAGCTGGGTGACTACCCTAAGGTAAAACTGTAGTGACATAAACATGCTTAGAGGTATTAGATCAAATATGAAGAGATCCAAAACAGGAAAGAGGGTGGACAATTAATACGGTCAAGTTTTAGCAGTAAAAGGTCATGGAGTACCGAGTCAAGTGCTTTGCTGAAGTCAGTGTAAATAACATCAGATTGCTTTTTCGTTAGATTGGCATGATGTACCAGCAAGGAAAATTCAAGCAGATTTGTTGAAGTTGATTGATTCCTAACAGCACCATGCTGCGAAGGGGAAATAATTGCTTTGCAGAGATGCTGAAAGTTCGAAGTTATTATTTTTATACCCTGAACCCATTGAAAATGGGTAAAGAAGGGTATAATGGTTTTGTGCAAATGTATGTAACAGGCCGAAGGAAGCATCTCCGACCCCATAAAGTATATATATTCTTGATCAGCATCACTAGTCGAGTCGATTTAGCCATGTCCGTCTGTCTGTCCGTCTGTCTGTATGAACGCGTCGATTTCAGAGACTTCAAAAGCTAGAAAGCTGATCTTGGTCTCATTCGGTTCGTATATACCATACGCAGATCAAATTTCTCAACATCGATAACTCTTTCCGTTTTCTTATTATCGATATTTATCGCTTTTTTGACTCGGTTTTTTAAGCATAACTCCCAAACTATAATAGCTAGAGCCACCAAACTTATTTTTTTATGTTCGCGTAAAACATACGAAGAATTTAAGCCCTTCAGGTTTTACCTCCCCCCAATCGCCCCCAATATCGAAACAACCATAAACAAAGTAAATCAAATACTACACACGTGCAAATAGGTTTGTAGATTTCGATGATCTGAATAAGTCCTGAAAATTTCATAACGATCGTACATTTAGTTTACGAGCAAATCAAGAATCTACTTTCAGTAGTGGGGGCAAAGCGTAGCTGCTTGGCAATTTCTGTGTACATGTGCACGCATACATATGCATATGCAAAATTTGTCTTGCGTTTTTCTAGGAATTTTTTTGCAACGGTTAAATTGAATTTTAACACAATGAAGATAACTAAGAGCGTGGCCTAGTGGGTAAGAGTTGTGCCGCGTAACGTGGAGGTCCGGGTTCGAATTCAGCGCTGGTATGGTAGAGCAATGTTGAATTCTTTTATTTTTTCGTTATTTATAATGATTATTATTATTAATTTGTATCGTTTTAATGACAAGTGCGAAATTTTCGTTTTCGTTGACTTTTTGCGATGGTTAACTAATGTTATATCATTCGTCAAAAATGTGGTAGTGTGGTGCAGCTGGTAAGAGTCGTGCATCTTAAGACGGGGAGACCGAGTTCGAGCCCCGGCTGCGGAACATTTCTTTTTCCGTTGGTAATTGTTTTTTTTTTTTTTATTATTTTACTCATCAACTGCCGAGAGTGTGTGTGTATGCGTTCATTTCTGGGTTCAGTGTATCTACTAGTCGGGCGGTCCCGACCAGAGCAATCTCACTTGTTTTTAATAACATTTGTGCTCCTTCGCCGATCTTTTCGCATGCGATTATGTCTCTAGATCTCAAAATAAAGAGAAAACAGCTTGAAAAAGTTTCATGATTAAATCAATCTGGTGGGTCATACTGATCTACTACTATAGGCACTTTATGGGTTCCTTCTGCGTATTACATACATTTGCACAAGACCATCCAACCATTTTAATGTGTACAGGGTAAAAAACGGAAATGACTGTCAAGTGTAAAAGTTTTCGATATTTCCACGTCTCGCGCCACCCTGACTGTGGCCCAGTTCATACCCACTGAGCTAGAATAGTTGCGGCTGGCCTAATCCATAGCGCAAGTCATGTGTTACCTCTCTAAATAAATTTATATGCCCACTGTTTTATCTGCCCTTAATTTATTTTGTAGTGTATATGTATAATAAAAAAGTTATATTTGTGTAGTTTTATAATTCTTTTTACTATGGACAATTTTTTCCTAGATAGCTTATAAACTATGAGTATGATCTCTATTTTTATACCCTGAACCCATTGAAAATGGCTAAAAAAGGGTATAATGGTTTTGTGCAAATGTATGTAACAGGCAGAAGGAAGCATCTCCGACCCCATAAAGTATATATATTCGTGATCAGCATCACTAGCCGAGTCGATTTAGCCATGTCCGTCTGTCTGTCCGTCTGTCTGTCTGTCCGTCTGTCCGTCCGTATGTATGAACGCGTCGATTTCAGAGACTACAAAAGCTAGAAGCTGATCTCATTCGGTTCGTATATTCCATACGCAGATCAAGTTTATTTCAAAACATCGATAACTCCTTCCGATTTCTTACTATCGATATTTATCGCTTTTTTGACTCGGTTTTTTAAGCATAACTCCCAAACTATAAAAGCTTATTTTTTTATGTTCGCGTAAAACATACGAAGAATTTAAGCCCTTCAGGTTTTGAATACATCCCCCCAATCGCCCACAATATTGATAAAACCAAAAAACAAAGTAAATCAAATACTACACACGTGCAAATTGGTTTGTAGATACATTTCGATGATCTGAATAAGTCCTGAAAATTTCATAACGATATTACATTTAGTTTACGAGCAAATCAAGAATCTATTTTCAGTAGTGGGGGCACAGCGCAGCTGCTTGGCAATTTCTGTGTACATGTGCACGCATACATATGCATATGCAAAATTTGTCTTGCGTTTTTCTAGGAATTTTTTTTGCAACGGTTAAATTGAATTTTAACACAATGAAGATAACTAAGAGCGTGGCCTAGTGGGTAAGAGTTGTGCCGCGTAACGTGGAGGTGCGGGTTCGAATTCAGCGCTGGTATGGTAGAGCAATGTTGAATTCTGTTATTTTTTCGTTATTTATAATGATTATTATTATTAATTTGTATCGTTTTAATGACAAGTGCAAAATTTTCGTTTTCGTTGACTTTTTGCGATGGTAAACTAATGTTATATTATTCGTCAAAAATGTGGTAGTGTGGTGCAGTTGGTAAGAGTCGTGCATCTTATGACGGAGAGAGCGAGTTCGAGAACCGGTTGTGGAACATTTCGTTTTCCGTTGGTAATTGTTATACTCGTTCACGAAGTGAAAAGAGTATATTGGTTTTTTGCAATGTCTGTCTTGCTGCCCGTCCGTCCGTCTGTCCGTCTGTCCGTCTGTCCGTCGCCGTATGAACGCAATTATTTTCGCCGCTATTGAAGCTAGAGAAGCTAGAGCTTGAAATTTTGGATATATACTCGTGTGTACCCGCGTCAGAAAAAGTGTTAAGGATTTTGAGCTCCGCCCACTGGGGGCGTGGCAAACCGATAACACCTAAAATCGCATATTGCTAAAGTGCACAATTTTAAAGCTAGAGTCACCAAACTTGGTATGTATATAGCTGGTGACCTCCCAAAAAGATTGCGACCTTGATATCCCGGCTACGCCCACTATAACGCCCCCCAGCGCCCCCGCTTTCAAAAATCGGATATGCATATATCTCCCACAGTTTTTGAGCTAGAGTCACCAAATTTTGCATATACATTGCAGGAACGCTCCCCCAAATATTAAAAAAAAAGTTTTTTGGCCACACCCTCTCCCGCCCCCATAATAGCGAAAACCGATAAACCTGAAAGGTCAAATCGATAAGTGTTGCATATTTGCACAATTTCAGAGCTAGAGTCACCAAACTTGGTATGTATATAGCTGGTGACCTCCCCCACAGATTGACCCTTTGATATCCCGGCCACGCCCACTAGAACGCCCACGAGCGCCCCCGCCCTGAAAAATCGGAAATGGCTATATCCCCAACAATTTTAAAGCTAGAGTCACCAAATTTGGGAGATATATTACCAGAATGCTCCTCCATACATCACAGGAAAAAATTTTTGGTCACGCCCTCTCCCGCCCCCGTAATCGCAAAACACGTTATATATGGCAGTTCCAATCGATAACACGTGTATATACCCCACAATTTAAGCGATACAGCCACCAAATTTGGTATGTAGATAGCTGGTGTCCTGCCCCACAAATTGCGCCCTTGATATTCCGCCCACGTCCACTAGAACGCCCAACGCCCCCTCCCTAAAAAATCGAAAATGCCTATATCTCTCAGAGTTTTTAAACTACAGTCACTTAATTCGGGATATATATTAGTGGGAAGCTCCCCTAGAAGTTACAGAAAAATATTTGCAGGCAGTACCCCCCCCCCCTCCCCCTTCCGCCCACGCAACCCGCGAAAATCTATATCTCGTACAGTTTTAAAGCCAGAGGCACCAAATTTAATATGTAGACAGCTGCTGACCTCCCCCAAAGATTGCACACTTGACATCCCGGCCACGCCCACTATAACGCCCCAAACGCCCCCGCTCCGCCGGAAGTGCCTATATCTCCCACAGTTTTTAAGCTAGAGTTACCACATTTGGTAGGGAGATAGCTGGTCACCTCCTTTAAAGAGAGGAGCAAAATGTTGCCGACGACCACCCCCACTCTCCCCCACCCCCAGCAACACACAAATTGCAAAATACGGAAATTTTTTACAATAGCAATATTTACGAACGTGAACGAGTATAACGCAGTCGGTAACGCCCGACTGAAACGTTCTTACTTGTTTTTTTAATATTATTTTTAACAGGATCAATACTCATGTGTTCATTTCTGGGTTCAGGGTATCTACTAGTCGGGCGGTCCCGACAAGAGCAATCTCACTTGTTATATCCTGAATAATACAAGTGTGAGATGCTGTGAGGTATTGCAAACAATTATTTGAGCACAATAGCGGTCTTAAATGCAAAGAACGTCGTTGACTCGAATAGTGAGCTGTGGAACGTGGTTACTAAAGCCTCGAGTACTTCTTACTCGAACGCTTCGAGATTAGCTGCTTCCCGTAGGTGACACGTTCGAGCCGGTTGTAGTCAAATGGCATGACACTGAAGAAACGCCATAAGTGAGTATGCGCTGAATCATAGCAAAAGAGTTGATGTGTTTTAAATGCCAGCGTCATGTCTTCACAATTGGCTTAAGTAAATGTTAAAGTCAAATTTCCGGCAGTATAGCCTTTGGTAAATACTGCTGTCGCCAATTGCTTTTCGACTCCTGCAAAAACGACGGACTATGGTATGGACTATTAATAGTATTCTTGCTAAAACGAATATAAATGCATGCTCCATATGCTTCAAGGCAGACGTTAAAAACTGCGTGCTTTTGTATCACAGCATCAGGGTGCAGCACGTGGCGTAGATACGTGACATGACGGATATCAGAAAAACCATTACAAAGCTCAGTCCAGACAGTGTGCATCGACTGTGGTAAACTTTCGTCCAACTCTAACTTGTCCCTCCCTATGCGCTGGAAAACCATTTTGGCTTTGGTTAATGTTGGCCCTATTTAGTCGCAATGATCAGAACAACGCACAATGGTTACAAACATCAAACACTTCAACTTGGTCTGCGGCCTCGGATTTGCTTCCAGACGAGCACTTTGAGCACAACTTTGTAATATCCCTGTCATAGTTGAATTTAAACTGACTCTGTAATGTCAGGAAGAACCTTCAGATTACTAGAGCACCACTTGCTGAAACGGAAGTTGAGAACTGCCGCTAGATTTCAGCACATCCACGTAAAAATCCCATAAGAGAGTCAATAAGTCTAAGGGGTAAGAAAAACACTAGTCAATGGCAAGTCGTTGAATATGTTATCGCATCCAACTGGTAGACTTGTAAGGAACCTGTGGGAGAGTCACGCATTGACACATTTATCATGAGTAGTAACCGGTGCGTATTGTTACATTTTGCAGCTATCTCTAGCAAGAGCAATGGGAAAAGTACAAAACCGTATAAACGGGCTAAAAAGTTTTGGCAGAACTGTGGGACCAGACATAAGATTATTGAACGAAAATCTAAAAGTTGTTGCTGCAGAGCCGTCAAATAGGACAATACAATTACAATACAAGACAATACGAATACAACACCCTTCAGGACTCAATGTGTGGCAAGCAGTATTGACATTTGTGTACAATTACGATGCGTACAGGTACAGGTTATGTAGCCAAGGTTAAGGTGTTTTGTGATGAAGAAAAGAGTCGCCTTAAGAACCAGATCCGCATTTGATTGGCCACCGAATTATATATTCTCTGGCGGAAAATCGTGTAACATTTTTGGTGAAGTGTTCTTAACAATCGAGCTCATCCTAAGTTGTCTTTGAAATTGTCTCAAATACATGCTAAGCTTCCCAAAAGCGCCACACCAATACGTTCAGCCGAGCGCTGTGTTTGACGCTGTCTAAAGACCGTTACAACTAAATAAAATGTGTGCCTGTTGCCCACTGCCTGAGTTTTATGATAAACCTGGCGCAAGCTGAATTTGGCCAATCGATAAGGGAAAAACGGATGAGCTAATTGACTGTTAGAATGGACATCCTTATCAGCAGTAATTAAGGAATAGCCTTTCGTTTCGAGGTAAGCAACTCCAATTTATGAAACAGCAGTCAGAGATTTGCTTTTGTGCAGCTGTAGTTGGTTATTGAACCAACTTGTGCCGAAATGCAATTTCGACAATGTGGACAAATGTAGAAAAGTAGATTCTGTACCGATGAATTAGCCTTTTAAAGCCCGAGCAGATCTCATGATCTCGACTTTGAAGAATATCTAACGCTATATAGATATTGTCAGTTATATCCAAAGAGCCAATTATTTCCAAGGCGCCGCCACTGAGACATGCGCGAAGATGCTGCAACCTCTCAATAGAAGTGATATCAATCTCATTGCCAATGACTGTTTTGAACATGACCGACCTACCTACTACTTCGTGTACGCGCGGCTAAATTAAAACAATTATAATTATGGCAAACGCGAACGATTTGGCATGAGATATGCTTGATGTGAGTCGTTTAAAATTTCCTCCAACTAAAAACATTGAAATTATATATTAAAGCTTGTCCGCCAACACGAATTTCCATGAACAATTTATCCAACCTGCTGAAAAGTGCAGTAGTAGCAAAAATAAAGCCTTGTCGATTTGACCGATGCCACAGGCAGAGGCTACCTCCAACTAAAAACATTGAAATTATATATTAAAGCTTGTCCGCCAACACGAATTTCCATGAACAATTTATCCAACCTGCTGAAAAGTGCAGTAGTAGCAAAAATAAAGCCTTGTCGATTTGACCGATGCCACAGGCAGAGGCTGCACTGGCATCATTCTGCAAATATATTAACAGCACTTCTTCCATTTTTTTTAATACTCATTCATGCTGTTCATCTTTCTGTCCGGAATAACAGAGTATTTTTCGGTGATATTGCAGATTGAGACTTAAGAGAGAGACTTGGACTGGATATATACTTATAGTTGTCCTCTTTTGACAGTGTAAAGATTTGTTCCCACGCCCTTTGGGAGGCTGGCAATTCGATAACACGTCGATAGACTTCAGATCGCAAATCGATAAAAAGTAAATATATTCCGCAATTTTAGAGCTATTTTCACAAATTTTTGTACGCTGATAGCTGGGAACAACCCCCAAAAATTACGACTGTCTATATCAATATTTATATCTATACCTCTGAATCTCACATAGTTTTCAGTCCATAGGCACCACACACAGATTGGTATATAGATAGCTGTTGACCTCCCCCAAAGATTGCGACCCAGCCACGCCCACTAAAACGGCCTGCAAAAACCCCACTCCCCTGAATCGCGAAAGCGACAGAGCCAGAGGCCCCAAGTAAAGATCGGTGTTATTTCGACCACATTTTGAAGACGGCAAATTTCCTCCACCACCACAACCACACCCGCACTGAGACAAATCACGACATTGTTATAGAACATTGTTATGTTAAGAGTAGGAGCAACTTGAAAGTATAACAGCCGATTTATTACACTATGTTCTTAATTCGTAAGCACTCGATACGAAAAGACGTTGGTCTCGCTTGTTCACTCTCTATCGGGCTGTCTGATTCTCTGGGGTCACATTGGTATTTTACTAAAGAATCTCCCACAAAAGTTTATGAGCCCAGGACGCAGGACGCAGCACTCAGCCAGGACCCACGACCCAGAATATTGTAAATAGCATATTTATGTATTCATGCAAATCAGAGGAATTAAGCTCGAGTGTACCTTGGCAAGGCTGCTATAATTATATGCGTAAAGCCAAGTAAGTTAACTCATATAAAAACATGTACGAGTATATACATATGACTCATGGAATAGGCTACATTAAGTTTACTTTGCAAAGGGACCAGCAAGAAAAATAAATTGGTTCAAAAGATTGATTAAGTTACAGAAAAATGCGGTGAAAAGGCGCCTCCCAAGATAGTAGGTTTTGAAATATTGCGAAAAACTTGAAAGAAATAGACATCAAAGTTGATTTACTTATAATTTTATTGCTTCGCAGTCTGCCCGACGAACTTACTTACTCTTACTCTTAGTCAATTGAAACACGATAAAGAGCACCGAAACGCGAATGGAACAGAGCAAATTTTATCAGCAAAGGGACCCAAAAAAATTTGGTAAAAGGTGTGCATAAAGAAGAAAATGATAATAATCGGAGACGCGATATCAGATGTTTTGCATGCGGGAAGCGTAGATGCAAAAAATCGCAATGTAAGGGCGAAATGCATAAAATAAACACAGCAATGTGCGCACACAGTCGAAAAACGTTTAAGAGACTATCAATGTATTTTGGATAGCGGTGCTATTTCTCAGATGTGTAGAGAAAAATTTAACGAGAGCAACGAAAGTATTATGTTGGCATCCGGTGACAAAGTTTAAGCACAAGGCGTAGGTAATGTAAGATTAAGCGACATTTTGCTACGCGACGTATTATATATACCAGAATAAAACAATATTTTTTTCGGTAAAATATACAAATAATAAAACATCTGTATTTAACGAAGATAAAAGGAAACTAATTGAAGCTAATTTGGATGCCGGTATATTATGATAATTATGTGGAATAAATATAATCGAAGAATACATATATAGCTTAGCCAGGCGTGTTAAATATAAACTGTGCCATAGTAGATTCAGACATTTAAATTTTCGAGATTTGCGAGAACTTTCTAATAATGCTTAGTACGAGAAATGAATATGTGCGATAACAAAGATATCGTGTATATGACATGCGCATCTTTTAAAATTACAAGAAACCTGCACTACAAGAAAATTAGAATTGATACATGAAGATATATATGGACCTATGCGTGTAGCACCATTATCAGGAGAGAAATATATAATAACATTTTAAGACGATCATATATATATATATATATATATATATATATATATATATATATATATATATATATATATATATATATATATATATATATATATATATATATATATGTATATTAATTTGAAAGTTAATTACAGGATCGCGAAATAGCAACACGTCAGCAGATTGGCATAGCTGAAAGGACCAACCGAAAAAGAACCGGAGAGCCCGAAAGACCAAGAAAATCGTATTCAGTACAACAGAAAGCAAGCCAGTTGGAGGCTTGCAATTCAAATCCAAAAACAAGAAGAAGATGCAATGCAGGGTAACAATAAAGAAAATTGGAAAAATGCAATGAATTTAAAATATACAAGAATTATAAAACAAGTGAGAGGGCTCTAGTCGGGGCCGCCTGACTAGGAAATACCCTGAACCCTGCAATCTGTCTTTGCATTCTGTCGTTTGCATTCATACATACAGTGAAGGAAAAAAGTGAACATACTAAAGCCTCGAGTACTTCTTACTCGAACGCTTCGAGATTAGCTGCTTCCCGTAGGTGACACGTTCGAGCCGGTTGTAGTCAAATGGCATGACACTGAAGAAACGCCATAAGTGAGTATGCGCTGAATCATAGCAAAAGAGTTGATGTGTTTTAAATGCCAGCGTCATGTCTTCACAATTGGCTTAAGTAAATGTTAAAGTCAAATTTCCGGCAGTATAGCCTTTGGTAAATACTGCTGTCGCCAATTGCTTTTCGACTCCTGCAAAAACGACGGACTATGGTATGGACTATTAATAGTATTCTTGCTAAAACGAATATAAATGCATGCTCCATATGCTTCAAGGCAGACGTTAAAAACTGCGTGCTTTTGTATCACAGCATCAGGGTGCAGCACGTGGCGTAGATACGTGACATGACGGATATCAGAAAAACCATTACAAAGCTCAGTCCAGACAGTGTGCATCGACTGTGGTAAACTTTCGTCCAACTCTAACTTGTCCCTCCCTATGCGCTGGAAAACCATTTTGGCTTTGGTTAATGTTGGCCCTATTTAGTCGCAATGATCAGAACAACGCACAATGGTTACAAACATCAAACACTTCAACTTGGTCTTCGGCCTCGGATTTGTTTCCAGACGAGCACTTTGAGCACAACTTTGTAATATCCCTGTCATAGTTGAATTTAAACTGACTCTGTAATGTCAGGAAGAACCTTCAGATTACTAGAGCACCACTTGCTGAAACGGAAGTTGAGAACTGCCGCTAGATTTCAGCACATCCACGTAAAAATCCCATAAGAGAGTCAATAAGTCTAAGGGGTAAGAAAAACACTAGTCAATGGCAAGTCGTTGAATATGTTATCGCATCCAACTGGTAGACTTGTAAGGAACCTGTGGGAGAGTCACGCATTGACACATTTATTATGAGTAGTAACCGGTGCGTATTGTTACATTTTGCAGCTATCTCTAGCAAGAGCAATGGGAAAAGTACAAAACCGTATAAACGGGCTAAAAAGTTTTGGCAGAACTGTGGGACCAGACATAAGATTATTGAACGAAAATCTAAAAGTTGTTGCTGCAGAGCCGTCAAATAGGACAATACAATTACAATACAAGACAATACGAATACAACACCCTTCAGGACTCAATGTGTGGCAAGCAGTATTGACATTTGTGTACAATTACGATGCGTACAGGTACAGGTTATGTAGCCAAGGTTAAGGTGTTTTGTGATGAAGAAAAGAGTCGCCTTAAGAACCAGATCCGCATTTGATTGGCCACCGAATTATATATTCTCTGGCGGAAAATCGTGTAACATTTTTGGTGAAGTGTTCTTAACAATCGAGCTCATCCTAAGTTGTCTTTGAAATTGTCTCAAATACATGCTAAGCTTCCCAAAAGCGCCACACCAATACGTTCAGCCGAGCGCTGTGTTTGACGCTGTCTAAAGACCGTTACAACTAAATAAAATGTGTGCCTGTTGCCCACTGCCTGAGTTTTATGATAAACCTGGCGCAAGCTGAATTTGGCCAATCGATAAGGGAAAAACGGATGAGCTAATTGACTGTTAGAATGGACATCCTTATCAGCAGTAATTAAGGAATAGCCTTTCGTTTCGAGGTAAGCAACTCCAATTTATGAAACAGCAGTCAGAGATTTGCTTTTGTGCAGCTGTAGTTGGTTATTGAACCAACTTGTGCCGAAATGCAATTTCGACAATGTGGACAAATGTAGAAAAGTAGATTCTGTACCGATGAATTAGCCTTTTAAAGCCCGAGCAGATCTCATGATCTCGACTTTGAAGAATATCTAACGCTATATAGATATTGTCAGTTATATCCAAAGAGCCAATTATTTCCAAGGCGCCGCCACTGAGACATGCGCGAAGATGCTGCAACCTCTCAATAGAAGTGATATCAATCTCATTGCCAATGACTGTTTTAAACATGACCGACCTACCTACTACTTCGTGTACGCGCGGCTAAATTAAAACAATTATAATTATGGCAAACGCGAACGATTTGGCATGAGATATGCTTGATGTGAGTCGTTTAAAATTTCCTCCAACTAAAAACATTGAAATTATATATTAAAGCTTGTCCGCCAACACGAATTTCCATGAACAATTTATCCAACCTGCTGAAAAGTGCAGTAGTAGCAAAAATAAAGCCTTGTCGATTTGACCGATGCCACAGGCAGAGGCTACCTCCAACTAAAAACATTGAAATTATATATTAAAGCTTGTCCGCCAACACGAATTTCCATGAACAATTTATCCAACCTGCTGAAAAGTGCAGTAGTAGCAAAAATAAAGCCTTGTCGATTTGACCGATGCCACAGGCAGAGGCTGCACTGGCATCATTCTGCAAATATATTAACAGCACTTCTTCCATTTTTTTTAATACTCATTCATGCTGTTCATCTTTCTGTCCGGAATAACAGAGTATTTTTCGGTGATATTGCAGATTGAGACTTAAGAGAGAGACTTGGACTGGATATATACTTATAGTTGTCCTCTTTTGACAGTGTAAAGATTTGTTCCCACGCCCTTTGGGAGGCTGGCAATTCGATAACACGTCGATAGACTTCAGATCGCAAATCGATAAAAAGTAAATATATTCCGCAATTTTAGAGCTATTTTCACAAATTTTTGTACGCTGATAGCTGGGAACAACCCCCAAAAATTACGACTGTCTATATCAATATTTATATCTATACCTCTGAATCTCACATAGTTTTCAGTCCATAGGCACCACACACAGATTGGTATATAGATAGCTGTTGACCTCCCCCAAAGATTGCGACCCAGCCACGCCCACTAAAACGGCCTGCAAAAACCCCACTCCCCTGAATCGCGAAAGCGACAGAGCCAGAGGCCCCAAGTAAAGATCGGTGTTATTTCGACCACATTTTGAAGACGGCAAATTTCCTCCACCACCACAACCACACCCGCACTGAGACAAATCACGACATTGTTATAGAACATTGTTATGTTAAGAGTAGGAGCAACTTGAAAGTATAACAGCCGATTTATTACACTATGTTCTTAATTCGTAAGCACTCGATACGAAAAGACGTTGGTCTCGCTTGTTCACTCTCTATCGGGCTGTCTGATTCTCTGGGGTCACATTGGTATTTTACTAAAGAATCTCCCACAAAAGTTTATGAGCCCAGGACGCAGGACGCAGCACTCAGCCAGGACCCACGACCCAGAATATTGTAAATAGCATATTTATGTATTCATGCAAATCAGAGGAATTAAGCTCGAGTGTACCTTGGCAAGGCTGCTATAATTATATGCGTAAAGCCAAGTAAGTTAACTCATATAAAAACATGTACGAGTATAAATTAAGTTCCTTCTAGTCCTTGTTGCGACTGAAGATTAGGTTGAGAGGTAAACTATACCTCTTATTGCTGGCCTCGGGCTCAGACAATAAAACAAATTGTTTAACGGCCAAGTGCCGGAGTGAATATTTATTTAAGCGACTTACTGGAAGAGCGCTGTATTCAAACTGATTCATTAACATAAAGAATATTTCGCTTAAGCTAAGCCAAAACTCGCATCACGCCACAATGTCATGATCGGCAAGCCGACTCAGCAAATCATAGGCAATAACGGAAGCTCTTGCAGCAAAACAAAAGTGTCCGATTACCGCCGCTGACCATTGCAGCTATAGCGCGCTGACACAAATTATGCAGCGCCGCAATTGCGAGGGCTGATCTTTAATTTATAAAATACGCATTAGCGAGGGTTGTTTATAAACTTATGAAATATTATTATTATGTCTTAACTACTCCCCCTTCAAGTGTAAGGCCGTCCTCGGCCGACCCAATCCCGGCGACGACGTCTCGTAACTGCTTCGCAGACTTCTTTGCGTCGATGATGCACCAAAGAGTGAGGCCAATGCAGATTAAAGCACAGCATATGGCTCCAATGATGAATGCCACACGATAAGCCTTGTCAGTTCCGGCGTCTTCTTTGAATTGCTGTATCACCTCCAAATTACGTTCACTCAAACGATGAAGGTAAGGGAGGCTGAGTGAGTGATTATTTCCAGGTTGCTCGGCTGGATCTCGCAGTGTGTGGGTTTCTCCATCGCATTCGTTCTCGAACAATCGCAATATGAAGTTCTCGTGGATGACAGGATAAATCGTGATTTTTATGTTTCAATTAACACAAACAAATTTCCTTTATAAAACTTGTCACTCGCAGCTCCCGCGCTGCTGTCCTAATTGTTGTTGATTGTTGCAGCTCCTGTGCTGCTGTTTTAGTTGTTGTTGGTTGTTGCAGCACCTGTGCTGCTGTTTTAGTTGTTGTAGCTCCTGTGCTGCTGTTTTAGTTGTTGTTGGTTGTTGCAGCTCCTGTGCTGCTGTTTTAGTTGTTGTTGGTTGTGGAGTCCGGCCCCACGTTGGGCGCCAATTAAGTTCCTTCTAGTCCTTGTTGCGACTGAAGATTAGGTTGAGAGGTAAACTATACCTCTTATTGCTGGCCTCGGGCTCAGACAATAAAACAAATTGTTTAACGGCCAAGTGCCGGAGTGAATATTTATTTAAGCGACTTACTGGAAGAGCGCTGTATTCAAACTGATTCATTAACATAAAGAATATTTCGCTTAAGCTAAGCCAAAACTCGCATCACGCCACAATGTCATGATCGGCAAGCCGACTCAGCAAATCATAGGCAATAACGGAAGCTCTTGCAGCAAAACAAAAGTGTCCGATTACCGCCGCTGACCATTGCAGCTATAGCGCGCTGACACAAATTATGCAGCGCCGCAATTGCGAGGGCTGATCTTTAATTTATAAAATACGCATTAGCGAGGGTTGTTTATAAACTTATGAAATATTATTATTATGTCTTAACTTATATACATATGACTCATGGAATATGCTACATTAAGTTTACTTTGCAAAGGGACCAGCAAGAAAAATAAATTGGTTCAAAAGATTGATTAAGTTACAGAAAAATGCGGTGAAAAGGCGCCTCCCAAGATAGTAGGTTTTGAAATATTGCGAAAAACTTGAAAGAAATAGACATCAAAGTTGATTTACTTATAATTTTATTGCTTCGCAGTCTGCCCGACGAACTTACTTACTCTTACTCTTAGTCAATTGAAACACGATAAAGAGCACCGAAACGCGAATGGAACAGAGCAAATTTTATCAGCAAAGGGACCCAAAAAAATTTGGTAAAAGGTGTGCATAAAGAAGAAAATGATAATAATCGGAGACGCGATATCAGATGTTTTGCATGCGGGAAGCGTAGATGCAAAAAATCGCAATGTAAGGGCGAAATGCATAAAATAAACACAGCAATGTGCGCACACAGTCGAAAAACGTTTAAGAGACTATCAATGTATTTTGGATAGCGGTGCTATTTCTCAGATGTGTAGAGAAAAATTTAACGAGAGCAACGAAAGTATTATGTTGGCATCCGGTGACAAAGTTTAAGCACAAGGCGTAGGTAATGTAAGATTAAGCGACATTTTGCTACGCGACGTATTATATATACCAGAATAAAACAATATTTTTTTCGGTAAAATATACAAATAATAAAACATCTGTATTTAACGAAGATAAAAGGAAACTAATTGAAGCTAATTTGGATGCCGGTATATTATGATAATTATGTGGAATAAATATAATCGAAGAATACATATATAGCTTAGCCAGGCGTGTTAAATATAAACTGTGCCATAGTAGATTCAGACATTTAAATTTTCGAGATTTGCGAGAACTTTCTAATAATGCTTAGTACGAGAAATGAATATGTGCGATAACAAAGATATCGTGTATATGACATGCGCATCTTTTAAAATTACAAGAAACCTGCACTACAAGAAAATTAGAATTGATACATGAAGATATATATGGACCTATGCGTGTAGCACCATTATCAGGAGAGAAATATATAATAACATTTTAAGACGATCATATATATATATATATATATATATATATATACATATATATATATATATATATATATATATATATATATTTATATATATATATATATATATATATTTATATATATATATATATATATATATATATGTATATTAATTTGAAAGTTAATTACAGGATCGCGAAATAGCAACACGTCAGCAGATTGGCATAGCTGAAAGGACCAACCGAAAAAGAACCGGAGAGCCCGAAAGACCAAGAAAATCGTATTCAGTACAACAGAAAGCAAGCCAGTTGGAGGCTTGCAATTCAAATCCAAAAACAAGAAGAAGATGCAATGCAGGGTAACAATAAAGAAAATTGGAAAAATGCAATGAATTTAAAATATACAAGAATTATAAAACAAGTGAGAGGGCTCTAGTCGGGGCCGCCTGACTAGGAAATACCCTGAACCCTGCAATCTGTCTTTGCATTCTGTCGTTTGCATTCATACATACAGTGAAGGAAAAAAGTGAACATACACCCCCATTTTTTTGAGTTTTCGGGAAACCGCAAGGAAAATTAAAAAACTGAGTATGCCATCATTTAAAGGACTCACAGTTAACATAATATCAGAAAAAAATGTATAGTAAAATATAAGGTGTGAAAGTTATGAGGAAAAAACAAAAAAAAGAGGAAGAAAAAAAATTTTTCTGATATAATGTTAACTGTGATTCCTTTAAATGATGGCATACTCAGTTTTTTAATTTTCCTTGCGGTTTCCCGAAAACTCAAAAAGATGGGGGTGTATGTTCACTTTTTTCCTTCACCGTATGTACATACACAAATTCACACACACACACAAATGTACGCCGCACGCATTTTACTCGGTTGCTGCGCGTGCCCCACTATAGAAACGAAATCTTTATTTTCTAATAAACTAAATGTATGATCGCTATGAAACTTTCGGGATTAATTAGCAGCATTGAAATACAGGTACAAACTAAATATCAGGTCTGCAGTATTTGAATTGGGTTTTTTTTTTTTTGGTTTTGTCGATACTGGGGGCGATTGGGGGTAGGTATCCAAAATCCGTAACTATCAAAATCTGCGTCTAGTCAAAATACACATATGTATACATACGTACATAACTCTTTTAGTTACCGAGATATTCTAAGAAAAACAAAAGGCTGTTATCGATTTGTATCGATATTAATGAAACGGAGCAAGTTATCAAAAAAAAAAAAAATTATAAACTTGTTCTGCGTATGATATGTACGAACTGAAGGAAACCAAGATCGCTGCGTTCACACAGACGGACAGACATACGGACATGGCTAAATCAACTCGGGTCGGAGATGCCTCCTTCTGCATGTTTCACACATTTTAACAAAACCAAGATACCCATGTTCAGTGGATTCAGGGTATAAAAATAAAATATGGGAGCTTGTAGACGATGACAAGCAGCAGAAAGTAATAGGCAGTAAATGGATATTTACAACAAAACGGAATGCAGAAGGGAATATTCAAAAATTCAACACGCCACTGCACAAAGCTGTGCACAAATATATAACGTAGTTGTAATTGATATACAACCATAAGGATGCTATTAGGTCTGGGCGGCGCAATACAAATTATTGGTTAATCACATTGATATAATGGCGGCGTGTCTTAATGAAATCGTGCAGGAATATGTATACATGACACAACCGGAGACGTTTGTTGAACGCTGTATGTAAACATAAAAAAATCAAGCAAACACGTCACGATTGGAATGTAAAGATATCGGGCATTCTAGCGGAAATTGGATTTACGCAGTGCAATACAGATGGCGATGTCAATATTATAAAATTGTATGTGGATGACATGTTGATAGTTTGTTCAAAGCAGACAAGTATGGCAGCGAACTTCAAAACTTTGAACAAACATGTTGAAGTGGTGGATAGGGAACTAGTAAAGTACTATTAAAGACTAGAGATTCCAGACATGCCCGGATAACAGTTGTTCAGTGCAGAGTAGATGACGTCATGAGTATCAGTTCGGTGATCAGTGCATTAAACTATTTGGTCATGGTGTCGAGGATAGATATAGCGCACACTATATCTAGGTTGTCCAGTACAACAATCATTCTCATATGGAGCACTTCATAGCGGCGAAACACGCGTTGCGATATTTAAGCGGCGCAGCGAAAGATATAACTTAATTTGGTACTAAGTATGATTACAGATTACCTATGGCATGGGAGGCCAAAAATCAAAACATGTTGGCCTAAATCTCTATGGAAGCTGAAAACATTGCCATGTGTCAAGGAGCTAAAGAGATTACTCACCAACGCACTACTTTCCGAAATGGGATTTTGGAAGTATATCGAGTCGACAAGTATAATACGATCTGACAATTAGGCAGCACTTGCGATAGTCAGAAATCCAATGCAACATGAACGAAGTAGGCACATCGACATACGATTCCACTATGTTCGAGATAAGCTCAAGGATAAAGAGACCATGATTGAGTTCGTTTTAACAGCGGACAACATCGCTGACATCTTTACTTACGCTTTATCCAAGGAGAAACATAGACATTGCTGTAAATTAATAAATTTTAAATTTCTTAAAAGGTAATTGAATTTATACATCCGCGTTGAGCCGGAGTTTGTTGAAATTTTGTTATGTTAAGGTTATCAGCAACTTGAATGTGTAACAGCTGATTTACTTCACTATGTTATAAATTCGTAAGCAAAGCGCACTTCACTGTATTAAAGTCACTCGATACGATAGGACGTCAATCTCGCTTATTTACTCTCAATCGTTCTGTCTGATTATCTGGGGTCAAGCAGTCTCGCAGTGTCGCACTAGTACGCCGGAATGCATCAAATCAAACGCACGGCGTGATGAGTATATTTCAACTAATTTTATTTCTTAAAATCCTAGACTTATATAGGGTGTAGTCTAGACCCCTTGCTGTGTTTCATGCAGCAGCCGTACCAACAAGTCTGGTACGGTTGCTCATCTGTGGGTGCTAAACCTTACTTCTATTTTTATATATCCACTTATGAGTTACATAGTGGTAGTATCTATTTTTATTTTTAGTTTAAGGTGTTCATGTATGAACACTCTGCCGAGGGCCGGTAAAGGCGATGGCAATCATTGGCTTACATTAATTTTTCATATAATGTTTATTACAATAGTTATGACTAAAACCATAAACCATAAATGGAAATTTAATTCATTGAGCTCAAAATAGCTTTCTTTTTATTCCTTAACCTTATTTAATAATTTTTCTAATTCCTTAGATGTATTTATCTTGGCTATGGTTAAAGGGTCCCACATAATTTTCGGGACCTTACTTACGTCTCCTATACATGACGGCGTAATGGTTTCCTGTCTTTCTGAATGCATCTTATGGTGAGCTATTAGTATCTTATATTCAGTTCTAGCAGTACAGTCAGATCTAATTGTTAGTACTCCTTGTTTTGGTAAGGTAATGATTTCTGGGGGAGCTTCTCCACACTGAACTCTCGCTGTTGTCTGTTGTGGGGTTTTAAATAACCAGCTACTTCTGCCTTCTAGCTCTACCCAATATGTTTTCGAAGTTACTATCGATCTATAAATACAATTTGATGGTCTATTTGGTTTGAAAGGTAAGGTTTCGCAAGTATTGTCACTTTGGCATCGGTAGCTCTTTTATTTTTGCCATGAAAATCTCACGTTTCTGCTGACCTCAGTTTTCTTTTTCAATTTTTTCTTTTAATGTTTGTACGCAATTTTGTACATCGAAATCTAGCATCCTTATTTCGCTGTCGAAGGTACTATTACCCTCATACCTCATATTTTTATCTCTTCTACTATCTCTTTCCAAAGGGATAAGACCTTATTTTTCCTCATCCCAAACATTTCTACATTATTTTCTATAATGTATGATTGGGTTTCATTGAGACATCTTTTTAGCCTATCTATTTTCCTATCAAACTCTTCTGCTCTCTGTTCTAGAGCGTCTGAGTGAAGTTTCAATGGCTGATCGATGGCCTTACTTTCTGCTTTAGTCATCTTTGCTTTTAAGTTGTCTATAACAGATATAGTCATTTTTCCCTTCGATCTCCCTAATCTGTTTTACAACTTCTGACTGCTTCGTCGACAGCTCTATGGTTTTGTCAGACAACATTTTTTATTATTTTTAATATTTGCAAACTTGGACAAAAATTTAGTTTTAGTTTTAATTTTTTTTTTTTTAGAGTTCTGATTCTTAGACTAAAATAAAATTTTTTATAGCGAGGCGATCTTGCCGCTGTTTTCGCGTGGGTGCCTAATATAAGGCACTCGCACTTTATTGTTTATTTTGCGCTCCAGCGCATATACTGCTTCCCACAATTTAGTTGCTTTTTCCCACGATGGAGGTGGGTCACTGTTAATGTTTTCCAGGAGTGCCTTCCTCTCTCGTTGCTTCTTTACGTGGGCCCCTCCTCACCTCTTTGGTGCCTGTTCTTTTCTCTCCCGCGCCGCTGCCGCTACTTTTACTACCGGTTGTCTTGCCCAGTACTCCTCTATCGTTAGAGGTTTCGGGTCTGCTTGCGGGCACATTGCAATGGCTAGCAGTACCTTGTGGTAGGTACTTGTCAGAAGCCCTTTTCGCCGTCCAGCTGCAGTCTCTTTATGTTCCTCTCGCTGTAGCAACCCTTGCTTTGGCGTGACTTCGAGTGCCGTTCCAAGTGGCCACTCGCAAGTCGTAAGAATTTCTCCACCATTAGAGGTGCTTTTTACTATGACACTTTCTTAGAACTCGAGGTGCTGTTCAATTAAGGCACACTCGTAGGACAAAATGCTCCGCACTGGCAAGCAGGTTTTTAAGACTATGTAATTGCTCGCAGTGTCGAACTAGTATGCCGGAGTGCATCAAATAAAACGCACGGCGTGATGAGTATATTTCAACTGATTTTATTTCTTAAAATCCTAGACTTATATAGGGTGTAGTCTGGACCCCTTGCTGTGTTTCATGCAGAAGCCATACCAACATGTCTGGTACGATTGCTCAGCTGCTAAACACTACTATTTTAAGGTGTTCATGTATGAACTGTCTGTCTTTGAACGCATTTATTTAAGACACCACAGAAGTTAGAAAGCTGATCTGAAACTCATTTGGTTCTTAAATACCATACGCAGATCCAGTTTACTTTTAAAAAAATGATAGCCCTCTCCGTTTTTATAATATCGATATGCATCGAATTTTTGATCCCAATTTTTCCTGCATAACATATAAGCTATTAGGACTAATAATGTTTTAATATGTTCACGTAAGCATTACGCAGTTTTTAGTTATTTGGGATTTTGGTATTTCTCCCCAATCGCCCCAATCACAAACAAAAAACACACACAAATCGATTACAGAAGACTTGCAAATTGGTTTGTACACAGATTTAAAATCTTTTATTGAGTCCTGAAAGTTTCTTAATTTTCTTACGTTTAGGAACAAATCACGAATTAAATTACAATAGTGGGGGCCAAGTACAGCAGGTAAGGTTGATCTTTACCACAAAAAATTTAAATGATAGTGTGGGGCAGCTGGTAAGAGCTGTGCATCAGTAGCTGAAAGGTCGGCGGTTTGAGACCACATTGGGACGTTGTGAAATTTATCTTATCTTTTTCCGTAGTTAATAATAATTATTAATATTTATCGTTTTTGTGACAAATGCAGAATTCTGTCTAGCATTTTTCTTAAAATTTGTATTGCGATGGTATAGTTATGTTTTGATATGAGTAATTAAATGTCGTGCAATCGGTAAGTGTTGTGCAGTGAAAGTTGAAAAGTCAGTCGTTGGTTCGAAAGCCGCGTAAGGACCAACGGTGCGAAATCTTCCTTTTTTCGTTTGTTATTTTTAAAATTTTCAACCATCTCAATACTCATCAAGTGCCGGGATTTTGGGCTTATGTGCTAATTTCTGTATTCAGGGTATATCCTAGTTGGTCCCGACTAGTGCAATCTCACTTGTTTTTATATATTTTTGATTTTATAGTCACTTGCACTAGCACAGCGAAAGTTAAACTTGGCTCAAACAGTATTAATAAAATTATGTTTGCACTTGCACAAACTCCCATGGTAAAACAGACTATTAATTCTCAGAAGGAAGCATTTCCGACAAAATAAAGTTTATATGTTATTGATCAGAATCAAAGCTGTGTCGATTAAGCGTCGTCTATTAAAGACACCAGATTTAATTTTCATGTATATAACTACATGTATAGTTAAATCAAGATCGGTTAAAAAAAAACACATATTAAATTTGTTTATACAATACACAGATCAATTTTATTTTATATCATCGATATTAATATATTTTACCGGAACTTTTTATAACATATCTCTTAAATTATGAGAGCTAGAGCCTCCAAATTTTTTTCAATATGTTCGCGAGAAGTATACGCAGGTTTCGGGTTTTCACCACCTTCCCCAATCGCGCGACTATAAAAAACAACCAAAGAACTGCAAACAAATAGTACAAATATTCGCTTTGGTTTGTATATACATATCAATGCTCTCAGGATGTTCCGAAATTTCAGTACAATCTTATTCTCAGTCAAGAAATTAATCAAATATTAGGATGCACGGCGGTTGCCTTTTTTAACGACATATTGGATTCAGGATATCTCTTAGTCTGGCACACCCGACGAGACAGTTTCTTATTATTATTATGTTTATTTCATGTCGTTTATAAGTTATTATACAAACAAACATATATGAATTTTTATGGCCGTCTCATGGAAAATAGTCACTAGACTAATTCACGGCTGGCTACGAATCATAATCAAGTAAATTGGTTAAAACCATTTTGTTTGTATTAATATAAACTTAGTTTAAAGATTATATAAAAAATGGTTACCTGCACAATTAATATTAAAAGCTCATGTTTGAAAAAACAAAACATTAACAAAATGATTCCATATATTTATTTATACTTGTCAATATTTACACTTGCAATGAGTTTATTGTGTATATATTAATATATATTAAAAAATTAACATATTGACCCGTGTAAACTCTGTACACGAGTTATCGTTCATGATATTAGTCTCATCGACTTACTGAAACAATCGATATTTTTTGTGCATGCCTGTATGAGTTCTAGGTGTTGGCTACCAATTGTAAGGTGGTAACGAGTTGTGTTAAGTTTGCTATACTGTGAAAAGTCGGAGCTACAGGCGATTAGCTTACAGGGTTAAATATCTACATACAAAGAAAAATTCACACTGCTATTAAGCAGATTGATGTGTACATGATCTTGTAACCCTTTATTATCAGAAGTTATTTAAAAAGTTACTTGTTGAAAACCGTGACTGGGGCGGCCAGGTGTGTGCACTTTTTAAATAGTTTTTATAGCTCGAGTGACTGATATACTACATATGTATATATGTGTATTCTGCGCCTAACATTTTTTCATTGTGCACGTCATTAAATGTTTAAATGATTAAAGTTGGTGTGCATCGGTATATAACATAATGTGTAAATTTAAAAGTAACATGCTAAATTTATTCAAATATAAATAATAGTAATCTGAAATATTTTAGTATTTAAAATTGATTTTTCTCTTATATTTCCTTCTCGTTCTGTCAATTTCATGAAATCACGTTTTCTGTTGGTGCGAATGGGATAAATGCTCTTTCATTAAACTATGCTTGTCGCGCCGATATTGTGTGGATACATGTCAACCTGCTTACGTTGCCGTACATACCTATACTTACCACTTTGAAACACTGGCTGTACTGCTTGCTCCAATAACTTTGACTGCTAGAGACAGCGGTGGTGCGAAAATTGCAATTTTGGTGTACCAAAAAAGCGAATCGAGAAACCAAGAGAAGGCTGAAGCACGGGTAAAACAGGCGGACCAATCGAGCGGCTCACGGTATAAGAATAAAATACTTTGCTCGTGACTGTTAAATGTATAGTTAAATGTTTCAGAAGTGTAAACGCATATCTGAAAATAACAATACAGTGGATATGTATGGAATATACGCTGCTTAAACTAAAAAAAAAATTACACCTAACAAGCAGAAAGTGTGGAACTCTGTGAGCAAATTTCATTCATTGTCTTTGCATCCATTAAATATATATATTTACAATTAATTATAGAAAAACGCAAGGAGGTTAAAAGATAACTGAAAGGACAGTAAAAAGGCAATTGGCGCACGTCCTAACATTTGTGAAACGGAATATAAAAGGATAAAAAACATCATCGTTTAGGTACAGAGTTGTAGTTCATCAATTGTGCGTTCTTTCACGCGGCTTAAAAACGAAATTTTATTTAATACATACATAAACTCAATTACAGTCGGCAAAGGCAAGTGTTTTGGAAGAAATATTGTTAAGTCAGCCAATAGGATAACACGGATAATCTGTGGTCCTACAAATTTCAAGTATAGAAACAATATTGAATCTTTGGACCTTGAAGATAAATCAACTTTATTTGAAAACAATCATAAAACCGGTGAATGACCAGTTAATGTAACATTGCTTGTATGAAGGCGTACTTGAAAGCGACGGCAGATAAGCAAACAAAATTCAACAGGCAACACTGACAAAAACACTGCAATCAAAATATATAGAAACGTGAGTTGATGTTTTTATAACAATATATATTAAACTAATTCAAAGAACATATTTAGCTCTGAAGCAAAAAAACTGCAAGTTAGTCAGTCTAGTTGCTAACGTCTTGTTGATAAGCCTTAAACACACTACGAGTGGTAAACGGAAAACCATTTAAAAGAACAGCGAAACTTTTAGGAAAGGCAAGATGAATGAACTAGATAGTCTAAGACAAGAAGCTGAGTCTCTAAAGAATGCTATTCGTGATGCACGAAAAGCTGCTTGCGATACCTCTCTGTTGCAGGCTGCCGCTTTGCTAGAACCTATTGGACGTATACAAATGCGCACTCGACGTACGCTGCGCGGCCACTTGGCCAAAATTTATGCTATGCATTGGGGTAATGACTCCAGAAACCTTGTATCAGCCTCACAAGATGGTAAACTAATCGTCTGGGACTCGCACACTACGAACAAAGTTCACGCCATACCGCTGCGTTCTTCGTGGGTGATGACCTGTGCATACGCTCCATCGGGAAGCTATGTTGCTTGCGGTGGTCTCGACAACATGTGTTCAATCTATAACCTAAAGACACGCGAAGGTAACGTACGTGTGTCCCGTGAGCTGCCGGGCCATGGTGGCTATCTATCTTGCTGCCGGTTTCTGGACGACAATCAAATTGTGACAAGCTCAGGTGATATGTCGTGCGGTCTATGGGACATCGAAACTGGTTTGCAGGTTACCTCGTTTCTTGGTCATACTGGAGATGTAATGGCTCTTTCTCTGGCACCTCAATGCAAAACTTTTGTGTCAGGTGCATGTGACGCGTCAGCTAAGTTGTGGGACATACGTGAAGGTGTATGCAAACAAACGTTTCCTGGACATGAATCTGATATCAACGCAGTCACCTTCTTCCCTAATGGACAAGCCTTTGCGACAGGATCTGATGACGCAACCTGTCGCCTTTTCGACATACGTGCCGATCAGGAATTGGCTATGTATTCGCATGACAACATAATTTGTGGTATTACCTCTGTTGCGTTTTCAAAAAGCGGCCGTCTACTACTGGCGGGGTATGACGATTTTAATTGTAATGTATGGGATACAATGAAAGCAGAGCGCTCAGGAATTCTAGCTGGACATGATAATCGTGTTTCATGTTTGGGGGTCACTGAAAATGGCATGGCCGTAGCAACAGGATCGTGGGACTCGTTCTTGCGCGTGTGGAACTAAGTGTCATGCACAATGCGTATAAAAGGGTGGGGTAGGGTCAACGTGGCGGTGGTTGCGCGCAGTCAGCGTTTAGCAGCAGCGACAATAACAACAGCAGCAACAAAAACGACATCCCCTCAAATATTGGTAAAGATGCATACATATGTCGCACCAATACAATTTTTTGTGCTCTGATGTCAATCGTTTCATGTTACTGTTATTAGGCTAAAACAGAAACAGTATGTTTTCAAACGCTTGACGTATTAAAAAACAACAGCGATTATGAGGATTAAAACAGCGTTGACTGCAACGTAGACCACAGCATAAACAAGAACTTTATATACAAATTATTTATATTGCTATATACTTATACTTATACAACAAACCAAAACAGAGACATACACAGCAACATACAACTAGACATACACACATACAAGTATATTATTAGTGTAAATGAAAAATTCAAAACAGATCCTATAATAAACTGTCGCTGATAGTCAGTTGTTTAGTCAAAATTCCGGTAACAGCTACAGTTTAAAGTACGTAAAGTTAGTTCAAATCGTATAAAAGTCATTTATGGGCGGCGACGTTCGCTATATAGTAAAAACAAATGAGTGTGCACTATGTTGATTACTATGATAGCACAAGCACGATATTTATAGTAACTAAACTATAATATCCGTACATATGTGTATGAATAACGGGACGCGTCAGTCTTATTTTGCCAGACATCAAAGCAAAGAATCCTTACATGACTACAAAAAAGTTGGTCTTAAGAAGCAAAGTCAAATAAAATTCAAGCATTTACAAATAAACAAAATAAATCACAGGTAGAATGAAAAAAAAAAAAATATATATATATATATATATATATATATATATATATATGTATAAATTGCAAAATTTAATGGAATGGAATGAAAAAATCAGTAAACAATACCCTTTATAAAATTTTTCTTATAACGTTTAAGTCCTTAATTTATATACAAACAAAAATAAGAATGATTTAAATAACATATTTATTAGTAAAAAAAAAAAATAATAATAAAATAAAATAAAAAAAAACTATTTACATACATAATTGACGGCCATATAAGCTACAACAATAAATGAAAAAATTAACTTTAAAACAAAAAAAATTTATAAATGTTTAACGAAATCTTAACATATAGACTAACAGCAGTAACGATCGTGAAAGTACAACATTCACATGCATAACTAATAGCAAAAACGTGTATGAATATTCAGACCTTGTGACCGGCACATTAACTTTATCAATTGTTACAGAATAAGTGTATTCAAGAGTTCGTCATACTAAGCTTTACCACAAATGAAAAAGATTGCAATTTAATACGTAGTTTGCTTATTGTTTGATCATAAAGCACGTATGAGCTTCTAAATTATGCCCCAAATTTTAACTGTATTAAGTTTATATAAACATTCAATACCCGTTAAGCCTGAAGAGCCATTCATAAATATACCGCTCAACAAGGATAGATTAATGCATCAATAAACGAGCACACCACTTTTATACTTACTAAATTCTATATTTATTTTTCTTAAAGATAGCTGGAACGGAAAAAGCTTGCACGTCGACAAATACACAATGCTACGCTTTATTGAATATTAAGAACTGGTCCCACAAGTATTACTAAAACAAACCTTTTAATAAAAATGCTAAATAAACTGAATTTAATTTTTAATATTAATTTGTGAAGTCGTACAGCGAGTTTAAAATAACATCTTACAATCATACAAACAATTACTTAACTTCTGTTCAATGGCAGTAACTCGAGATATTGCGATAATAAACATATTGTCGTTGCCTCTACGTTCTTACACATCACACTTCTATTTTGTGCATAGTAGTCAAAACATAATTTAAAAGTTGATTTGGTATATACAAAGTCACAGTGGAGTTATGTGAAGTATTTACAAATTTTTATATGTATACCAGTTCATAATGTTCATTAAACCAATTTACGTTAACTAAAAAAAAAAACAAGTGTTAATAAAATTCAAATTTGATTCGTCAAATTTTAATTATACATAAAAATGTAGGATAATGCATTCGAAAAAGCTAGTTTAAATGGTTTTTTTTTTCTTTTGGTTAATATAAACGCATTACTAGAGACCATTAAAATTATGTTAATTTCAGAATCTTTATACATAAATATTTATATGTTTATATATAAATTTAAATAAACTTATATACATGCAATACCATCTTACTTACGTTTATATGTATTTACCACAAAATCACACATGCATACGTACAACATTGTACTTTTATTATGATTTTTTATGTACAATTTAACCAAAATCAAAAGTAATAAATAAAATTAATGTCTGTAATTAGCTGAATTCATCAACAAAGAAAGTAACCCAATAACCAAATGCTTATGGTATTATCAATAAACAAATAGATATCGAAACGAAAAATACATGTTCATGTTAAAATTACATTAAAAACACAAAAATACACTGCTTACATAGATATGTAACACTTATGTTGAGTCCGTCAATTCAGCATTTTCGGAAAGTGTAAGACCTTTAATTTTGTTAAGTAAACGTGGATCCTACTAGCAGCTTGAGCGTTAGTATGTGGTCATTGTCAAGCAGAGAAAGAGGATTATTGATGTATTTGACGCATGTAGGTATTTAGAGCAATAAATTGACATCCACCATAAAATGTAATATGCAATTTGCATTTGTATATTTGGTCAGAATAATCGGAATTTTCCCATATGGCTTATATGTAAGTACTGGCATACATTTACACAATTGTATATGTACAGTTGGTCTGTTGTTTACAAAACGAAAAAACACCTAATATTTCAACTTTGATGTCATATTTTATATGAAAAGTTTTACATGTTAAACAATTTTTTTTTGCAATTTACTGAAATACGAATTGTTTATAACAAAGCATAAAAATAATATTTTAATTTTAATTTTTACTGAAAATAATCCAAAAAACAAAAAAAAACAATAATTCATCATTTTGTACTGCCTTTAAGTAAACTACTTTAAAAGGACTAAAAAGCAGAAGCGGAACTGATCTCGTTACGAAGATATCGCACTAGACCGTCCGACAAAATGTATTCTCTGCCAGAATATCGCACCATATAAGCCCCTATAGACAGTAGTTAGTAATGAAAAGAGAACTTTTTCAATAGAGTGCATTGTAAAGCCGAATGCGTACATGAGCAACATGAGCAGTGGTCGAAAATACATATAGTTCGCACAGACAAATTTGTAAAGTTGCTCGGAATGGAAATTGTGAATTTTAACAGAAGTTATGAAAAAGGACTACTACTTGGATAAAGTGAAACCAGTTTTTACATATTCAATGTGTTAAGCTAGTTTCAGAGTTTTCAGTCACAGTTTTATGCGATTTAGACACATTTCTGCTTAGCTTACCCGAGTTGCCTTTAGAATATTTTATTTGTAGCCGATTTTCATCATTAGCGCGATTTAAGATAAAACTGCCCTTAATAAGATCGACATCTATTTGACATCCTTCCTTTATATTAGTTTATAACCCCTAATCCGATGATTATTATATCGTTTATCAGGATTACTTTAAATGTAAGTTTCTGCTTATTTGCTTTTAAAGTTGATTGCATATTGCAAATAATTACTTCATTGCAAAAGCAATATAAGTATGTCTTCTGGAATTTTGTACAGTTGAACTGAATTTTAGGTATTACTATAAATTATATAATTTTTTAACATTTACACATTTTTCATTCAAAATATGCAATTAAAGTTGAAACTACATGTGTTTTTCTATTTTGCAAACAATTGTTTGACAAACAGTACAGTGAATCAATAAAATATTGGCACACCCATTATTTTTTAATAGTATCTAATAACCGCTATATGAAAATAATTAGATAATTAGTTTTCTGTATGGAGGTCGTTTTGTTTATTCATTCCATACACAACGCAACCAAAAATGTTCCATTACTGTATAAACAAACTAGCCCAAAATGCATCAAATAAGAATTGGTTCACTTTATGTGTATTTGCCCTTGTTGGTATCCCAACGGTAAGTGCCCCGTTTTAATGAACGCCAGCAGCGTTCTGTTGTTGCTGCAGTTGCTACAAACCCAAAAATTGATGCAGTGAAATTATCAATTAATTTGGAATACACTGCATAGGACCGGCTATCATGGGCGAGTGCCTCGGCGTAAACCATTTATTTCAATCGTGAATATGAAGAAGATGTTAGAGTTTGCTAAGATTCACGTTAATAAGTCAAAGATATTTTAGAACAGCTGTTTTGGCTCATATAGCTCACAAAATCATGGCGATAGCCTACATAAGAGCTTTAAGAAAAAAACCCTCCCGAGGACGATTATACACCTTGGCGGAAACGCTATGGTGCGGGGTGTTTCACGGTATCTGCAGTGAGAAATTTAATGAGTATTAACGACAAAATGAACAAATTGGCCTACATAAACATTTGAAAGGAAAATTGTACTTCCAAGTGTAAAGAATTTGGGGCTAAAAGATCAGCCATTATAACAATGAAACGGGGCAAGTTATCAAAAAAATGATAAGCTTGTTCTGCGTATGATATGTACCAACAAAATGAGACTAAGATCAGCTCGATGAGTTCATACAGACGGTCATGGCTAAATCAACTCGTCGATGTGATGAAGAATATATATACTTTATGGGGACCGAGATGCCTTCTTTTGAGTGTTACATACATTTTTACAAAACAATTATACCCTTTTTACAGCCAGTCATTAAAGCCAAGGGAGGCCCGACCAAGTATTAGGGACTTACAAATTTATGCCTTTTTTTCAAAGTGTGGCAATACTTTTGTTACATGAATTCGTTGCCTGTTTTAAGTTTATTCCTTTTATAATCTCTCTCTCTCTCTCTCTCTCTCTCTCTCTCTCTCTCTCTCTCTCTCTCTCTCTCTCTCTCTCTCTCTCTCACACTATCTACCTTATCGGTGTTCTGTTCTGTGTCTGTTTGTCTCGTTCTTACATACATATGTATGTATGTACAAGCGAACCAAATCTACGAAGTAAGTTTAAGCAAGTAGTCGGCACCGGCTGGCTGGGAGAAACCAGGAACCACTAAGCATACAACAAAGAGTTCTCAAATCGACAATAAAGTTGTTGCAAAAATGTTCAGGTTCGTGGAAGCTGTTCAGTTATTAAATCTTCGCCCTTACTGCCTAGCATTGCGATCTACAAGAAGCCCGAAGTTATCGTATGTCTCACTCTTACTGCACAGTTTTTGGTGCTTTTAAATCTCACGTAACTCAGGGCTACATACAGCTTAGAGCTTACAGCTTATTTGACCAAGGTCATAGTCTAACTTTTAAAAAAATTAATCAATACAGCGATATCACAAAAAATTTAACGTAGAATCGCTGATTTATTTTTAAACTATATAAAAAAAATTTCATTTATTATTTATCTTTATCCCTAATAAAATTAAACCACAAAAAAAAAACAATAATTTATTCCACAGTTTACACGACCCACGGCGTTCAATCAAGAGTTACAATCGCTTGGCATGCGGGATAACAGAATTATTGCTGTCTATACTTCGAACATTATATTAGCAAGTTTAGTTTGAATTATTACTAAGATTTCATCAGCGCATTACGTGTAATAACAATGGAAACACGCACTCCCGTATAGCAACGAGAGTTAGTACTTAACTACCACAAAAATTCTCATTCCAATTTGAGAGATATCGTGACAACCCATTATGATCTGCTAAGAAGCCCATAGGCAAGGACTCCATCTTTTGGGGGAGCGTTATTTTTGAATTGAAGTCCTATGGGTAGACATGGGTTTGGTGTGAAGTTAATACAGAGCTCGAAAACAATAGCATGGCGGTTGAAGTGGAATGATTTGGGAAAGTATTAGCACACCCATTATTTTTATTTTATATGTATGTAACATGCAGAAGGAGGCATCTCCGACCCCATAAAGTATATATAGTGTTCAGTATCGACAAAAGCATAGAAAATGAAAATTGGTTTGTACACACATTTAAATGCTGCTTATAAATCCTACAAGTTTCATAACGATTATACAATTAGTTTGCTAGAAAAAAAGATTTCGTTTCTATAGTGGGGCACGCACAACCGAGTGAAGTGAATGAATGCAAACGGGCTG
The DNA here is from genome assembly GCA_035043915.1 of Drosophila paramelanica. Classification (NCBI taxonomy): domain Eukaryota; kingdom Metazoa; phylum Arthropoda; class Insecta; order Diptera; family Drosophilidae; genus Drosophila; species Drosophila paramelanica. Next base: position 59,369 of record JAWNMO010000053.1, on the reverse strand, counting down.
AAATGTTTATGCAGGCAGATACCGGGGTTCAGGGTATCCGCAGTGGGCCGGCCTCGACTATAGCCCTCTCACTTGTTTTTGTTTACGCTCCCGCTATTATTCAGCAACTTCTATTCGTTTGTTATTAATTTGACAAGCAAATTGGTATGCGGTGCAGAAATGTCAGGGGAAGTACGAATAATGTTCATAAATCTTCGCGTACAGCAAAATCTGATTTATTGTTTAGAGATTATAAAGTAGTATACGAAATGTGATAAAACATTATGTTAACATGGGCAATTGGATTTTTAAAACAGACAAAAAAAAAAAAATATACTGAACGCCAGCAGCGTACTGTTGTTGCTGCAGTTGCTCGAAAACCCAAAAATGTCTGCAGTGAGATTAAGTGACAAGATGCAGTAGACGTTTGATATAGTCCATCAGCAATTTTTACAATTGCCGGCCGCACTTGGCAATCTCTTCCAGATGTCACAGCTGTTATCCTCTTTTTCTTCCATAGAGATCGATACACTGCGCCGTCACAAATAAACACAAGGTCTCCTTCTTTAAGCGGTTTGTTGGGATGGTACCACTTCGTCCTGCTACATCTGGCAGAAACTCGTTGATCAAATTGCTCCCAAACGCATGCGCAAGCTGTTGTACCATACGCCACTCCTTCCTTGTCGGTTAAAATGATCTCCTTGCGGATGTGGTGTTTGGCTAGAATTAGAAGTGCCTAAGAGAAAGTGATTTCGGGTTATCGGGTCATCCGTCGTGCTATCTAGACCGATGTGGGTGAGTGGTCGGGCATTTACAATGTTTTCTGCGTCGCAAATACGACTATAAAGAATATCCACCTTTAGGTTTTTATTCAGTAAAGCATGTCCAATGGCACGTCTCACACTGCGTCCTAATCGTTCCCAACATCGTTCACCAAGAGGGTTTGACGGGCAGTTTAGTAGTCATTCAATCTTTAGGTTTTTATTCAGTAAAGCATGTCCAATGGCACGTTTCAGACTGCGTCCTAGTCGTTCCCAACATCGTCCACCATGAGGGTTTGCCGGGCAGTTGAATAGTCATTCAATCTTATCGGTGGTAAATTCGGCTGCTACCTCCATGCGCTGCAGCTCAATTTTAAGCTCAGTCATTCATTTCAGTCTTCCTCGTCGTGCCATGAATTTTCTCATCACTCGAATGCAGGTATCAGCCGATAAATTTCCGGCAATTACCAAGTGGATTGTCCGTATTGTCAGATCTGTGAAGATGCATATCAAATGTTTTTCGATATTTTTGTCTCTGACTACTAAATACATACCCATAAAGTCCATTCCCACATATGTAAACGGTCGAACATATGCCGCGACTCTATCGTCCGGCAAGTGGCCCATTAATGGTGGCGAGCGAGGCTGTTGTCCACAGACCTCCTGTTTTTCTTCGCCAGTAGCCGACTGCCGCATAGCCCCCTCTCTCGCGCCTGGAAATACATGTAGTTATATTGTTCCATCGCAAAATTCAGTTTCATAACACATTTAACATCATAGGCGGCCGACCCTTAGACCACCACCAGGTCCACGTTGGGCCAAGATCGAAAAGTGGGAGGTGTCTTTTAACGGGTTGAATGTCCGGTGGTCGGTGGAAGACTTCATTTCTAAGCTAGACTATCTCCAAAGGCAATTCCAATGTCCTTGGGACGAAGTCTTACGAAACTTCCATGTGCTAGTAGCCGGGCGGGCCAAATATTGGTACTGGCTTCATGTGATGCAACGACCAGACGAGCTTAGAGTGGAGCCAGAGATAGAGGAGATTAGAGCAAAGACGGCCAGCCTGAGACCCGGGTGCTGCCGTCAGAAGAGGCGAGAAATCCGATTTGAGAGTGTTCGCTGAGGTCAGCATTAAAGGCAAAAATATTGCTGGACTGTTGGACACAGGCTCTGCAGTTAGCCTTTTGGAACGCGCCTCTCGCGTGTTTCTATCAGAAATCGGATTACCGAGAGGATCGATACATTATACGACGAGTTCGGGCATAAGTTGCGTACAAGCAGGTTGAAAAGGACGTGACGTTCTATATTTGCCCGTACCTAGAACAGCAGGCTTATTTCGGCATCGATTTCTCGTGCGCCTGCGGATTAGCTCCTGACGTCGTAGGCCCTGCCGAGGGCAACGCGCCGATAATGATAGAGCCCCGCGTAATCAATGAAATTGCGCACTACACGCAGGAAAAAGGACCGGTAGTAGAGGCGGATGCGTGGGACTTGGGAGAGGAACCCATAAGTCGGTTGGAGGCGGTGAAGGAAGAGTTTTTAGCTTTTGAAAAGATCTCACCTCAATGGAGGTGCATAAGATCGAGCTAATTGAAGGGAAGGTACCGGTGAACCGCTATCTCCCGGTGTAACACCACTAAAATTGTGCGAAGGCCAGATAAAAATCGATTCTGCTTGGATACTCACAAGCTAAACGCTGTTACCACCAAAGACGCCTATCCGCTCTTTGCATTGGGTGTATACTGTCGCGGATCGATCCGACATACTACATTTCCAGCGTTGACCTTAAGTTCTCATTCTGGTGAATTGAACTAGAGAAAAGTAGTAACGCAGCCCAGAGGCTGTGTCGCCTAATGGACAAAGTAATCACTACGCAATGCGTTTTTATACCTGGACTATCTTCTGATCATCGCACCAGATTTTGAGACGCATTTGAAATATTTGAGACTGGTAGCGTAGAGTCTGCGGGGAAGAACTTGACGATCGGGCTAAAAAAAGTCAAAGTTCTGCTTCAAGAGTCTCAACTATCTCGGGTTTATAATAGGCGGCGGAAGCTTACGTACGGACCCTGACCGCGTCGCGGCGATTCGACGAATCCCAGAACCCCGATCGGTTAAGGAGGTGCGTAGTTTTTGGGGACTGAAGGATGGTACGGCCGGCTTATTACAAACTTTGCGGAAATTCGGCGCTATTGACAGAAATCTTGAAAGGCAAAACGAGAGGGAAGTTAAAGCTGAGCGAAGAGGCGGCCGAAGCAGTGCGCTTGCGTTTGCTCCCGAACTGGTTCACGCTGACTTTTCGCGTCGCTTTTATGTACAATGCAATGCATCCCATTTCGGAGTAGGGGCCGTCCTCTTTCAGATAGATGCCGAGGGTAATGAAAGGCCGATAGCGTTCTTCTTCGCCAAGCTGGACAAACACCAGGTTAATTACTCGGTGACGGAGAAAGAGTGCGTCGCCGCGGTGCAAGCCGTCTAGAAATTCATGACGTACATCGAAATGATGCCATTCACGGTAATCACAGATCACGCCAGTCTCAAATGGCTCATGTCATTGCGAGACCTGGACGGCCGCCTAGCGAGATGGTCCTTGCGCCTACAACATTTCGACTTCCAGATCGAGCACAGGAATGGAGCGGACAACGCCGTCGCTGACACCTTGTCACGCAGCGAGGCCGAAACCTCGCTGGAATTAGAGCAGTTGGTAGGAATACAGACAGTGGCATTTAAGTGTGCAAAATACCAAGAGTTGGTGCAAGAGGCAACCAAGAATCGGGATCGTTTGCCAGACCCCCAGCTACAAGACGAACTACTGTACAAACGAATTGGGTTTGAGAGGCTAGACGAAGAAGTTGAGAGCACGGCATGGAAATTGTTGGTGCCAGAGTCTATATGCACGACGTTGATGGAGCAGGCCCATGTGGACGCAAAGGCATCTCATGGAGGCGCAGCAAAAACACTCCATTTGTTGCGAAGGCAGTTCTACTGGCCCAACATGGCGGATCATGTGCGCGAATACCTAGGCAGATGCGGGGCTTGAAAGGAAACTAAGGCACTGAACAACCGGATGCAGGTCTCTATGGGGCAGAAGGTACGACCGGAACGGCCATTTCAGAAAATCTACATCGATTTTCTGGGAAAGTATCCGCGATCAAAGAGGAGTCATACTTGGGTATTTGTAGTCGTCGACCACTTCTAAAAGTTTACTTTTCTGAAGGCCATGAGAGAACGTTGTCTAATTCCTCGTGCACGAAATTTTTTCAAATTCGGCGTTCCCGAGACGATTCACTCGGACGACAGTTCGTCTCGAAAAAGCTTGAGAACATGATCGACGCCTATGGAATATCCCACATGAAGACGGCAGCCTATTCCCCCCAGAGCAATGCAGCGGAATATGTCAAACGCACCGTGTTAGCGGCGACCCGATCTTATTTAAAGCAAGACCATCGGGAGTGGGATGCCTATGTGCTGGAAATCGTAGTAGCAATTCGTAATGCTGTCCATAGCGCAACAGGGGTAGCACAGTTTTTTGCAGACTTTGGGCAACACATGTACCTAAATGGAGCCAGCTATAAGCTGGCGCTGAAATTGCGGTCCCTGGACGAACACTCGATCTCTGATCTGGGGACACAGGGAAAAATCCGTTTGGTGCAGGAACAGGTTAGACAGCACCTGCACCAACGCGACCCTGGGCGAAATTAATCGAGGGAAGCGGCCATGTTCATCGCATACTACAAGGGCAAGACAGTTGGTAGGGCCTTCCCGAGGGTGACCGTATAATCCCTTATAACAGGTGACCAACAGGTCACGCCGCATTAATTACCTTCAGTCGAAAAACCGAATATCTATATTCGAGGTCGGCCGCAACCCATGCGCCAGCCGCATCGGCAAAACACTTCTTCTGCCCACCTTGTTTTGAAGCCCGTCGCAGGCATTGTGTGAGAGGCACGGCACCCGGAGGCAAAAAGGAGCGCGTCTCAGAGCAAAGAAAAAGAACTGAGTGAGTGTGTTCCGGTTGAATCTAACTCGGCCGCCGCCCGCCGCCACCTGTTTCCAGCGGGTCATCAAGAGGCTCGTGCCCAGTCTGCCAAGGCCGACTCCGTTAGTCAAAAAGTCAAAAAAAAAAAAAAATAATAATAATAAAAACGTTTACTGCCAACTAGTCGTGTCCAAAATTTAAGAATTGCCGCCAAACGGACCCTGCGTACGCCGCCCAAAATAAAAATAGCTTTACTGCTACTGTTCACACATGAACACTTTAACATAAAAATCAAAATAGATACATCCACTATGTAACTCATAAGTGGATATATAAAAATAGAAGTAGTGTTAGCACCTACAGCTGAGCAACCGTACCAGACCTGTTGGCACGGCTGCTGCATGAAACACAGCATGGGGTCTATATATAAGTCTAGGATTTACGAAATAAAGACAGTTGGAACATACTCATCACGCCGTGCGATTCATTGATGCACTCCGGCGTACCAGTTCGACATTGCGAGCAAATACATGGTCTTACAAACCTGCTTGCCAGTTTACAACATTTGGTCCTTCGAGCGTGCCATATTGAACGGCACCTCGAATTCTCGCCTATATAAAGGCGGAGAAAAAACAAAAATTTGGTCATTCGTGCCTTACCCTCGAAAAGGTACTACAGGCCATCGCAGAGTGCCCGCAAGCAGGCCCGAAACCTCTGACGATAGAGGAGTACCGGGCAAGGCAGCCGGCAGCAAGATCCCGGTCGTCAAGGAGAGGAGGGGCCAAAGTGAGGCAGCGGCAAGAAAGGAAGGCTCTCCTGGAAAAAATAAACAGCGACCCACCACCACCGTGGGAAGACGCCAACAGACTGTGGGAAGCACTGGATGCGCTGGAGCGCAAAATAAATATTAAAGTGAGAGTGCCTTATTTTAGGCACCCACGCGAAAACGGCGGCAAGATCGCCTCGCAATAAAAAAAAAATTTTTTTCTACCTTACTAACCAATAAGTTAATTAATTATTAAGAATTCAGAAACTTACATTAAAAAAAAAAAAACAAACAAACCAGAATTTGTGTCCAAAGTCAACAATAAAAAGATTAGCAGTTTTTTTACATCTAAAAATGTGTACAGTCCACTTAACCAAAAAATAAGCAGTCAAAAATTTTTTTTTCCAAGTCTGTTAAAAATAATTAAATATGTTGTCAGACAAAACAATAGAGCTATTGACGAAGCAGTCAGAAATTGTCACGAAGATAAGGGAGATCGAAGGGAAAAATGACGGCAATATAGAGCAGGTAGAAAAATTGCAAAAAGAATTTCAGGCAAATCCCGCGATATTGTGTAAAATTGGAGTAGTCGATCACGACTAGTTCAATAAAAGACAATTCGAGGTGATTATTTCTGTGATAGAAAGCTTAAAAGCCAAGATGGCTAAAAGAGAATATAAAGCCATCGAACAGTCAGTGAAATGTCAGCCAGACGCGCTAGAAAAAGAAAAAGATAGGCTAAATAAATACATTAACGAAACCCAAACAGACATTACGGAAAATAATGTAGAAATGTTTGGGATGAGAAAAAATAAGGTCTTGTTCCTATGGGAGGACATACTAGAAGAAATAAAGTTTCTTAAAAATAAATATGAGGGTAATAGTACCTTCGATAGCGAAATCAAAATGCTAGATTTCGATGTTTAAAATTGCGTACAAACGTTAGAAGAAAAAATTAAATAAGAAAACTTAGGTCAGCAGAAAGGTGATGGTGGCAAGATAAAAATGGAAGAGTTACCAATGCTACCTAAAATGCAGGTACCTACGTTCTCTGGCGATGCCAAAGAGTTGGACCTGCTTTCAGAACTATTTATAGAGTTGGTTCAGTCTAGGGATGATCTGAGTCCATTCTTAAAGTTCAATTACCTAAAGACCGCATTAAAAGGAGAAGCAAGATGCATGGTTTCGCACTTGTTGGTGGGCTCCGCGGATAACTTTAATAGCACTTGGGAATTATTGACCAAGCGCTATGAAAATAAGCGGAAAATATTTTCCGAGCAGTTAAATAGGCTAATAGATATGCCGATGCTAAATTGCCATTCGGCAAAAAACATGAAAATGTTTATTGATTCAATCAATGAATCAATACATTTAATTAAATCAAAATCACTTTTGTCAGAAGATGTTGATATAATCTTTGCACACATGATTATTCGTAAGTTCAATAGAGAAGTATTACGAAAGTCATGTGAAGAAAGCTAAAGAAATTCAAAAATTGTCCGACGTAATGGAGTATTTAGAGCAAAGGTTGAGTGCTCTATGCTCATTGAAGGACGAGGAGAAGAAAACATTCAAAAAAGCACAAAATAGCTTTTCAGAATATTGTCCGATATGTAAAATAACAGGACATAATGCATTACAATGCTTCAAATTTAGAGTTTCAAACCCAGGAGACAGAGCCGAAATGGCTAAAAAGGTACAGTTGTGTTCAAGATGTTTGAAACATTCGAGTACCAAGAAATGCACAAATGAAGACAATTGTTCAAAGTGCAACAAAGCGCATCACACGATGCTTCACTTTGAAAAAAGAGAAAAAGTGAACACGTGTGTAGCGGAAAATCAATCGCTGTTAGCAACAGCAATTGTAAAAATAAAATCGATATCTGGGAAGTACGAGCAGTTGCGACCGTTAATTGATAGTAAATCACAAGCAACGATAATATCTGAGAAAGCAGCCCAGATATTAAAGCTACCTAGATTAAGGGTCAACACAAAAATTAGTGGAGTATTCTCAAAAGAATCTAGGGTAGCAAAATACAAAGTTAATTTAACAATTAAAACTAAAGATCCTAGTAAAGACTCACTCAAAACTAAAGCAATAGTTTTACCAAAACTAATGAAAGCTCTACCAGATAGATCAATCGATGTTGACAAAGAAAAATGGGATAGCTACATATTAGCTGATCCTCATTTTGATAAACCAGGTCAAGTAGACGTATTAATCGGAACAGACCTCAGATACTCACATTTTAAAGAATGGAGTTGTTAAAATCGTCGGTCTTCTCGGTCAAAATACAGATTTTGGGTGGATCGTGTCAGGGTGCACGAAATCCAAAGGTGAAAAGACCACAGTTGCAACAACCATTGAAGTTAAAGACTTAGATAGATTTTGGGAAATAGAAGATGAAGACATAGAAGACTTAGAGTCTGAAATCTGTGAGAAAAACTTTACGGAAACAACGAAAAGAAACGAAGACGGAAGATACGAAGTAACTTTTCCATTTAAACAAGAAAAAGAGTTAGGAGAATTAAAGCCACAAGCAATAGCCCGGTTCCCAAACATAGAAAAAATGTGTACGCAGATTGACATCGACAAGAATGGTCAAGAATTCTTTAAAGCAATAAATGAAAATAGTAAAGTTGCCCCAATTTTAGAAAAAGACAATATTCAGTGGCATTTTACCCCGCCGGCAGGACCTCACTTCGGAGGTATATGGGAGGCCGGTGTTAACTCTGTAAAATATCATCTAAAAAGAGTAATAAAAGACGAAAAATGTCATCCAGCAAGGTGGCCCTTGGGGAAGAATCGAGGAAGTCCACAAAGGGAAAAGATCAAAAGGTTAGAGTAGTTAAAATAAAGCTACAAGATGGATTCACCACAAGACCTATAACCAAATTTTGTCCACTGATGGGCGTGCAGGCTAATAAGGAATTAAAAGAAAGCCATATTGAGCTCAATGAGTTAAATTTCCATCACGTATCCGGACATGCTTCGTTAATAGTGGTTATGGTTTTAGTCATAATTATTGCAATATGCATCATAAGAAAAATAAATGTAAGCCAAAGATTACAGGCCATCACCCTTGCCGGCCCTTGGCAGAATGTTCACACATGAACACCTTAACCTAAGAATCAAAATAGATACATCCACTATGTAACTCATAAGTGGATATATAAAAATAGAAGTAGTGTTAGCACCTACAGCTGAGCAACCGTACCAGACCTGTTGGCACGGCTGCTGCATGAAACACAGCATGGGGTATATATATAAGTCTAGGATTAAAAGAAATAAAAACAGTTGGAACATACTCATCACGCCGTGCGTGTCATTGATGCACTCCGGCGTACCAGTTCGACACTGCGAGCAAATACATGGTCTTACAAACCTGCTTGCCACTTTAGAACAGCTTCTTTTTGTTCGTTTAATGTTTAAGTTTATTATGTTTATTTATTATTATTCTTATGAACTCAATTGGTTTTTAATTTACTGAAGTTGTCATTTATATTTATAATTTAAATCCGGAACTCGGATTTTTGCCAAATTCATATATTTTTATTTAAGTCTATTTCAGGCCCGAGTGCAAGACAGAAATACCCTCACAATCCCAACTGTCCCCCTCTTTTTTCATACCTTTGTTAGAGCTCTGATAGGGTAGGATAGGGAGCGTGGTCACACGAGGTGGCGTGTGGTGTCTGTGCAAACACCCCAAATTTTAAGAGACATTTTATAATTATAATTTTTTCTACGTCGTTTCTAAAACGTCTATTTGGCATTTTTAACCTCCGTTTGCTCTAAAGTCGCAACTATTTGAAATTCATGCGACTGGTAAAATTAAGTGCCGCCATCTAGTGGCTATTGTTATCTTAAAAGTAAAAGAACATAAGAATTTCGTGTGCTCGGTCAGTTGCTTGAATATTGTAAGTAGTTGTGAGTGTAGGCTGTTTGTGTAGGAAATTGTGTACCGTCTAAGGACAGGGTTGAGGTAACCCACCCCTGGTTACACTGAGCTCGCCGTGGTTGCCCATCGAAACAGAATAGACCTGTTACATTGTTAAAAAAAAAAATTATAAATTACAACATAACCTCCAGAGCATCATTATTAGCCATTAGCCTTACGTAAATGATGGAAAAAAACTACCCAGTAAGCTTCTAACAAAGTGGGAAGCATGCGTCGACGCCTTTATGCAGGCATTAAAGCCAAGGGATGCCCGTACAAATATTAGGGACTCGAACTCCAAAACTGTTGGACAATTTGATACCTTGTTTTAAAAGTGTGCAAATACTTTTTGTGCCATGAACATATTGAAAATAGATAAAAAGGGTATTCTGGTTTTATGTAAATTTACGAAATAAGCAGAAGGAGGCATCTCCGATCCGATTTATATAGCTATGTCCGCCTGCCTGTCTGTCCGTCTGAATGAACTAAAAAAGCTAAAAATCTGATCTTGGTCTCATTAAGTTTGTATATATCATACGCAGAACTAGCTTATACTTTTTTTCGATATCTTGCTCGGTTCCATTAATATCGATAAAAAACAATTTTAACCTTTGGTTTTCTTATATCTCATATCTCTAAGCTTATTCGATCTAGATGGAACAATTTTAATGCTTTAGATACCCATCAATATCGATAAAACCACAATACCCGCTAATCCAACAGACTTGCAAATTGATTGATACATTCATTTCAATGATCTTAATAAGTCCTGAATATGTTTAATTTAGGAAAAAAGCATTTAGTTTCTTCTATAGTGGAGAAAATCGCAGCTACCGAGCAATGTTTGTGTGTTTAGTAATTTGTGTATGTATGTGTGAATGCAAACTGGTTAAAATGTTAATAGACAGATTGCAGGGTTCAGGGTAACCTACCACTTGTTTGGTTCTATTCCTTTTATAATCTAACCAACAATTGTTTGGTTCTATTCCTTTTATAATCTAACCAACAATTGTGTTAAATGTTTTTGTTGGTAAAATATATTAATAAATATTATTAATTAAATATTATTACTTAAGTTGATAAATGTTAAGTAGAAGTAAAATTAAAGTGTGCCAATACTTTGTGAGACGAGTTGTGGACGCAACCGCCCACAATAGGAAGAAGAGTGAATATAAATTAAGTATGCAATAACTTAGAAATAATAATAAGAAGACTTGAAATGTAATAAGAATGAATAAAAATGAGCAATGAAGTGTAAAAAATATGTTTTTAGTTTAAGAAGTATTATTAGTATTATTAGAATAATTGTTAGTATTATCGGCATAGCAGACAGGCACGGTCTATCAACAGCAGCCTTGCGAACAGCTGCTGAGGACAATATCGGGAGCAGCCCTGCGATCAGCTTCCGAAAGCTCAGGCGAGAGAGTGGCTTTGGCGGCGAAGAGCGAAAGCTCGGAAGAAGCTGGGTTGCTGCCGCGAGCGACGAGAGTCGGCAAGTTAGTTAGTGTCGAGCTCTGCAAGCGATCGGTCGTGTGTCGGTCGTCAAGTAAGAAGACAAAAGAAAAAAAGCGACGCAGAGTGCACACGTGCGTGTGAAATTCGTAAAGTGCGAACGAGCACCTTTAAGCAATTGAAAAACGCATGCCGCAGAGGGATTCCTAAGCGCCTCTTTAACTATAATATTTTTTATTAACCGAAATTGTAGGAATGTTGATCTAACTCTAGTACTTATAATATTGATAGGGATTGCTGAGATTCTCTTGATATAAATGATATTTTTAGAATCAAATGCAATAGTTTCATAATTGGGGTACGTTTGGTGGTCTCGATAACTGTCCTAAATAATTGAAGGGTTTTGGCCTGGGCGGGTCGCTGTCGCGGTTTTCACCCGAACCCGAGCACAATCGGGGACAACACGGGGGAGCCGAGAGACTAGCACGGGCTTCTTCGTTCGTAGTACGGGTTATCTTGAGTTATATTAGTTTGAAGGGCATTTTAAAGGTTGGCCTTCTAGATTGACAAAATAGAGTTTGCTTTGCCCCCCGAAACCTAGCGTCCCAATGATTTACAAATTTTCTTGCAAACAACCTTGATCAGATTGAGATTTATACCCCGGCTTAGGATTTACTTTACAAGTGGCGCCCGAGCAGGGACGCTGGGGCGTGGTAAGTTAGTGACATGGAGCCCCACTAAAATCCAGAAGAAACAACTAAACTCTCAAACTAACACATATATATATATAACCCATTAAAAGCTTATTTATATTTGATGCCCAAATTATACCCCGTAGTAGAGACCGAAAATTATTGTTATTTGTAGCAGAGTGTAAAAATATATTCTTTTGATTCCAAAGTGTAAAATATATTTTTCTTTAGTAGCAACGACTACAAATATTTTTATAGCCAAGTGAAGGTGAAATATTATAGGATAGTATAAAATAGGGAAAAAACATTATGTAGTAGAGTGTAGATTGGAGTTTATCTGAGCGCCGAAGAGACGCGCACCAAGGGAGTAACGGGAACATCAGCAGATATGGAGTGGCTCGCGCCAATCACGCGCTCGCTAGCAGCAATATCAACACAGGGGACCCAAAACGGCGAGTACAAAGTCAAAACCTAGCGGCATCTGGGTAGCGAGACGTTCATGCATCGCAACGATAGCGTCAACGCAAGCGTGTATGCAGTCAACGGGACAGCGAGGGAAAAGCAACAAGGCGACAAAAAAACACACAGAGAGAAAGTCATCAGAATTAAATAAACTTATAATAAAAAAAAATCGAGCATATTTTTGAAATAAGAGTGAAAAAAGTGAAGAAATAAATCAAACTATATGTAACAAATTTCAACAAACAAAAAAAAAACAAGTGAAATTGCACTAGTCGGGACCGCCTGACTAGTAGATACCCTGAACCCAGAAATGAACAAATACACACAAACTCTCGGCAGTTGATGAGTATTTACTCTGTTAAAAAAAAAAAAAACAATTACCAACGGAAAAAGAAATGTTCCACAACCGGGGATCGAACTCGCCTCTCTCCGTTTTAAGATGCACGAGTCATACCAACTGCACCACACTACCACATTATTCACGTATGATATAACATTACTTAACCATTTCAAAACATCAAGGAAAACGAAAGCTTTGCACTTGTTATTAAAACGATACAAATTAATAATAACAATAATTATGAATAACGAAAAAATAAAATAATACAACATAGCTCTACCATACCAACGCTGGATTTGAACCCAGACCTCAACGTTACGCGGCACAACTCTTACCAACTGGACCACGCTCTTACTTCGCTGCGTTGTGTTAAAACTCAACTTAACCGTTGCAAAAAAATATTCCTAGAAAAACGCAAGACATTCTGCACATGCATATGTATGCGTGCACATGTACACAGAAATTGCCAAGCAGCTGCGCTTTCCCCCACTACTGAAAATAGATTCTTGATTTGCTCGTAAACTAAATGTACCATCGTTATGAAATTTTCAGGTCTTATTCAGATCATCGAAATGTATGTACAAACCAATTTGCACGTGTGTTTTACGCGAACATAAAAAAATTAATTTGGTGGCTCTAGCTTTTATAGTTTAGTAGTTATGCTTAAAAAACCGTCAAAAAAGTAAAAAAAGCGATAAATATCGATAAAAAGAAAACGGAAGGAGTTATCGATGTTTCGAAATAAACTTGATCTGCGTATGGTATATACGAACCGAATGAGACCAAGATCAGCTTTCTAGGTTTTGTAGTCTCTAAAATCGACGCGTTCATACAGACAGACGGACAGACAGACGGACATGGCTAATTCGACTCGGCTAGTGATGCTGATCAAGAATATATATACTTTATGGGGTCGGAGATGTTTCCTTCTGCCTGTTACATACATTTGCACAAAACCATTATACCCTTTTTTACCCATTTTCAATGGGTTCAGGGTATAAAAATAATAAATGATAATGAGTTAAGAGAACAAATTAATTTATTAAACAAATAATTACAAAGGCGAGAAATTTTCGCAAGGAGCGAAAAGCATTTAAAGTACATATATAGCAAATATGTGAAAAAAAATAAATAAAGCTGTAATAATAATGAATTAAAATAAAATAATAGATAATAAATTGAAATAAAAATTTAATTCTGCAAAATAAACAGATACAAATCCAAACAGAGCAAAATAAATACAATTTGTTTTGAGTGAAAAAAAACGTACAATCATATCGTTTTATTATATGATTTTTATATTATTTTATAAGAAATCAAATAAATCGATATTAACAAGGAATCGGAAAATTAAAACAAAACGGCACAGGTACGAGTTTGAAATGGAACCGACATGCGCTAAGGATCTAGGAGTGGGAACCCGGTGAATCTACCAGCGATGCAAGGAGGAGCTCGAGGGGATCGCGTCGGATTGAAGAAGGACGGTACAGTGGAGAAGATGTTGAGGCGCCTCGTGGCTTTCGTGAGGGACGAGTCACATAGCACCGAAGTCTGGGCGCGACTGGCTGAGTTGGAGGCCCGATTCACCGCGCATTGGACCCGACGGCAGACATCGATTGGACGGGCACGGGCCCGGTGACTAGGCACAAGTCCGATCGTTTCTGGAAGTGCCTAAAATGCAGGCGGCTCGAGGCAATGGCATTGGCCAGGACCACCTGGAGGAGAGGCCGACGGGCGTTCACGCCAAGGTTCCTGTGCTGCGGCCACAACCGGAGACCAGGGGGCAGCTGATAGTGCCGGAGCAGGTCAGGAAGTGGGGCTTTCGGTTCGATGGACGAATGGATCCACTAATCATCGTGGAGTCGATGGAGGAATGGGCCATATCGTATAGCATCAGCATGGACCGGCTGCCTCGCGTCATAGACGAGGTCCTTACGGACAAAGCCGCCCGCTGGTTTATGACCGGACGGCTTCGGGATGTATAGGGAGCCACGTTCAGGGCTGAATTTCTGGTGCTCTTCAGGAGCTCGCACAAAGTCAAAACCTTGCGGCGTCTGGAAAGCGAGACTGTTCATGCGTCGCAACGATAGCGTCAACGCAAGCGTGTATGCAGTCAAAGTGAAGAGCGAAGGAAAAGCAACAAGGCGACAAAAAAACACACAGAGAGAAACCGGAAGTTGTGCGATAAACTGTACCGAAAGTCATCAGAATTAAATAAACTTATAATAAAAAAAAGTGAGCATATTTTTGAAAAAAGAGTGTTTAAAGTGAAGAAATAAATCAAACTTTATACAACAAATTTCAACAAAATAAAAAATAACAAGTGAGATTGCTCTAGTCGGGACCGCCCGACTAGTAGATACCCAGAACCCAGAAAATTAACACATACACACAAACTCTCGGCAGTTGATGAGTATTAAGCCTTTTAAAAATTAAAAAAAAACAATTACCAACGGAAAAACAAATGTTCCACAACCGGGGCTCGAACTCGCTCTCTCCGTATTAAGATGCACGACTCTTACCAACTGCACCACACTACCACATTTTTCGCGAATGATATAACATTACTTAACCATTGCAAAAAGTCAAGGAAAACGAAAATTTTGCATTTGTCATTAAAACGGTACAAATTAATTATAATAAAAATAATAATTATGAATTAGGAAAAAATAAAAGAATTCAACATTGCTCAACCGTCGCTGGATTCAAACCCGGACCTCCACGCTGTGCGGCACAACTCTTACCCACTGGACCACGCTCCTTTTTGTTTTGGCTGTGCTAAAATTCAACTAAACCGTTGCCTAAAAAAATTCCTAGGAAAAAGCAAGACTTTCTGGACGTGCATATGTATGCGTGCACATGTACACAGAAATTGCCAAGCAGCTGCGCTTTGCCCCCACTACTAAAAATAGATTCTTGATTTGCTCGTAAACTAAATGTACGATCGTTATGAAATTTTCAGGACTTATTCAGATCATCGAAATGTATCTACAATCCAATTTGCACGTGTGAAGTATTTGATTTACTTTGTTTTTTGGTTTTATCAATATTGTGGGCGATTGGGGGGAGGTATCCAAAATATATGTATATATGCGTATGTTTTACGCGAACATAAACAAATTAATTTGGTGGCTTTAGCTTTTATAGTTTGGGAGTTATGCTTAAAAAACCGAGTCAAAAAAGCGATAAATATCGATAACATGAAAACGGAAGGAGTTATCGATGTTTTGAAATAAACTTGATCTGCGTATGCTATATACGAACCGAATGAGACCAAGATCAGCTCTAGCCTTTGTAGTCTCTGAAATCGACGGACAGACGGACAGACAGACAGACGGACATGGCTAAATCGACTCGGCTAGTAATCATGATCAAGAATATATATACTTTATGGGGTCGGAGATGCTTCCTTCTGCCTGTTACATACATTTGCACAAAACCATTATACCCTTTTTTACCCATTTTCAATGGGTTCAGGGTATAATAATAATAAATGATAATGAGTAAAGTGAGCAAATTAAATTATTAAACAAATAATTACAAAGGCGAGAAATTTTCGCAAGGAGCGAAAAGAATTAATGTACATATATAGCAAATATGTGGAAAAAAAATAAATAAAGCTGTAATAATAATGAATTAAAATAAAATAATAGATAATAAATTGAAATACAAATTTAATTCTGCAAAATAAACAGATACAAATCCAAACAGAGCAAAATAAATACAATTAGTTTTGAGTGAAAAAAAAACGTACAATCATAAAATAAAACGTATAAGAAATTAAATAAATCGATATTAACAAGGAATCGGAGAACGAGTGGTGGTACTACAAAAAAAAGGAGATACAATTAATTAAAATAAATAATAAACAACAGCAAAATATTGTTCACTCAATTTTGATAAATAACTAAATTAAATAAAATATAATTAAATAAAATATAATTAAGTTAAATAAATAATAAATTAAACTATAAACAATAAACAACAAACAAAACAAAATATAATAAAATAAAATAAATAATAAAACAAACCGTCTACCATAATATACAATAAAATTAAAACAAAACGGCACAGGTACGAGTTTGAAATGGAACCGACACGCGCTAAGGATCTAGGAGTGGGAACCCGGTGAATCTATCAGCGATGCAAGGAGGAGCTCGAGGGGATCACGTCGGATTGAAGAAGGACGGTACAGTGGAGGAGATGCGGACGCGCTACGTGGCTTTCGTGAGGGACGAGTCAAATAGCACCGAAGTCTGGGCGCGACTGGCTGAGTTGGAGGCCCGATTCACCGCGCATTGGACCCGACGGCGGACATCGATTGGACGGGCACGGGCCTGGTGACAAGTCCGATCGTTTCTGGAGGTGTCTAAAATGCAGGCGGCTCGAGGCAATGGCATTGGCCAGGACCACCCGGAGGAGAGGCCAACGGGCGTTCACGCCAAGGTTCCTGTGCCGCGGCCACAACCGGAGACCAGGGGGCAGCTGATAGTGCCGGAGCAGGTCAGGAAGTGGGGCTTTCGGTTCGATGGACGAATGGATCCCCTAATCATCGTGGAGTCGATGGAGAAATGGGCCATATCGTATAGCATCAGCATGGACCAGCTGCCTCGCGTCATAGACGAGGTCCTTACGGACAAAGCCGCCCGCTGGTTTATGACCAGCCGGCTTCGGGATGCATCGGGAGCCACGTTCAGGGCTGAATTTCTGGTGCTCTTCAGGAGCTCGCAGGCAACCAGGGAAACTCCAGAGTAAAGCCATGATTCAAGAAGACCTGGTACATACTACTGCCAAGCCGACATTGGTCGGCAACTCCCGGGTTAAAGAAGAGGTGGGAGTAAGAGGCGATGGTCGGAACGGCAAGCGCGGCGCCTGGTACAAGGATGGCCTCAGCAACGGCAGCAAACCACCACGTCTGGAGGACGTAAAGACGGAAGGCCTAGAAGAGGAGCCAGGCAACCATGGTCGGAGGACGCGGAGTCGAAAGGCACTACGGATCTGGGCGAAGAGGGTCTGCCAGATCGAGGCGGTGTCCAAAAGGATCCTGAGCCCAAATACCCCGATTGAGCCAGGCACCACGGTAGTCTCAGAAGAAGAGCAGAAGGGCCCTCCGCCGTCATTACCATCGTGGTCACGTCGGGGATTTTTCTCCCTCATACCCGAATCGTCAGTCATGTCCAACTCATCCGTCGCGTCTTCGACGAATGCCTCCCGCTCTTCGGGCTCCTCATCGCTGAAGACTATGATGTCTGCCATACCTGAAATCAGATTCTGTATCAGTTGCGCACTCTCTCTTTTCTGTCTTTAGTGTTGTTACTTCTTGGTTATTCGGGCTGTTAGTCTCGCGTATTGGTCGTTCGCACGCGACTCTCAACCTCTGTTCCGTACGCTCGACCTCCTTCGCCAGTCGGACGATGTTGGGTGAAATAAACTTGGTCACACGGTAGGGGCCGTCATATGTCGGTGCCAGCTTTGCTGCAAATCCGTTAACGGCTTTGGAGAGCAAGTGCTGGCGCAGCTAGCTAGTTGAGGGATGATCTCCACTCCCGTCGACGCAAGTTGTAGTGCCGGCTCTGCTATAGAAAGGCACGCTACATGCTGCTGCGGGCAATGTCGAAGACTTCCTTTAGTCTCTCCGCCTTTTCCCGCGGCTTCTGGTGTGTGGCCCCGGATCCTGGTTTTACCTCGTCATACAATGCGGCGGAAAGGCGGGCCTCCCTGCCTTGTACAAGGAACGCTGGAGAGAAGCCCGTCGAATCCGCTATACTGGACTTCACAGCCAACGAGATTTTTGACAGCAGCGCGTCAATTTGAATTGGGCCAGCATTGTCTTCACCGTTCGGTTGGTCCTCTCCGTAGGGCTCTCCTGCGGTCAATACGACGCCGTGTACTGGATTTCCACCCCAAGTGACTTCATGACGATTCGGTGCTTGGCGATGTGAGACACCCCTCTAAGTCCATCGAACAACGCTAACTCCTCCTCCAAGAACTTCCTTATCTCCGGCTCCAGCTCTCCGAATTCCTGAGCTGTTTGCGCTTTGTGCTCTTCTTCTGAGACTACTGTGGTGCCTGGCTCAATCGGGGTATTTGGGCTCAGGATCCTTTTGGACACCGCCTCGATCTGGCTGACCCTCTTCGCCCAGATCTGTAGTGCCTTTCGACTCCGCGTCCTCCGACCATGGTTGCCTGGCTCCTCTTCTAGGCCTTCCGTCTTTACGTCCTCCAGACGTGGTTGTTTGCCGCCAGCCTTGCCGCATCCTTTTGATACACCACCGTTGCTGATACCATCATTGTACCAGGCGCCGCGCTTGCCGTTCCGACCATCGCCTCAAACTCCCACCTGAAGTCCGCCTGCCCCGCAGGTCGCTGTTCTTTCACCCGGGAGTTGCCGACCAATGTCGGCTTGGCAGTAGTATGTACCAGGTCTTCTTGAATCATGGCTTTACTCTGGAGTTTCCCTGGTTGCCTGCGAGCTCCTGAAGAGCACCAGAAATTCAGCCCTGAACGTGGCTCCCGATGCATCCCGAAGCCGGCTGGTCATAAACCAGCGGGCGGCTTTGTCCGTAAGGACCTCGTCTATGACGCGAGGCAGCTGGTCCATGCTGATGCTATACGATATGGCCCATTTCTCCATCGACTCCACGATGATTAGGGGATCCATTCGTCCATCGAACCGAAAGCCCCACTTCCTGACCTGCTCCGGCACTATCAGCTGCCCCCTGGTCTCCGGTTGTGGCCGCGGCACAGGAACCTTAGCGTGAACGCCCGTTGGCCTCTCCTCCAGGTGGTCCTGGCCAATGCCATTGCCTCGAGCCGCCTGCATTTTAGACACCTCCAGAAACGATCGGACTTGTGCCTAGTCACCGGGCCTGTGCCCGTCCAATCGATGTCCGCCGTCGGGTCCAATGCGCGGTGAATCGGGCCTCCAACTCAGCCAGTCGCGCCCAGACTTCGGTGCTATTTGACTCGTCCCTCACGAAAGCCACGTAGCGCGTCCGCATCTCCTCCACTGTACCGTCCTTCTTCAATCCGACGTGATCCCCTCGAGCTCCTCCTTGCATCGCTGGTAGATTCACCGGGTTCCCACTCCTAGATCCTTAGCGCGTGTCGGTTCCATTTCAAACTCGTACCTGTGCCGTTTTGTTTTAATTTTATTGTATATTATGGTAGACGGTTTGTTTTATTATTTATTTTATTTTATTATATTTTGTTTTGTTTATTGTTTATAGTTTAATTTATTATTTATTTAACTAATTATATTTTATTTAATTATATTTTTTTTAATTTAGTTATTCATCAAAATTGAGTGAACAATATTTTGCTGTTGTTTATTATTTATCTTAATTAATTGTATCTCCTTTTTTTTGTAGTACCACCACTCGTTCTCCGATTCCTTATAATATCGATTTATTTGATTTCTTATACGTTTTATTTTATGATTGTACGTTTTTTTTTCACTCAAAACAAATTGTTTTTATTTTGCTCTGTTTGGATTTGTATCTGTTTATTTTGCAGAATTAAATTTGTATTTCAATTTATTATCTATTATTTTATTTTAATTCATTATTATTACAGCTTTATTTATTTTTTATCACATATTTGCTATATATGTACTTTAATTTCTTTCGCTCCATGCAAAAATTTCTCGCCTTTGTAATTATTTAGTTAATAATTTAATTTGCTCACTTTACTCATTATCATTTATTATTATTATACCCTGAACCCATTGAAAATGGGTAAAAAAGGGTATAATGGTTTTGTGCAAATGTATGTAACAGGCAGAAGGAAGCATCTCCGACCCCATAAAGTATATATATTCTTGATCAGCATCACTAGCCGAGTCGATTTAGCCAAGTCCGTCTGTCTGTCCGTCTGTCTGTATGAACGCGTCGATTTCAGAGACTACAAAAGCTAGAAAGCTGATCTTGGTCTCATTCGGTTCGTATATTCCATACGCAGATCAAGTTTATTTCAAAACATCGATAACTCTTTCCGTTTTCTTATTATCGATATTTATCGCTTTTTTGTTTCGGTGTTTTAAGCATAACATACGAAGAATTTAAATACTTCAGATTTAGGATACCTCCCCCCAATCGCCCACAATATTGATAAAACCAAAAAACAAAGTAAATCAAATACTACACACGTGCAAATTGGTTTGTAGATACATTTCGATGATCTGAATAAGTCCTGAAAATTTCATAACGATCGTACATTTAGTTTACGAGCAAATCAAGAATCTATTTTCAGTAGTGGGGCCAAAGCGCAGCTGCTTGGCAATTTCTGTGTACATGTGCACGCATACATATGCATATGTACAATTTTGTCTTGCGTTTTCCTAGGAATTTTTTTTTGCAACGGTTAAGTTGAATTTTACCACAACAAACAATTAGAAGCGTGGCCCAGTGAGTAAGAGTTTTGCCGCACAGCGTGGAGGTCCGGGTTCGAATCCAGCGACGGTTGAGCAATGTTGAATTCTTTTATTTTTTCGTTATTCATAATTATTATTTTTATTATTAATTATTTGTACCGTTTTAATGACAAGTGCAAAAGTTTTGTTTTCCTTGACTTTTTTGCGATGGTTAAGTAATGTTATATCATTCGCGAAAAATGTGGTAGTGTGGTGCAGTTGGTAAGAGTCCTGCATCTTATCACGGGAGTACCGAGTTCAACTCCCGGTTAAGGAAAGTTTTTTTTTTGGCTGGTTATTATTAATAAATTTTATTTATTTTTTTTAACAGGCTCAATACTCATCAATTCTGGGTTCAGGGTATCTACTAGTCGGGCGGTCCCGACTAGAGCAATCTCACATGTTGTTTGTTGAAATTTGTTACATATAGTTTGATTTATTTCTTCACTTTTTTCACTCTTATTTCAAAAATATGCTCGATTTTTTTTTATTATAAGTTTATTTAATTCTGATGACTTTCGGTACAGTTTATCGCACAACTTCCGGTTTCTCTCTGTGTGTTTTTTTTTGTCGCCTTGTTGCTTTTCCCTCGCTGTCCCGTTGACTGCATACACGCTTGCGTTGACGCTATCGTTGCGACGCATGAACGTCTCGCTACCCAGATGCCGCTAGGTTTTGACTTTGTACTCGCCGTTTTGGGTCCCCTGTGTTGATGTTGCTGCTAGCGAGCGCGTGATTGGCGCGAGCCACTCCATATCTGCTGATGTTCCCGTTACTCCCTTGGTGCGCGTCTCTTCGGCGCTCAGATAAACTCCAATCTACACTCTACTACATAATGTTTTTTTCCCTCTTTTACACTATCCTATAATATTTCACCTTCACTTGGCTATAAAAATATTTGTAGTCGTTGCTACTAAAGAAAAATATATTTTACACTTTGGAATCAAAAGAATATATTTTTACACTCTGCTACAAATAACAATAATTTTCGGTCTCTACTACGGGGTATATTTTGGGCATCAAATATAAATAAGCTTTTAATGGGTTATATATATATGTGTTAGTTTGAGAGTTTAGTTGTTTCTTCTGGATTTTAGTGGGGCTCCATGTCACTAATTTACCACGCCTCAGCGTCCCTGCTTGGGCGCCACTTGTAAAGTAAATCCTAGGCCGGGGTATAAATCTCAGTCTGACCAAGATTGTTTGCAAGAAAATTTGTAAATCATTGGGACGCTAGGTTTCGGGGGGCAAAGCAAACTCTATTTTGTCAAACTAGAAGGCCAACCTTTAAAATGCCCTTCAAACTAATATAACTCAAGATAACCCGTACTACGAACGAAGAAGCCCGTGCTAGTCTCTCGGCTCCCCCGTGTTGTCCCTGAAAATTTCATAACGATCGTACATTTAGTTTACGAGCAAATCAAGAATCTATTTTTAGTAGTGGGGGCAAAGCGCAGCTGCTTGGCAATTTCTGTGTACATGTGCACGCATACATATGCATATGCAAATAGTCTTGCGTTTTTCTAGGAATTTTTTTTGCAACGGTTAAGTTGAATTTTAGCACAGCCAAAACAATTAGGAGCGTGGTCCAGTGGGTAAGAGTTGTGCCGCACAGCGTGGAGGTCCGGGTTCGAATCCAGCGACGGTTGAGCAATGTTGAATTCTTTTATTTTTTCCTAATTCATAATTATTATTATACCCTGAACCCATTGAAAATGGGTAAAAAAGGGTATAATGGTTTTGTGCAAATGTATGTAACAGGCAGAAGGAAGCATCTCCGACCCCATAAAGTATATATATTCTTGATCAGCATCACTAGCCGAGTCGATTTAGCCATGTCCGTTTGTCTGTCTGTCTGTCTGTCTGTCTGTATGAGCGCGTCGATTTCAGAGACTACAAAAGTTAGAAAGCTGATCTTGGTCGCATTCGGTTCGTATATACCATACGCAGATCAAGTTTGTTTCAAAACATCGATATCTCTTTCCGTTTTCTTATAATCGATATTTATCGCTTTTTTGACTCGGTTTTTTAAGCATAACTCCTAAACTATAATAGCTATATTTTTTATGTTCGCGTAAAACATACGAAGAATTTAAGCCCTTCAGGTTTTGGATATCTCCCCCCAATCGCCCCCAATATCGATAAAACTATAAACAAAGCAAATCAAATGCTACACACGTGCAAATTGGTTTGTAGATACATTTCGATGATCTGAATAAGTCCTGAAAATTTCATAACGATGGTACATTTAGTTTACGAGTAAATCAAGAATCTATTTTCAGTAGTAGGGGCAAAGCGCAGCTGCATGGCAATTTCTGTGTACATGTGCACGCATACATATGCACGTCCAGAAAGTCTTGCCTTTTTTCTAGGAATTTTTTTCAGGCAACGGTTAAATTGAATTTTAACACAACGAAGTGAAGTAAGAGCGTGGTCCAGTGGGTAAGAGTTGTGCCGCGCAACGCGGAGGTCCGGGTTCGAATTTAGCGATGGTATGGTAGAGCAATGTTGAATTATTTTATTTTTTCGTTATTTATAATGATTATTATTATTAATTTGTACCGTTTTAATGACAAGTGCAAAATTTTCGTTAGTAAGTAATTTTATATCATTCGCGAAAAATGTGGTAGTGTGGTGCAGTTGGTAAGAGTCGTGCATCTTAAGACGGAGAGAGCGAGTTCGAGCCCCGGTTGTGGAACATTTGTTTTTCCGTTGGTAATTGTTTTTTTTTAATTTTTAAAAGGCTCAATACTCATCAACTGCCGAGAGTTTGTGTGTATGTGTTAATTTTCTGGGTTCAGGGTATCTTGATTTTCTCGTTCTCTTTGACTCAAAGCTGAGCTTCAACATGCACATTTCCACTATCATAAACGAGGCTAAGGGTGTACTTGGGTTTATCAAACGTTGGTCGAAGGAATTCAACGATCCCTTCACTACAAAACTTTTGTATATTTCACTTGTACGCCCAATCCTGGAATACTGCTCATGTGTCTGGTGTCCGCAATACAAAATCCACCAAGATAGAATTGAGTCCATTCTGAAGCAATTTTTGCTTTTTGCCCTACGTGGCTTAAACTGGGATCCCAATCTTCGTCTCCCATCGTACTCCAGCAGACTCTTACTTATTAATCTTCCGTCGCTAACCAACCGTAGGACAATCCTTGGGGTTGTCATCCTACATAAGTTGATTAATGGCGATATTGATTCCTCGTTTCTTTTAGGTCGAATAAACTTCTCTGTGCCCTTTAGACCTACTAGAAACTATTACCCGTTACTCTTGCCTACATGCACAACCGACTACGCTTTGCACAATTCATTTCGTGTCTTATGCCTACAATACAATAGAATGTATCACGTGTTCTCCTCAGAACTCTCTCTCCCGCTAATAAAATCATTGCTTTCAGGATATGTCCGGGAAATCACTGTCCGCTCTCAGCTATGAGCAGGGGCATAGCTTGCCGGACGGGCTAAAAATCTCCCCCATCGGGCCAGTGATTTTCCATCTCTGTCTCTTTCTTTACTCTTATCTATCAAATACTAATTTTTGTTATTATTAAGACTGTTCTTCACTTTTCCCAATAAGTTTGTTTATATTCTAAAGTATATTTAAATTTATAAATATAGTTTTACTACTAACGCCTTCTTATCTAGATGTAGGATTTAATAACATCACTAACAACATATAGCTGTGACCAGGGGCATAGCTGGCCGGACAGGCAAATAAAATTCCCCCATCGTGTTGGTGATGTTCTTATCAATGTTTATAATCCTGTTAGGCTTTTAGCATTTTATAATTTTATGTATGTGTGTACCTTTGTTGACACTCGTTTGTCGACTTTCTTTATAAAAATAAAAAAAAAAAAAAATAATAATAAAATTTACTAGTCGAGCGGTCCCGACTAGTGCAATTTCACTTGTTTTTTTTTTGTTTGTTGAAATTTGTTACATATAGTTTGATTTATTTCTTCACTTTTTTCACTCTTATTTCAAAAATATGCTCGATTTTTTTTTATTATAAGTTTATTTAATTCTGATGACTTTCGGTACAGTTTATCGCACAACTTCCGGTTTCTCTCTGTGTGTTTTTTTTTGTCGCCTTGTTGCTTTTCCCTCGCTGTCCCGTTGACTGCATACACGCTTGCGTTGACGCTATCGTTGCGACGCATGAACGTCTCGCTACCCAGATGCCGCTAGGTTTTGACTTTGTACTCGCCGTTTTGGGTCCCCTGATTGGCGCGAGCCACTCCATATCTGCTGATGTTCCCGTTACTCCCTTGGTGCGCGTCTCTTCGGCGCTCAGATAAACTCCAATCTACACTCTACTACATAATGTTTTTTCCCTCTTTTACACTATCCTATAATATTTCACCTTCACTTGGCTATAAAAATATTTGTAGTCGTTGTTACTAAAGAAAAATATATTTTAACACTTTGGAATCAAAAGAATATATTTTTACACTCTGCTACAAATAACAATAATTTTCGGTCTCTACTACGGGGTATATTTTGGGCATCAAATATAAATAAGCTTTTAATGGGTTATATATATATATGTGTTAGTTTGAGAGTTTAGTTGTTTCTTCTGGATTTTAGTGGGGCTCCATGTCACTAATTTACCAAATTTGTAAATCATTGGGACGCTAAGTTTCGGGGGGCAAAGCAAACTCTATTTTGTCAAACTAGTAGGCCAACCTTTAAAATGCCCTTCAAACTAATATAACTCAAGATAACCCGTACTACGAACGAAGAAGCCCGTGCTAGTCTCTCGGCTCCCCCGTGTTGTCCCTGAAAATTTCATAACGATCGTACATTTAGTTTACGAGCAAATCAAGAATCTATTTTCAGTAGTGGGGGCAAAGCGCAGCTGCTTGGCAATTTCTGTGTACATGTGCACGCATACATATGCATATGCAAAATTTGTCTTGCGTTTTTCTAGGAATTTTTTTGCAACGGTTAAGTTGAATTTTAGCACAGCCAAAACAATTAGGAGCGTGGTCCAGTGGGTAAGAGTTGTGCCGCACAGCGTGGAGGTCCGGGTTCGAATCCAGCGACGGTTGAGCAATGTTGAATTCTTTTATTTTTTCCTAATTCATAATTATTATTATACCCTGAACCCATTGAAAATGGGTAAAAAAGGGTATAATGGTTTTGTGCAAATGTATGTAACAGGCAGAAGGAAGCATCTCCGACCCCATAAAGTATATATATTCTTGATCAGCATCACTAGCCGAGTCGATTTAGCCATGTCCGTCTGTCTGTCCGTCTGTCTGTCTGTCTGTCTGTATGAACGCGTCGATTTCAGAGACTACAAAAGTTAGAAAGCTGATCTTGGTCGCATTCGGTTCGTATATACCATACGCAGATCAAGTTTGTTTCAAAACATCGATATCTCTTTCCGTTTTCTTATAATCGATATTTATCGCTTTTTTGACTCGGTTTTTTAAGCATAACTCCTAAACTATAATAGCTATATTTTTTATGTTCGCGTAAAACATACGAAGAATTTAAGCCCTTCAGGTTTTCAGTAGTAGGGGCAAAGCGCAGCTGCATGGCAATTTCTGTGTACATGTGCACGCATACATATGCACGTCCAGAAAGTCTTGCGTTTTCCTAGGAATTTTTTTAGGCAACGGTTAAATTGAATTTTAACACAACGAAGTGAAGTAAGAGCGTGGTCCAGTGGGTAAGAGTTGTGCCGCGCAACGCGGAGGTCCGGGTTCGAATTTAGCGATGGTATGGTAGAGCAATGTTGAATTATTTTATTTTTTCGTTATTTATAATGATTATTATTATTAATTTGTACCGTTTTAATGACAAGTGCAAAATTTTCGTTAGTAAGTAATTTTATATCATTCGCGAAAAATGTGGTAGTGTGGTGCAGTTGGTAAGAGTCGTGCATCTTAAGACGGAGAGAGCGAGTTCGGCCCCGGTTGTGGAACATTTGTTTTTCCGTTGGCAATTGTTTTTTTTTAATTTTTAAAAGGCTCAATACTCATCAACTGCCGAGAGTTTGTGTGTATGTGTTAATTTTCTGGGTTCAGGGTATCTTGATTTTCTCGTTCTCTTTGACTCAAAGCTGAGCTTCAACATGCACATTTCCACCATCATAAACGAGGCTTAGGATGTACTTGGGTTTATCAAACGTTGGTCGAAGGAATTCAACGATCCCTTCACTACAAAACTTTTGTATATTTCACTTGTACGCCCAATCCTGGAATACTGCTCATGTGTCTGGTGTCCGCAATACAAAATTCACCAAGATAGAATTAAGTCCCTTCAGAAGCAATTTTTGCTTTTTGCCCTACGTGGCTTAAACTGGGATCCCAATCTTCGTCTCCCATCGTACTCCAGCAGACTCTTACTTATTAATCTTCCGTCGCTAACCAACCGTAGGACAATCCTTGGGGTTGTCATCCTACATAAGTTGATTAATGGCGATATTGATTCCTCGTTTCTTTTAGGTCGAATAAACTTCTCTGTGCCCTTTAGACCTACTAGAAACTATTACCCGTTACTCTTGCCTACATGCACAACCGACTACGCTTTGCACAATTCATTTCGTGTCTTATGCCTACAATACAATAGAATGTATCCCGTGTTCTCCTCAGAACTCTCTCTCCCCCTAATAAAATCATTGCTTTCAGGATATGTCCGGGAAATCACTGTCCGCTCTCAGCTATGAGCAGAGGCATAGCTTGCCGGACGGGCTAAAAATCTCCCCCATCGGGCCAGTGATTTTCCATCTCTGTCTCTTTCTTTACTCTTATCTATCAAATACTAATTTTTGTTATTATTAAGACTGTTCTTCACTTTTCCCAATAAGTTTGTTTATATTCTAAAGTATATTTAAATTTATAAATATAGTTTTACTACTAACGCCTTCCTATCTAGATGTAGGATTTAATAACATCACTAACAACATATAGCTGTGACCAGGGGCATAGCTGGCCGGACAGGCAAATAAAATTCCCCCATCGTGTTGGTGATGTTCTTATCAATGTTTATAATCCTGTTAGGCTTTTAGCATTTTATAATTTTATGTATGTGTGTACCTTTGTTGACACTCGTTTGTCGACTTTCTTTATAAAAATAAAAAAAAAAATAATAAGAAAATTTACTAGTCGGGCGGTCCCGACTAGAGCAATCTCACTTGTAATTTTTTAGTTTGTTGAAATTTGTTGTTTATAGTTTGATTTATTTCTTCACTTTATTTCAAAAATATGCTCGATTTTTATTTATTATAAGTTTATTTAATTCTGATGACTTTCGGTACAGTTTATCGCACAACTTCCGGTTTCTCTCTGTGTGTTTTTTTGTCGCCTTGTTGCTTTTCCCTGGCTGTCCCGTTGACTGCATACACGCTTGCGTTGACGCTATTGTTGCGACGCATGAACGTCTCGCTACCCAGATACCGCTAGGATTTGACTTGGTACTCGCCGTTTTGGGTCCCCTGATTGGCGCGAGCCACTCCATATCTGCTGATGTTCCCGTTACTCCCTTGGTGCGCGTCTCTTCGGCGCTCAGATAAACTCCAATCTACACTCTACTACATAATGTTTTTTTCCCTCTTTTACACTATCCTATAATATTTCACCTTCACTTGGCTATAAAAATATTTGTAGTCGTTGCTACTAAAGAAAAATATATTTTACACTTTGGAATCAAAAGAATATATTTTTACACTCTGCTACAAATAACAATAATTTTCGGTCTCTACTACGGGGTATATTTTGGGCATCAAATATAAATAAGCTTTTAATGGGTTATATATATATATGTTAGTTTGAGAGTTTAGTTGTTTCTTCTGGATTTTAGTGGGGCTCCATGTCACTAATTTACCACGCCCCAGCGTCCCTGCTCGGGCGCCACTTGTAAAGTAAATCCTAGGCCGGGGTATAAATCTCAGTCTGACCAAGGTTGTTTGCAAGAAAATTTGTAAATCATTGGGACGCTAGGTTTCGGGGGGCAAAGCAAACTCTATTTTGTCAATCTAGAAGGCCAACCTTTAAAATGCCCTTCAAACTAATATAACTCAAGATAACCCGTTACTACGAACGAAGTAGCCCGTGCTAGTCTCTCGGCTCCCCCGTGTTGTCCCCGATTGTGCTCGGGTTCGGGTGAAAACCGCGACAGCGACCCGCCTAGGATGAAACCCTTTAATTATTTAGGACAGTTAACGAGACCACCAAACGTACCCCAATTATGAAACTATTGCATTTGATTCTAAAAATATCATTTATATCAAGAGAATCTCAGCAATCCCTATCAATATTATAAGTACTAGAGTTAGATCAACATTCCTACAATTTCGGTTAATAAAAAATATTATAGTTAAATAGGCGCTTAGGAATCCCTCTGCGGCATGCGTTTTTCAATTGCTTAAAGGTGCTCGTTCGCACTTTACGAATTTCACACGCACATGTGCACTCTGCGTCGCGTTTTTTCTTTTGTCTTCTTACTTCACGACCGACACACGACCGATCGATTGCAGAGCTCGACACTAACTAACTTGCCGACTCTCGTCGCTCGCGGCAGCAACCCAGCTTCTTCCGAGCTTTCGCTCTTCGCCGCCAATGCCACTCTCTCGCCTGAGCTTTCGGAAGCTGATCGCAGGGCTGCTCCCGATATTGTCCTCAGCAGCTGTTCGCAAGGCTGCTGTTGATGGACCGTGCCTGTCTGCTATGCCGATAATACTAACAATTATTCTAATAATACTAATAATACTTCTTAAACTAAAAACATATTTTTTACACTTCATTGCTCATTTTTATTCATTCTTATTCCATTTCAAGTCTTCTTATTATTATTTCTAAGTTATTGCATACTAAATTTATATTCATTCTTATTCCATTTCAATTTTTCTTATTCTTATTTCTAAGTTATTGCATACTTAATTTATATTCACTCTTCTTCCTATTGTGGGCGGTTGCGTCCACAACTCGTCTCACAAAGTATTGGCACACTTCAATTTTTGCTTCTACTTAACATTTATCAACTTAAGTAATAATATTTAATTAATAATATTTATTAATATATTTTACCAACAAAAACATTTAACTCAATTGTTGGTTAGATTATAAAAGGAATAGAACCAAACAAGTGAGGAGGTAGGTTACCCTGAACCCTGCAATCTGTCTATTAACATTTTAACCAGTTTGCATTAACACATACATACACAAATTACTAAACACACAAAAGTGCCCACCGCATGAACATTGCTCGGTAGCTGCGATTTTCTCCACTATAGAAGAAACTAAATGCTTTTTTCCTAAATTAAACATATTCAGGACTTATTAAGATCATTGAAATGAATGTATCAATCAATTTGCAAGTCTGTTGGATTAGCGGGTATTGTGGTTTTATCGATATTGATGGGTATCTAAAGCATTAAAATTGTTCCATCTAGATCGAATAAGCTTAGAGATATGAGATATAAGAAAACCAAAGGTTAAAATTGTTTTTTATCGATATTAATGGAACCGAGCAAGATATCGAAAAAAAGTATAAGCTAGTTCTGCGTATGATATATACAAACTTAATGAGACCAAGATCAGATTTTTAGCTTTTTTAGTTCATACAGACGGACAGACAGGCAAGCGGACATAGCTATATAAACTCAGTTCATCGTCCTGCCTCCTTCTGCTTATTGCGTACATTTACATAAAACCAGAATACCCTTTTTATCTATTTTTAATAGGTTCATGGCATAAAAAGTATTTGCACACTTTTAAAACAAGGTATCAAATTGTCCAACAGTTTTGGAGTTCGAGTCCCTAATATTTGTACGGGCATCCCTTGGCTTTAATGCCTGCTTAAAGGCATCGACGCATGCTTCCGACTTTGTAAGAAGCTTACTGAGTAGTTTTTTTCCATCATTTACGTAAGGCTAATGGCTAATAATGATGCTCTGGAGGTTATGTTGTAATTTCTAATTTTTTTTTAACAATGTAAAAGGTCTATTCTGTTTCGATGGGCAACCACGGCGAGCTCAGTGTAACCAGGGGTGGGTTACCTCAACCCTGTCCTTAGACGGTGCACAATTTCCTACATAAACAGCCTACACTCACAATTACTTACAATATACAAGTAACTGACCGAGCAGATTTAAATTTTGTCGCCCATCGCCCATAATTTGCCACTGTCGGCTGACCTATTCCAAGGCTTCGGCAATTCCACCTCCCTTACATTTATTCACACGAAATCATTAATTTACTTTAGTTCAGAGTTTAATTGACGACATTTAGAAACGACTTAGAAAAGATGAAAATTAGAGGTGTTTGCACAGACACCACACGCCACCTCGTGTGACCACGCTCCCTATCCTACACTATCAGAGCTCTAACAAAGGTATGAAAAAAGAGGGGGACAGTTGGGATTGTGAGAGTATTTCTGTCTTGCACTCGGGCCAGAAATAGACTTAAAAAAAAAATATGAATTTGGCAAAAATCCGAATTCCGAATTTAAATTATAAATATAAATGACAACTTAAGTAAATTAAAAACCAATTGAAGTTCATAAGAATAATAATAAATAAACATAATAAACTTAAACATTAAACGAACAAAAAGTGGCAGTAAAGCTATTTTTTTTTGTGCGGCGTACGCAGGGTACGTTTGGCGGCAATTCTTAAATTTTGGACGCGAGTAGTTTGCAGTAAACGTTTTTTTTTATTATTATTATTATTTTTTTTTTTGACTTTTTGACCAACGGAGTCGGTCTTGGCAGACTGGGCACGAGCCTCTTGATGACCTGCTAGAAACAGGTGGCGGCGGGCGGCGGCCGAGCCAGATTCAACCGGAACACACTCACTCAGTTGTTTTTCTTTGCTCTGAGATGCGCTCCTTTTTGCCTCCGGGTGCCGTGCCTCTCACACAATGCCTGCGACGGGCTTCAAAACAAGGTGGGCAGAAGAAGTGTTTTGCCGATGCGGCTGGCGCATTGGTTGCGGCCGACCTCGAATATAGATATTCGGCTTTTCGACTGAAGGTAATTAATGCGGCGTGACCTGTTGGTCACCTGTTTGAAAATAATACCATTAGTAACCTCTGCACTTGCACACTTGTGCACTTGTCGCTCAGCTTTCTACTTTTGAAGCCGGTCACCGCAGTCATTGGCATTCCCTTGCCCTTGAAGTATGCGATGAACAGGGCCGCTTCCCTCGATTAATTTCGCCCAGGGTCGCGTTGGTGCAAGTGCTGTCTAACCTGTTCCTGCACCAACCGGATTTTTCCCTGTGTCCCCAGATCAGAGATCGAGTGGTCGCCCAGGGACCGCAATTTCATCGCCAGCTTATAGCTGGCTCCATTTAGGTACATGTGCTGCCCAAGGTCTGGAAAAAACTGTGCTATGTTGCGCTATGGACAGCATTACGAATTGCAACTTTGATTTCCGGCAGATAGGCATCCCACTCCCGATGGTCTTGCTCTAAGTAAGATCGGATCGCTGCTAACACGGCTAACACTCTGGGGGAAATAGGCTGCCGTCTTCATGTGGGATATTCCATAGGCGTCGATCATGTTCTCAAACTTTCGACAACGTTCTCTGCCGTGGCGTCTCTTATGGGATTTTGAAAAGTAAAAATTGAGATGTGGTCGACGACATCTAATACCCACGCATGACCTCTCTTTTACTGCCGATACTTTTGCAGAAAAACAATGTACATTTTCTGAAATGAGACCTGCAAACTTGCAAACTCCGCATCTGCCTATGTGTTCGCGCACATGAGCCGCCATGTTGGGTCAGTAGAACATTTGCTCCGCCTCCATGAGATGCCTTCGCGTCCACAAGGGCCTGCTCCATCAGCGTCGTGCATATCGACGCTGGCACCCACAATTTTCATGGTGTGCCGTCAACTTCGTCCTCTAGCCTCTCAAAACTCATCCGTTTTGTACAGGAGTCTTGTACCTGGAGGTCTGGCAAACTATCCCGCATCTTGGGACTTTTGCACCAACTCTTGGTATACTGCAGACTCCACTGCCACTGTCTGTATTCTAACAACGGCTCTACGGCTACTCGTCGTGACAAGGTGTCAGCGACGATGTTGTCTGCTCCCTTCCTGTGCTCGATCTGGAAGTCGAAATGTTGTAAGCGCAAGGACCATCTCGCTAGGCGTCCATCCAGGTCTCGCAATGACATGAGCCATTTGAGACTGACGTGATCTGTGATAAACGTGGAATCATTTCGATGTACGGCTTATTTCTGGACGGCTATTACTGCGGCGAGGCACTCTTTCTCCGTCACTGAGTAGTTAACCTGGTGTTTGCCCATCTTGGCGGAGAAGAACGCTATCGGCCTTTCATTGCCCTCGGCATCTATCTAAAAGAAGGCAGCCCCTACCCCGAAATAGGATGCATCGCTTTGTACAAAAAAGCGACGCGAACTGTACATAAAAGCGTCAACCAGTACGGGAGCAGAAGTAAGCGCCTCTTTCATTGCTTCGGCCGCCTCTTCGCTCAGCTTGAATGTTCCGCTCGTGATCCCTTTCAAGGTTTCGATAGCGCCGATATTCCAGAAAAGTTTCTAATAAGTCGGCGGTACCATCCGGCGGTCCCCAAAACACTACACACCTCCATAACCGATCGGGGTTCTGGGATTCGTTGAATCGCTACTACGCGTAACGGGTCCGTACGTAAGCTTCCGCCGCCTATAATAAACCCGACATAGTTGAGACTCTTGAAGCAGAACTTTGATTTTTTTTAGCCTAATCGTCAAGAAGGCCTCCTCTCTGCGCTACCAGTCTCAGTGCCCCACAAATCTGGTACGATGATCAGAAGATCGTCCAGGTATACAAACACATTGGAACTAAGCTGCGTAGAGATTACTTTGTCCATTAGGCGACACAGTCTCTGAGCTGCGTTACTACTTTTCTCTAGTTCAATTCAGCAGAATGCGAACTTAAGGTCAACGCTGGAAATGTAGAATATCTTTTCGATCCGCGACAGTATACACTCAATGCAAGGGAGCGGATGGGCGTCTTTGACGGTAACAGCGTTGAGCTTGCGAGCATCCAAGCCGAATCGATTTTTATCCGGCCTTCGCAATATTGTAGTGCGGTTACTCCACGGACAATCACTGACTTCGATGACTCCCAAGGCCAACATCTGCCTACCTCGCCCCAGACAACTTCCTGCATCGGGAGATAGCGGATAGTGTCGATCCTTCACCGGTACCTTTCCTTCGATCAGTTCGATCCTATGCAACTCCATTGTCATTTTCCCTAGTCCTACCTTCTCAAAACCTCAAAGATCTCCCTACACTGCCTACAACTGACTTATCTGTTCATTCGTGAACGTGCCACCACTCCACTCTATGCTCGTCTGGGGGGTCGCATTCTAGCGAACTTCCCCTGCATTGCGTATTTCTGGTATGCTCCATATGCTACTCGAGTACTACGCAGACCTCAATCTCATTGCACTCCTCTCGATCAATATCGTCCGAGCTACCTCGAAACCTGGCTAACTGAGCTCTGCGAAGATCGGCCCAAGAAGTAATCGGTTGTTGCCTCACATAAAGCCAGTACCAATCTTTGGCCCGCCCGGTTACTAGCACGTGGAAGTCTCATAAGACTTCGTCCCAAGGACATTGGAATTGCCTATGGAGATACTCCAGCTTAAAAGCAAAGTCTTCCACCGACCCCCGGTCATTCGACCCGTCAAAAGACACCTCCCACTTTTCGATCTTGGCCCAAGGTGGACCTGGTGGTGGTCTAAGGATCGGCCGCCTGTGATTTCCGTGTCCGTGATCGTCACCATACTCCCCTCCATGCGTCACCTGCTTAAAGTCCCCGCTCCGTCTGTTTTCCCGTCGCCCCTCGTCCGACTCTGTGTTGCACCAATTCCACGCTCGGTCTCCACTCAATCCGGTTGAGGTATTTGACCTCTCTGGCGTCGGCGGTGGCCTAGCAGCTGAAAAGTTGCGCGCGCGTTTCTGTGGCACGGCGCCCTGACGCAGCGGTTCAGGAGGATGAGTCCGCCCAACGCCGTGTTTAGCCACATCGCCCTTGAACAGATCGATAAATCTCGTGGGCTTGGAAGGGAGCAACGGACGCTATCTCCGATTCTATCGCGATTCGAGGCTGTATAGGGACGTTTCTATCCTCCAGCGGGGAGTTGAAATCCATAACTGCGGGGTTCGACTCGCCTGGCAGCGGTGCCGATGGCCTTACTGGCGTTTTCGCCAAGTATATGCCCCTCACTGCTCGTGCGAGTCTCCTTTTTCCCACGAGTCTTTTCGTGCGGGACTGTTTGTACCCGAGCGCAGCGGATATGGCCCCCGAACTTTGTAGGAATTGTGTCGGAATGTTGATCTATCTCTAGCACTTATAACATTGATAGATAACTAAGATTCTCTTGATAATAAATGATATTTTAAGAATCCAAGGCAATTGTTTCAGAATTGGGGTACCTTTGGTGGTCTCGTTAGCTGTCCTTAAATAGGTGTAGGGTTTTGGTAGTGTAGCCGTGGTACTGACCGGGCCTGGACGGGAGTCACCGACATGCTCTTTACCTGCTGGTGCTAGCCTGGTGGTCTCCCTGACTTTCGTAGTGTAGCGGTTAAGGTATCCCCCCTCCTAGTCGGCAGGCACGGTCTCGGTATAACCAGACTCGTGTAGCGTTAGCGGTTACGGTGTCTCCCCAACATAGTGGGGGTGTGATCACGGTGTCGTCCGGACCCGAGCAGAAGTTAGGAGACGTGGTCGCGGTAGCGGTTTTCACCCGAACCCGAGCACAATCGGGGACTACACGAGGGAGCAGAGAGACTAGCTCGGACTTCTTCGATCGTAGGGAAGGACTATCTTGAAGGCTTTTGAAGGCTGGCCTTCTAGATTGTCAATAACCCGAAACCTAGCGTCCTAGTGATTTACAAATATTCTTGTAAACAATCTTGATCAGACTGAGATTTATACCTCGGCATAGGAACTACTTTACAACTTTTTTGACTAACTGTATGCAAATTCTTGGCTCGTCAGGTCCTTCGCAATTAATATGTAAAATGTTTATACAAAACATGTTAAAATTAATATTTCCAATTGTAACTCGACGCGCCAAGAAATTACACACATTATCGTGCCATCCTATCTGATTTTACTGATTTTACTAAGTGAGCAAGAGTCTTTGCATAACCTCTTTCTCAATCGTAGGGTACACGAGTCCGAAAATATTAGCAACCACTTTTTTGTCGATTTTCCGAGTCTATGGATTATTTGCCCCACACATGCATTCATCCACACATACACAAAGTTACACACACAAAAATGCACGCCCAAACTACGTACTTTTCTCGTTAGATGCACTTCGAAAATGAATTTTTGAATTACCTTTAAGCTAATAGTGTGATCTTTATATATACACAAACCAAAGTACAGTAGTTGAATGGCATAAAACATCACAATGCAAAATTATATTTATCTTCGTATGCTTTACGAGATAATAAGCTTAATATTTTGGCTTTAGTCTTTATAGTTTTTGAGATATGAAAACGGGGCAAAGTATCCATCTTAACAACACGAACTTTATAGCTCAATGTTCTGATCAGTGTAAATACGTAAAAAAGGGTATAATGGTGGCGTAATTGTGCACATCTATGTAACAGACAGAAGGAGACATCTAAAACAACATAAAGCATATATATTATTGATCGGGACGACTGTCTGTCGGTATGTCCGCCCTATAAGAACGATAAACTTCAACTTTTCGAAGTTGACTCGTCCACGCGCAGATCAAGTTTCTTTCAAAAACGGTAATTTTTACAGTTTTCCAACAATCGATAAAAATCTACACGAACTTGAGTTCAAATTTGATTTGTTGTCCTTATTCTTTATAAATGTAACTGCTATAGACACCAAAATTGATTCGCAAGAATTTTAATTTCCTATAGCACTTAAATCTATTGCAAAAAGATTCATTATTCTACCCTTAAATTTGGTGGCTCTATATTTAAAATTTTAGGAAATATTCATTTCCGATTTAAGGTCTCATGTTATCAAACTGCCAGCCTGCCACAGGGCATGGTACATAAATCGTATTTGGATTCGTTGTGTTAAAATTCAATGCAAACAAAATTCCTAGAAGAACGCAAGACAAATTTTGCATATGCATATGTATGCGTGCACATGTACACAGAAATTGCCATGCAGCTGCGCTTTGCCCCCACTATTGAAAATATATTCTTGATTTGCTCGTAAACTAAATGTACGATCGTTATGAAATTTTCAGGACTTATTCAGATCATCGATATGTATGTACAAACCAATTTGCACGTGTGTAGTATTTGATTTGTGTTTTTTTGGTTTTGTCGATATTGGGGGCGATTGGGGGGAGGTATCCAAAACCAAAAAAAAAAGGGCTTAAATTCTTCGTATGTTTTACGCGTACATAAAAAAATAAATTTGGTGGCTCTAGCTTTTATAGTTTGGGAGTTATGCTTAAAAAACCGAGTCAAAAAAGCGATAAATATCGATAATAAGAAAACGGAAAGAGTTATCGATGTTTTGAAATAAACTTGATCTGCGTATGGTATATACGAACCGAATGAGACCAAGATCAGCTTTCTAGCTTTTGTAGTCTCTGAAATCGACGCGTTCATACAGACGGACGGACAGACAGACAGACAGACGGACTGACAGACGGACATGGCTAAATCGACTTGGCTAGTGATGCTGATCAAGAATATATATACTTTATGGGGTCGGAGATGCTTCCTTCTGCCTGTTACATACATTTGCACAAAACCATTATACCCTTTTTTACCCATTTTCAATGGGTTCAGGGTATAAAAATATAATAAAATTAATTTGGTGGCTCTAGCTTTTATAGTTTGGGAGCTATGCTTAAAAAACCGAGTCCAAAAAGCGATAAATATCGATAATAAGAAAACGGAAAGAGTTATCGATGTTTTGAAATAAACTTGATCTGCGTATGGTATATACGAACCGAATGAGACCAAGATCAGCTTTCTAGCTTTTGTAGTCTTTGAAATCGACGCGTTCATACAGACAGACGGACAGACAGACATACGGACATGGCTAAATCGACTCGGCTAGTGATGCTGATCAAGAATATATATACTTTATGGGGTCGGAGATGCTTCCTTCTGCCTGTTACATACATTTGCACAAAACCATTATACCCTTTTTTACCCATTTTCAATGGGTTCAGGGTATAAAAAATGTATATGATCTATACGTAGCAGATAAGATTTTCTATGGTATTGACCAAGATAAGGCTAATCATAGATAAATGGTTATAAATCAATTAGAAATTATATATATATATAAATAAATGTTTATTGTTTGTTATTATTTATATTTTCAATTTGTTTCTTCCTTTTTTAAATGTTATTTAAGTTTTCAAGTATGCGTTTAGCGAAAAAAATGGAATTTTAAAAATGGCGCAATTTCTCGTATGCTCTATCACTATCTATCTATATTTGTTTGTGCAATGTCCGTCAGGCTGTCCGTCTGTCCATCCGGATAAATAGATTAAGATAGAGACTTGAAACTTTTATATCTACTTGTAGTTATCCTAGTCGGACAAAGTGTTAATATTTTTGTGCAACGCCCATTTGGAGGCTGACAATTCGATAACGATACACCTGAAACCGCAAATCGAAAAAGGTGAATATTTCCCACAATTTTAAAGATAGAGCCACCAAATTTTGTAAATAATAAGATGGCGACGTCTCCCACAAATAGCAAACTTAATATCCCGGCCATGCCCGCTCGAACGCCCCCAACGCCCCAAACAATAATGTCAATAATGCCTATATCTTCCACAGTTTTTAAGGTAATTAACTGGTGACCAGTTATTTATCCTTTCAAAATCGGGAACAAAATTTACCACAAACGCTGCCTTCCGTCCTCGCAAATCACGAAAATCTATATCTTGCTCAGTTTTAAAGCCAGACTCACCTAAATTGGTATGTAGATAGCTATAATCTCCCCCGAAATTTGCGACCTTGACGTTCCAGCCACGCCCACTAGAATGCCCCTCTAACGCCCCCACCATTAAAAATCGGATATGCGTTTATCTCCCACAGTTTTTAAGCTAGAATTATAAAATGTGGAATGTAGAAAACTCGTCACCTCCTTTAAATTTAGGTACAGAAATCAGAATCTCCCACATTTTTAAGGCTATCGCACTAATTACAAAATACCGAAAATTTTCAATAAACAATTATAACAATTAAAAACGTAAACGAGTATAACGCAGTTGGTAAAGTCCGACTGCAGCGTTCTTAATTGTTTTTCATTTATTTATTTATTTATTTATTTGTTTATTGGAAAAAAAGTCGATAAAACGAGTGTCAACAAACAGGATACATAAATTAGTGCATTTATATCTGCAACTTGGGTGTGCCTGTTGCATTTAAAATTGCGTTCAAAATTGAGTTTGGTAAAATGGTCAATTCTACGGACGATACGTCTCGCTTTTATTAATTCCAAACTTAGACTGTTAAATACAATTTATTATCCAATGTCTCCAATGTCTTCGAGATTTTCCGGGAGTTTCTGCGCTTTTTTGTCAGCCTATAGAACCAGTAGACTCCAGCTCCCATGGCACAGGCCAACAGCATTATACCCAGGGAAATCGTCAATGTATTTCCGAGATGCAATACTGTCTCTAACCTCCTTGATGTAGTTAAGGTTATCTTCACTCAGACGGTGACAGGGGTGAGGTGACTCGGCTGCGTTTGGCAATGGGCTGTACCCCCTGCATGGAGGCCTTGTGCGCAACTGCTGCTTCTTGATCGCTTGCAGAATGTGGCAGTCGCAGTTTGTGAACAATAAGCTACAGCCAACATCTGCCCGTCGCAATCGGCCACCTGACTGTCGTGGAGTTGAAGTACAGAACCATTGTGTGCGACTGGGAAGATTGTTATCTTCTTGCACTGCTTGTTTATTATGGGGAACTCGATTATAAAGCTTATTACATTATCCTTACGTTCTACCTTAATATTAGATACTGGGGTCTGTGGTTTGGTCAGTGAGAATATTTACGAGATCAGAGTTATCTATTATTGCTGCATTTATTACATTTATATTTTCTAAAGTTAAAGTGAGCATACAGTTCTCTATTTCCGTTATCAACATTCTATTGCATGTGCAAAAGGTTTCGAAGAGATTGCCGGTATCGGCCTGCTTTTCTTTTGAGGACTTAATAATTCTGTTAACTGTGTCGGTCAGCTGATTGATATTTTCCTGTATCCTAGAATCCTACAATATAGAAATTTGTCTATTGCTAGCAGTGACCAGCTGCATCTGAGTCAGTTCTGTTTTCCTGAAGTCGTCTGCGTCCGGGGTGCCCGCTACAGCTTTAAGGTCTGTTCCCAAGAAGTCAAGGCTTCTTACCTTGCGATGATGCACATCGAGAGCGGACAACATGTCCAGTACATGTCCAGTGTCAATTTCCAACAATTTCCTAATGTGGGATTGTGGAAACATTCCCGTCAGTTTCATGGTCTCCTCAGTCATCGTCCTACAGTCCGTAAGGTCGGTAGTGTGCCGCAAGTACCCGTAACTGTCCCAAAGTAAAATGTCCCCGTCCATAATCGGTATGTAGTCCGCGTGTGAGTAGTCCGTCACCCGTGCCGTTGTTATGGACAAGATTGAAAGTATGGTGAGCGTAATCCTAAAAAAGATAAAACTACTGTTGTAAATGGTAATGGAAAAATTGTGATTTCAAAACTACGGAGGTTGTCCTTGTGGACTACCCTCCCCTCAATGAGGACCGTTGTCCCCAAGTCCGCTTCAACCTTTTTCTCGGCGCACAAAGGCGACAACTTGTTGCATAGTCTGCGATTCGTCTTCACCATAACCTTTTCCCTACCTCAAAGACTCTGTTCTCCCGCATTTTGTTAACCCTAGCGTTCTGCTGAATTTGGGCCCTCTCTATCTTATTCCTTACCTGGCGGGCAGATTCCAGCAGAGAGTTAAACTCGATGTCCTTAGGTTTCTTCTCGACCACTGAGTAAATGGAATTGTTATACTATAGGATAAGGTCGACTGTATCAACTATACCCCTTTGGAGCTTTACGCACCTAGATATCTCCAAAAGAGTGCTGTGAAAGCGCTCTACCTGCCCATTAAACGTGCTATGAAGGGGAGATGCATTTACCACGCTTACGCTGTAATTATTCAATAGCAGGGATCTGATAGTTTCTGACTTAAATGCGAGCTCATTATCGCAATATACCTGCTTGGCCGAAAGGAAAATATTCATCAAGACCAACAGAGGTGGTCTCGTGTCTTCTATCGTTCGAGAACTTGTCAACACAAGTAAGGAAGAATTTGTTGTCTGTGGAGAAAATGTCGATGTGCAACATTTCTCCAGTTTGTGAGGGAAGTGGCGTCTGGCCGAGTTCCTGTTTCTTTGGGTGTCTGTCATATTTGGCTTTTGTGCAAATCTTACAGTTAAGGACTACCTCATTAGCCAATTTGGTCATTTTGGGAAAAAAAGTATTCCGACATGGGCTCGCTTGTGTTCTTTAGTGATGATTTCTCTTCTATCACTGACGTCGAACACGTCGGCCACGAAGTTTTTGCAATACCAAAACTTCGTAGTCGGAAAGGCCCTTACAAACTTGTGTTGAAAACTAGCCAAGACTCGAAGAGTACAGTGAAACGCATTAACCACGTTCGGGTTAGTGCTGGCTTTTATTGTTTCGATGAGGGTGACCCTATCGGTAAAGTTTACCAAATGGCGAGTTTTTTCGCCGAAAAGTATGAAATTCCTTTTTAGAGGAAAGCGCGATTCCTCAAATACAATCTGATTCCGGAAACAGTTTAACGGCTTCTCTGTCGAATCGATTGTATAGGACAGGGACAGTTCACTGTGAATAGTTGCCGCGTCATACTGTGGCTCATCGCGGTTGCCCTGCAGGGTGTTCACGTTCTGGCGCGACAGCGCGTCAGCTACATGGTTTTCTTTGCCAGGCTTGTAAAAAAGCTTGGCCATAGTTTCATCAATGCGCGCTTTCCAGCGCTTTATTTTTGCATTGGGATTGCCCTCGGATACCGAGAACGTAAGAGGCTGGTGATCAGTGAAAATATTTATGTCCCTAACCCCGTAAAGAAAATGCCGTAACTTCCCCAATGTCCAGACGATAGCAAGTAACTCC
Organism: Drosophila paramelanica; assembly: GCA_035043915.1. Lineage (NCBI taxonomy): Eukaryota > Metazoa > Arthropoda > Insecta > Diptera > Drosophilidae > Drosophila > Drosophila paramelanica. Next base: position 17,474 of record JAWNMO010000053.1, on the reverse strand, counting down.
CGCTCGTTGGTGGCCTAGTTTGCTTTCCTATCTTTTAAGAACCGGGATATCATGGTTATGGGGCGACCATTTGAATAATCTGAATAACGTCTTCTGAAGCTAATATGTTCCTGAGTTTCTGGAACGCGTTGCGCTGAGCATCGTTAAATTGTATTGGGACCTTTCTAGACCTGTACTTGCTAATGGACCCGTTTTGCCATTTTAGGATGTCAGAGATTGGTTTCGCTATCGCTGCAAAATCTTTGATAAATAATCAGTAGTAGCTTGCCAATCCCAAAAAGGACCTTACTTCAAACACCGTGGTCGGCTCAGCGTAGTCCCAAATGGCTTTCACATTCTCTGGATCTGACCTTGCACCATCTTTAGTCACTATAAATCCGAGGTACTCGACGCTTTCTTTAAAAAGCTGTGACTTCTCGTGCGCCACGCGCATATTTGCTTTTAAAAGACTCCCTAATACCCAGTCGACATGCCTGGCATGGTCTGACTCGTTTTCCTAAAACACGTTTTCCTTAATCTACTCCCGCAGAACGTCATCTATGGTTCTCTGATAAATGCTCGCTGCATTCTTCAAACCAAAAGGAAGTCGACAAAACTCGTACTTCCCACCGTTTATCTGGTGATAACCTGATTTCAGGTCGAGCGTCGTGAACTATTTGGCTTTACCCAGGTTAGCCAATATCATTGCGATGGTTGGCATTGGGTACCTGTCGGCAACAGTCTTGAGGTTGAGCTTCCTAAAGGTTGAGCTTCCTATCACTAGACGGTTATTTCTATTGCCTAACTCGTCTGTGCTTTTCTTATCGACCACCCACAGTGGATTGTTATATGGCGACTTCGACTTTCTGATAATGCCATTTTTAAGTAGTTCATTGACTTCTGAAACGATAATATTCTCCACACCCCTAAGATAGGGATATAGCTTTGAGTAGACCACATTTTCGTCGGTCGTACGGATAGTGGCCACAACAGCCATGTTATAAGGCAGCGCCTCATTAGAGTCCGCAAAAGCCTTCTTGTTTCGGTGAAGTACTCGCAGGAAATCTTCTCCGCAGGTGGTGCCTCGACTTCTATGTTCTTCGTGTGATTGATGAACTCGCACCAAAATTGAGCATACCTTTTTTAGGCATAAAACCGCTCCTACCTGCTTTAGCAGGTCCAGCCCTATAATCCCATCAAAGGTGGATAAGGAATCTATTAGGAAAAAATATGTGTCGCACCCAAGCATGGATAGTTTGAATTTTTTGGCAATGTTATTGGACCCATGAATGGAGTGGACAACGAAAGGGGACTCGACAAGGACGACGCCCTTAAGGCGTTTGTGCGGCCTGATGTAATTTTTTGCCGCACCCGTGCCGATTAAAAATTTTATGTCTACCCCCCGCTTTTTTCCGTCGAATGAACGGAAGCAGGGACCTTTTCCTAAAAAATTAGCGCTATCGCTATCATAATCCGGGCTATTTTCATCTTGTTGTTCGTCAGACACCTCTTGTGCCGCGTCGGCATAACCTGTGATCTCAACCTGGCCTGCCTGGATGTGATCTACCCTCTACCTCCTTTGGCCTGTCGCGCGCTCCGACCTGCTTTTTTTCTTGGTGCTGCTGTTGCTGACGCCCTTGTGGGCCCTAGCAAAGCTTGTCGCGAAAGCATATCTCTCGTGATTAGCCTCCACTTCCTGGGCTTACGCTAGTGCTGTCGGCAGATCCGCAGGGTGAGCCGAGAACAACACATCGGTTAGACTGCGTTTAAGTCCAGAGATGAATACGCGAAGAGCGTCACCCCTGAACTTTTCACACATACCAGCTTTATTCGTAAGTAACGTGAGTTTCTTTTCGACCTCATCATAGTACTGTAGAATAGACATGCCGCCCTGCCTAAGCGTACCCATTTTCTGTTCAATCACATGAATGGGCCGCTTGTCACTATATGTAAAGTCCAACCTCGCTATTATGGCCTCAAAGTATAATGGCGTGCTAAATGAGGCTAGAACCGCGTCTGCCGAGACTCAGACTTTACTCGTAATGATATTTTTATATTTATTAAAAATTGTATAAGCGGCATGCGTCGCTCGCCTGCAGGACACGTAAGTGTCTTGAGTCCAATGGCACTCAGAAAGACATTTTACCACGTCAAGCGGCTCGTTGCATTCTACACCTTCTATGATTTCAACCTCTATATAAGCCCTCACTTCCGGCACCGAAAACTTTGTATTTCTGAATTTATTCCAAATTTGCGCGATTTGCTGTTGAAACTCTTGCCTTAGAGCAGTCTCCCTATTTGTGAATTCTTGCGCCTGCGCTGTGAGCGCGCTGCGCACTGCGGCATAAATTATTGCACGCAACTGCTCTGAATCCATTGTTTTTGAAACTCGTATTGAATAAAATTCTCCTATTAAGCTCGCTAAAATGCTGTCGTCGCGATTGTAGTTGTTGTCGGCGGGCACGAATTTTTTACAGCTTCGCTTCAACGGCTAAATCAACATTAAAACCACACACTTCTAGTAATATAATGTTTATTACCTAAAAGTTAATATATGTGTGTATGTTAGTAGAGCGAGTTTTTGAACGAGCGGTGCTTAAAAAACTTTCGTGTTTTCCCTCTCGCTGTTAATGGCCGACTGGCGTGGGTATCGCGTATCGATCCTTTTTTCATTTTTGGTATCGATAGCACATTGACAAATTAAGTTTAAATACATCGATATTCTTAAGGCATATTTAAAGTTAACAGAAATTAATACATAATCTACAAAGTACGTTAGAAATTTAAATAATAGATTTTGGCGGCAACATTCCCCCCTTCGTAATTGATCCTCGGGTCAGTTACCATCTTCCAAGCCGACATCTAGAATCGCTAATTTCTTTGCAGGCCGTTCCATGACGCCGTGCTGAGTTCGAATGGTCGCACGCCGAACTTGTCCGTCCTGTGATATGACGGTGCTGATGACGCGCCCTTTCGGCCAGAGATTTCTGAGTAGAGTGTCGTCCACAATTATAACGATACTGCCAACTTTTATTGGGGGACATTTCTGGAACCATTTAGTGCGTCTAGTCAGCACTGGCGTATGAAGGAGTATACGCCAGTGCCAAAAACGATCTCCAAAAAGTTTTACTTGATACCAGCGTCGTCTCAAGTCTGTGCTTATCGTTGAAAATGGCTTGTAGCCGTTTGCCGTACCCAATAAAAAAAGGTTTGGGGTAAATGCGATGTCGTCGATCGAGTCCAGGCTGACTAAAGTTAGCGGACGCGAATTTATTATGAATTGTGTCTCCATCAGTGCGCTTCGCAAGCTTTCGTCGTTAAAGGAGAAATTCGGGCAGATGCTTCTCAGTACAGTTTTTGTTGTACGTACAAGTCGCTCCCAAGCAACCACCCATATGCGGTGCGGCTGGTGGGTTGAATTTCCACTTAACACTTTCGTACTTGACCATTATTTTGTCAAAGTCGATCTTGACGAGTTCCTCACGTACGGCCTTCTCTGTTGCTTTGAAGTTTGTCCCGTTGTCAGAGTATATTTCCTTTGGAGTTCCACGTAGTGCCATGAAGTTGCCGAGGCACATAATACATGAGCTGGTGTCTAGGCTGTGAGCGATCTCAAAATGAACTGCGCGCAAAGTTAGACAGGTAAAGAGTGCGACCCATCTTTTCTCTTTGCGTCTGCCGAAATTGACAAGTATATGGCCGAAGTAGTCTACTCCCGTATATGTAAAAGGCTTCTCGAAGTTTCCCAGTCTGGCTTTGGGTATGGGTCTTCCGGTTTTCGGTCACTTTGCATTTTTAAAATTCCCTTCGTACAGATTTATATAGAATTCGTAGACGGGGAATATAAAATGTTCCTTTTATATCATTTACTAGAGTTGCTGACCCGGCGAAAACTTTGTTCCGCCTTAATGGCAATAAATAAGCAGATTGTGTTTTTTTTTTAATAGAAAAAATACAAAAAAAAATTAAATAACTACATTAATCATTCATTATTATTTCTATATTTTAGTACATAGGTTACTCTTCACTTAAGTACCTTGTGATACACGACATTTTTTGTTTTATTATCAGGCGCAAAAACAAACAACGCAGATGGTCTTCCGACCCGTGATCATGCCACGTATAATTGACCATGGGAAAAACATGGATGTTCTAGACTTAAACCACAAACTTTTAAGGATTGGCCTTGTGATTTGTTGATGGTCATGGCAAATGCAAGACGTATCGGAAATTGAAGTCTTTTAAATTCAAACGGCATATCGATTGGGATCATCGGGATCCTCGGAATGAGAACTTCCTCACCTTTGAATTTCCCTATCATTATCGTAGCGTAAATTACATTGTTCATCAATTTACTACCCACCAAACGCGTACCGTTGCACAGTTTTGGTTGGTTTATATGTTTCGAAGCATGATTACTACGGAGCCAACCTTTAGGCGTAAATTGTGCGGTGGTAAGCCAGGCACGTCCAAAGAGTTTAAAAATTCAATTGGATAGTTGGTGGCTTCATCTTCATTTGTGACGCAGTCAATAGATTTGAATGAATGCATTGTTCCAATGATCTTATTTTGAATTATGTAGTTCAGGTCATCTACATCTTTATTCTTAGCCGCTAAAATTGCTCGCTCACTCAACCATTCATTATTTTTGTAGTTAGAAATAATATTTGGAAATACATTGTTGATAAGTTCGTCTTTTGATGAGACAAAATTACTGAAATTATTTGGAAATGATATTAATCCGCTCGATTCATCGACAGGTACTTGACCATTACCGATAGTCAGCAATCGCTCCGAGAAATCTTCAGCAGATGTATCATTAAGCAATGTAACTCTCATGTTTGTTGTCAGCTGCAGTTTCTTCACATAGCGCCATAGATTTGACGATTTGAGGCAAGCGTTTATTTCATCGGCAGCCGTAGATCTTGGAATTACTGGCAGTATTTGGCGGAAATCGCCAGACAGTAAAATGTAAAAGTAAAATGTTCGGTGAGGTGCTTCTAATGCACGCTTATGCGCCATTGTGCATTCGTCCCAGATGATGATTTTCGATGCCGCTAAAACTTTGGCCATTGCTGAGTGTTTTGCAATATTACACGTTGGTTCTTCAATAGTTTGAAGATTTAACGGTAATTTGAATGCTGAATGAGCCGTACGGCATCCTTCTAAAAATGTGGCTGCTATTCCAGAAGAAGCAACTGCAACCGCTATGTTGGATCTCGCCCGAACAGTTGCTAAAACTAATGACATAAGGAATGTCTTGCCAGTTCCACCAGGGGCATCTAGGAAATATAAACCACCATTTTCATCAGCGATTGCCTTCATTAAAGTATCATAAACTTCCTTTTGTTGGTAATTCAACAGGGGTACATTCCTTTGAACTACTTAATCTAATTCCTGGTGATTTCATATTCACGTTCCCGTTCCAATTCCCGATTAAATGCGTCATTCATTTTACGATTTGGCGCTGGCATTCCTAACCTGATTAATAAATTACCGCACATGAGGTAACACATATCTTCGATCAAGAGTAAAGCACGATTATGTATCTCCTCATTCATCTCAATATCGTGATTTCTGGAACTGACACGACTTTGATGTAAAATATCTTCTGACATACTATCCTTGTATTTGTGCCACAGGTTACATGGGTTTGATGGAAAACATGTCGAAATTATGATAGCGAATAATGTGCGTATCTGACTTGGAGATGCAGAGATAATGGCTTTAGCGACTGTCGTATCCCAATGGGTATCGTTTTCTAATAAGTTCAATTCTTCACATGCAGCACGATATGTTGGGAATATTACACCATTAACAGTTCGTAGTGTCTCAAATGAAGTTGGCCCACGCACATTTACCACCAACAACCGCAAATAGAAACATTCATCATTCTTTGGATGAACTGTAATACATACGACCAAGAGCATCAGTAGAACGCACATCTGGATACCCAGGAACCGCATCACCTTGCGTTCGTCTTTGAAAATTCTTGGATGAAGCATTCCAAGTATAATAACGTGGCATCTCCGAGTAAAGCAAAGTTCGTGCAAACTGATCGCTTTGGCAGATTGCAAAAAAACTGGTCAATGTAGTTGCTGGAGGTGTTTCAGCACGTTGCGTAGCATTCGATCGTCTTGGTCGCGGCATTATTAATTAAACTTCACTTCACTTCAATTACGGCTTTGTCGGGAAAGATTCGATCGTCTTGGTCGCGGCATTATTAATTAAACTTCACTTCACTTCAATCCACTTGTTAATTATTTATTTAATAGAAATAGTTTTAATATTGATTTCTTACAAATATCAATTGTCACACGGGAACGCTGTCGAACGGGATAAAAAGTATCCTATGTCCGTCTCCTGGCTCTAAGCTACCTCCCTACCAATTTTCAGCCAAATCTGTTCTGCCGTTCTTGAGTTATAAGTGGTGTAACTAACACGACTTTCTTTTATATATATAGATAGATGACCGTTTCGTGAGCGAGGTGATGATATTTTTCATGGTACTTTCTGACCACTAAAAATGTTACATGACTCTCAGGTGGAAGGACAATAGCGTCTTCCATTAAGTCGACTGAATTTATTCTTCCTTTGGCACGTAAAATATTTTCGCTGTCCAGGTACACATTCAGCGCAATCAGTCTGCTTCCTCGACTAAGAGGCAGCTCTGAAGCTAGCATGCTGACTTCTTCTGCAAACATTTGTGATTGTGCCTGCCTATACAAAAGGGTTTGTGCAGCTTTTATATGTACTGGTGTTATAGTGGTTGGTAGTGTGCGTTTACCACATTTTTCTCGCAGTCGTTCGACGTACAGTAAGAATGGTGCTGTAGCTCGGTATAGACGACGCCAATCCGAAAAGTACTCTAAGTTAAACCCGATTTCGGTTCTTTTATGAATCACAAAAACGTCGTTCAGGTGCAGCATGTGGCCAATCTTTGCTCGGGGTCCTCAGAAAGTCAGGTCCGCCCAGCCATTGCTTCAGCTGCGGATTTTTGCTTACTTTTGTCGCCCCGTCAGCGACATTTAATTTTGTTGGAACCCATCGCCATTGTTCAACACCGGAGAGCTCTAATATTTCTCCAACTCTGTGCATCACAAATTGTTGAAAGTTACGTGGGTCCATAACTAGCCACTGGAGAACGGTTTTTGAGTCCGACCAGTACGTTGCGCTGTCTATAAGAAGTTTTCGTACGCTGATGATTTTTTGCGCTAAGCGTGCGCCCATCACAGCCGCCTGAAGTTCCATGCGTGGAATTGATAAAGGCTTTAGTGGTGCGACCTTACTTTTTGCGGCCACCAACACTACGTCGACATCATCGACCCGTGAAACTCGTAGATAGCAAACAGCCGAGTATGCGAATTCACTTGCGTCGACGAAAGTGTGTAGCTCGACACGATTTGCTCCGGGCAGTTTTTGTGAGTAGCATCTTTGGATTTGGATATCAGCAACCTGAGGCAGTAGTTGTTTCCATTGTCGCCAGTCTTCCAATAGTGAGTCTGGCAGCTCTTGGTCCCAGTCAATACTTGCGCGCCAAACGCGCTGCAGCAGGATCTTTAAGCCGACAGTGTGGCACGCCAACATGCCCAGAGGATCAAAGATTGACATAAGAACCTGAAGAACCTCCCTTTTGGCTGGGATTGTATGTTCAGCCAGTACGTCACGGCGGAGTCTCGAAAATCTGCATATAAACCTGAACATATCATTGGATGGCTCCCAATACATACCTAATACCTTTTCAGTTGAGCCAAACTGAACAGGTTTTTGGCCGGCTGTTCCACTGTTAAGGTGCGTAAGAACGACCGCCGAGTTCGATGCCCAGTTGCGTATAGTAAATCCACCTTTTGCATGAACGTCTCGAACCTGTTCGGATACTTCGATGGCTTCTTGGTCGCTACCCATGCTGTCGATGAAATCGTCCACGTAGTGCGCTCTGATTATGGCTTCATACGCTCGTGGATAAGCCGGACGATGGATTTCGGCATTTTTGTCGCACACATAATGTGCTACAAACGGTGCACAGCTGATCCCGAAAGTCATTGCACGCATAACGTATACGCTCATCTTATTGTTGGTTTTGTCATACCATAGGAAGCGTTGCGCGTGCATATCCTGGCTACGAATGTTGATCCTATGGAACATTTCCGCGATGTCACCGCAGACTCCCACTATACCAACTCTATAGGAAAGCAAAACATTGACGAGTGGATTCAGACAATCTGGGCCGCTTAATAAATGGTCATTTAATGATGTTCCGTGCGATTTGGCTGCCGCATCCCAGACTAGCCTTATTTTGTTTGGCTTGTTTGGATTTAGCGCTATAAATATTGGCAGATACCAAGTATTTTTTGATTGCCGTTCAGTTGCTGCGTCGGCTAGTTGAACCGCATAACCCTTTGCTAACAGATTTTGAACTTGCTCATCAATTTTCGTGTATAGCTCTGGCTCTTTTTCGATTTTTCTCCTTAGACAATTTAGTCGCCTGACTGCGTTTGCGTAGTTTTCCGGTAATGGCTCCCGCTCGTTGCGCCACAAAAGTCCGACTTCATATTGTCCGTCCTGCTTTTGGCAAGTCTGATCTAGAATTTCGATCACTCGCTTATCGTCGCTTGAACAGAGACTTCGGAGCGTGATGGCTTCAAGGTTGAAATTCTCTTTTATATTGTCATGAAGCTCTTGCCAATTACAGTCACAGTGAATATGAATATAGCATGAATATAGGACGCTCTGATGTTACTGAGCCTTGAATGCTCCATTCCAGCAGGCACTTAGAGGCTATGGGTTCATTCCATTTACCTTCCCGAATTTTGCGTGGTACAGCAAGTTTCCAATTATTCGTTCCAATCAGTAACATAGGCTGCTGGCTGTAGTATGATCGCAGCGGTAAGTTTCTGAGATGGCTAAACCTCCCGCGCAATTCCTCTACGTCAACCGTTTGAGTTGGCAATGCTAGGTTCTGGATGGACTGGACATTGTTGAGCCAGTACAACTTGTTTTGGTTACTGCCGGAGATTTGGATTGAAGCTCGTACTGATGCCCTCTCTTGGTGCTTCATTTCGCTGGTCCATTGCAAGCACATCGGCGCTGGCGTACCTTCAATTCCAAGCCTATTGAATATTGTTTTGTCCATCAGTGTCACCGACGATCCTTCGTCCAGGAATGCATATGTTTCGACTGTCCGGCCTTGGCTATGCAACTTTATGGGTATAATTCTGAAGAATTGGCTACCAGCGCTCTTGCCTTGATGAGCGCTTACGAAACTCTCACCTCCAAAGCTTGGAGCGATTAGCGTGCTCTTTTGATGAAGCAATGATGCTTTTTGATACAGCCGTCTATGCCGCAGTCCTTTTGAGAGTGGCAACCCTTGCGATGGCCTTTTAAACACCTAAAACAAGCCTTGTTTGATTTGATGATTTGCCATCTCTGGTCCACGTTGCAAGACTGGAACTTGTCACATTCTGCTGGCCAGTGCCCTTCTGAAGCACATACTATACATCTTGGTAAGTGTTTCTGGTGTGAGTCAGCTATACTCTGAACACCGTTCTCATTGTGTGCAGGACCATGCACGTTTTGTTGCTTAACACATTGCTGTTTTGGCTCACAGCTGCTATGTGTGTTGAGTGCACTAACCTTATGTAGTGAAGGTGTGACTATTGTCGATGCCGCCTCTGCCATACGATATAACCAGTCGCTAAATGCGTTGATTTGGGGCAATGTCTCGTCGCGAGGTAGCATGGCCCAGCTGAGCTTATGTTGGTTTGATAATTTGTCCACTAACTCTTTTACCAACATCGGATTGTTGAGATGTGCTTCCAGCTTGCACGTTTCTATGGTCGCGCAGATGTTGCGCACGGCCAACGCGAATTCGATGATGGATTCAAGCATGTCTTTGGGTGACGGTAGCTTCCTTACCTTGTCAATCATCCTCTCAAGTATGTGTTCGGGTCTACCAAAAAACATTTTTAGAGTGCTAATAATATCAGGAACCATGCTTGGCAAAAGCAGTTTATCCTTTACTAAGTCACGTGCTTTGCCCTTTAGGCATTTCTGCAACCGTAACATATTTTCCACATTTGAAAATCCGGCCACTAAAGTACTATGTTCAAAGGTGCTCACGAACATTGGCCAATCGTCTGGATCACCACTGAATTGAGGTAGATCTTTTGGAATTGCTTGCCTTGCTGCGATTTGTACACTCGTTGGGGTACTTGATTGAGTAAACAATGGCTGGATATATCACTAATGTTTGATATACCAGACGGCTCCATTTGTGCCAGGATTTTGTATTTCTCCTCGATGAATTTTTGCTCTGCGACCTTCTTCTCTTCCAGCATGTTAAGCATCAGTTGACTATGGCTGATGTTTGTCATAGACGTAGTTTCAGGAGGCTTCGGGACTTCGGAGAGCTTTAAATACGACGTATCTCTGAGTGCTTGGCTGCTTGACAAATTCTCTGGTGGAGCAGCTAATATCTCTCTTACGGGATCCAGTACGAGGTTGCTGCTGGCGGCACGTAACGGTGATCGTTGCATTGTAGCTGTTGTAGCGTGTTGTACCGCTGCACTGGCGCTACCTGTGGCACATAATGCACAGGTTCAGCGTGTGCTTCTCACACTTTCATCAACGCCGCCGCATTAGAAATGATACCAATTGTCGCAGACATCACATTGAACCCAATCTGCCAGTTCCGTGTCTGTTTGTTTTCTTCTGCAAATTTTACACGCGTCGCTAACCATATTTTGCGTTGTTGTTTAGGCTAATCAACCAAGTATATGTGCGATCGCGTACATACGTTGCGTATGCGAGTATGCTAGAGAAAAGACGTTAAATTGGAGCTATCGCGTGATTCTATATATCATTAATTTCGACAATACAGTTATGTATGTGTAATTCGTGTGCTGCGATTTATTTAATCCTGGTATTTGTATGTTGCGTATTATCAATTATAAAGCTGTCTTCTTAGTGTCTTATTATTTTTTTGAGAATGCAAATCTTAGTATTTCACCATATTTTGCAATCGCAAGCTTATGACGTCGTAAGCTAAGTACAGTTCCAAGAAAAAACCTTTGTGTGTGTATACGCACACGAATGTCAGCAACGAAGTTTCCACGAATTCGTATGGCTTACGAATTCGTCTGAAGAAAGTTTTTTAAGAATGATGTCGGCGGGCACGAATTTTTTACAGCTTCGCTTCAACGGCTAAATCAACATTAAAACCACACACTTCTAGTAATATAATGTTTATTTACTAAAAGTTAATATATGTGTGTATGTTAGTAGAGCGAGTAATTGAACGAGCGGTGCTTAAAAAACTTTCGTGTTTTCCCTCTCGCTGTTAATGGCCGACTGGCGTGGGTATCGCGTATCGATCCTTTTTTCATTTTTGGTATCGATAGCACATTGACAAATTAAGTTTAAAAAAATCGATATTCTTAAGGCATATTTAAAGTTAACAGAAATTAATACATAATCTACAAAGTACGTTAGAAATTTAAATAATAGATTTTGGCGGCAACAGTAGTGTTCGTCTACGTCACAGTCGTTCATTCGAATTCAAAACGAACGCACATAAACGGATAATAGGCTTTTCTTTATTTTATTTCTATTTTTTTTTTATTTGTTTTAAAATTGCTTTCTCACTTTCGCAAACCACTTACATGACTTTATTGTTGCTATATGGACTTAATGTACTTCCTCGCTGCGGTCGTTTAAAGATTTTAAAGTACTCCCCCGCTGCGGTCGATCAAATATTTTCTTGTTTGCTGTACTGGTGGCACTCCGCTGCCCGAAGAGCTCCAGCGGTTTCGGTGTACGAAAAAAATATAATTCGTGTGCTCCAATACACACGCACTGATCAAGTTGACGTAGGTCAGCAACATCTGCACTGGGCGTAAATTATGTTTCGTTCAGCGCAGGTTTTATTGCTCACGAGACCAAGTTTTTCGTTTCGACGACACAGCACAAAAATAAAATGCGCCTCAACGTTTGATGGGCGAATTTTTTTTTTTTGTTCTTTAAATTTAAATAATTGTTTTTGCACTTCCGGCTACGCGACTCGGTTACGAGCTCGCGAGTCTGGTTAGGTTGGGCGCCAATTAGTGCATTTATATCTGCAACTTGGTTGTGCCTGTTGCATTTAAAAATGCATTCAAAATTGAGTTGACTAAAATGGTCAATTCTACGGACGATACGTCTCGCTTTTATTAATTCCAAACTTAGACTGTTAAATACAATTTATTATTTGCTTAAGTAGAGCGCACAGAGACGCCGTCGCTGCCAAAGAGTCGCCGTCGCTGCCGCAGAGCCGCCGCCGCCGCGCTCGCAAAAGTGCAGCGTTAGCACATCGTGTGCGGTATCGGATGATCGCCGCGGCCGGCAACATAGTTGCGACATATCCGTCGCGAGTTGACTCTGGTCATTGGCTTCCCCAAAACACTGGGTCAGCAAATACCAATAGCCAGTGGTTATCTTATACACATAAATGTATTTAATAAATGCTAAAAGCCTAACGGAATTATAAAAATCGATAATAACATCACCAACCACGATGGGGTGTTTTATTTGCCTGTACGGCCAACTATGCCCCTAGTCACAGCTAAATGTTGTCAGTGATGTTAGTAGATCCTACCTATAGACAGGAAGGCGTTAGTCGAAAAAATATAATAATAATTGTACATCTACTTTAAATTATAAACAACATTTCAGTGAAAAGTGAAAGAACAATCTTAATAATAACAATAATTAGTAATAGATAGATAAGAATAAAGAATGAGACAAATATGGGAAATCGCTGTCCCGATGGGGGAGTTTTTTAGCCCGTCCGGCAAGCTATGCCCATGCTCATAGCTGAGGGCAGACAGTGATTTCCCGAAGGTATCCGAAAAGCAATGATTTTATTGGGGGAAGAAAGAGTTCTGAGGAGAACACGTGCTACATTCTGTAATTTTGCAAACATAAGACACGAAAAGAATTGTGCAAAGCGTAGTCGGTTGTGCATGTAGGCAAGAGTAACGGGTAATAGTTTCTAGTAGGTCTAAAGGGCACAGAGAAGTTTATTCGACCTAAAAGAAACGAGGAATCAATATCGCCATTACTCAACTTATGTAGGAAGACAACCCCAAGGATTGTCCTACGGTTGGTTAGCGACGGAAGATTAATAAGTAAGAGTCTGCTGATGTACGATGGGAGGTGAATATTGGGATCCCAGTTTAAACCATGTAAGGCAAATATCAGAAATTGCTTCTGAACAGACTCAATTCGATCTTAGTGGATTTTATACTGCGGACATCTGACACAATATTCTAGGATTGGCGGGCCAGTGAAATATACAAAATTTTGTAGTGAAGGGATCGTTGAATTCCTTCGACCAACGTTTTATAAATCCAAATACACCCTTAGCCTCGTTTATAATGGTCAAGCTGTGCATGTTGAAGCTCGGCTTTGAATCAAAAAGAAATCCAAGGTCTTTTACTGTAACTATACTTTGTAAAGGAAAACTGTCTATTGTATAGCTAACAGCGTGTGGCCTATAACGACTGAAAGTCATAAACATACACTTTGAACAATTTATGTGCAGTTGATTGGTCGAATACCAAAACTGCATCATCTTGTAAACGAGTGTGAAGCAGGGAAATGCTATATGAATATATAACTTTCACATCATCTGCATACTTAAGTATACTAGCATGTGATATATAGATAGCAGGTCATTAATAAAAAGAGTGAAGAGTAGAGGAAGAGTACGAATATTTTTGTGAATTTATAGCTGCAAGAAGAAAGGTATATGAGATAATTGGCGCAAATATAGCATTCGTGGAAACAATGTTATAAGAATAAGTCGTATTGGTAGGGGAGACAGAGGAATAAGTTGACTGGAAGAAATCAGCAAAGAGATCAGAAGCCACAGAATCACTACTAGCTTTTTCTATCCCAAGAAAAAACAAGTAAGAACGTTGCAGTCGGGCGTTACCGACTGCGTTATACTCGTTCATGTTCTTAAATATTGCTATTTTAAAAAATTTTGGTATTTTGCAATTTGTGTGTTGCTGGTGGTGGGTGAGAGTGGGCGTGCGGGTGGGGGTGGTCGTCGGCAACATTTTGATCCTCTCTTTAAAGGAGGTGACCAGCTATCTACCCACCAAATGTGGTAACTCTAGCTTAAAAACTGTGGGAGATATAGGCATCTCCGGCGGAGCGGGGGCGTTTGGGGCGCTATAGTGGGCTTGGCCGAGATGTCAAGTTTGCAATCTTTGCGGGAGGTCAGCAGCTATCTACATATTAAATTTGGTGCCTCTGGCTTTAAAACTATACGAGATATAGATTTTCGCTGTTTGTGCGGGCGGAGGGGGGGAGTGGGGGGGTACTGCCCTCAAATATTTTTCTGTAACTTCTGGGAAAGCTTCCCACTAATATATATTCCGAATTCAGTGACCTTAGCTTAAGAACTCTGGGAGATATAGGCATTTCCGATATTTTAGGGAGGGGGAATTAGGCGTTCTAGTGGGCGTGGGAAGGATATCAAGGGTGCAATTTGTGGGGCAGTACACCAGCTATCTACCTACCTAATTTGGTGGCTCTATCGCATAAATTGAGGGAGATATACCCGTGCCAAAAGTTTTTTCCTGTGATGTTTGGAGGAGCATTTTGGTAATATATATCCCAAATTTTGTGACTCTAGTTTAAAAATTGTTGGGGATATAGCCATTTCCGATGGCCGGGATATCAAAAGTGCAATCTGTGGGGGAGGTCACCAGCTATATACATACCAAGTTTGGTGACTCTAGCTTTAAAATTGTGCAAATATGCAACACTTATCGATTTGACCTTTCAGGTTTATCGGTTTTCGCGATTATGGGAGCGGGAGAGGGTGTGGCCAAAAAACTTTTTTTTTTATATTTGGGGGAGCATTCCTGCAATATATATGCAAAATTTGGTGACTCTAGCTCAAAAACTGTGGGAGATATATGCATATCCGATTTTTGAGAGCGGGGGCGCTGGGGGGCGTTATAGTGGGCGTGGGGATATCAATCGCCATCTTTTTGGGAGGTCACCAGCTATATACATGCCAAGTTTCGTGACTCTATCTTTAAAATTGTGGACTTTGACGATTAGCGATTTTGTGTTATCGGTTTGCCACGCCCCTAGTGGGCGCAGCCCACAATCCTTAACACTTTATCTGACCCGGGTACACACGTGTATATAAAAAAACCAATATACTCTTTTCAATTTGTGAACGAGTATAATGAGGAAGGCAGAGAAGACAATATACGCTTCGAGTTTACAAAAATGGAAAACAGTTTGAGACTTCGAGCGAATTGTTTTTGCAACGAGCTAGATAATTATCATAGCACTACGAATTATATATAAAAAAGGTTGACTTGGCTATGAAATGTTTTGACAAGTCAAAAATCGATCCAGACTTTGTAAGCTTTTTAAAACGTTTAGATTTAATGTTTTTTAAGTTTGCTAGTCATTATTAATTAATTAATCCAAGGAGACTTAGAAGAATCAGGCAAAGGGATGTTATTAGGGATACACACATCACAGAGTGAGTCTAATGTTTCATAAAAGTATTTAATAGCCTTATCTATATAAACCTCGTTGTATAAAATAGACCAATCGGTTGATAAAATAAGGCTGTTTAACAATACATAGTAACCTTTACGAAAGCAAAGTCGGGGCATATTAGGCCTTTTCGAAAGTAAATGTTGAGATTTATCGACGAATAGTACAACCTCAAGTGTAGGATTATAAATATCCTCAGGGACAGATAGAGGAGATGACCTAGATACATCAGCAATAAGATGATCGTTAACAAAGATGAGATCAAGTGTTCTATCCAATTGATTTTTAATGAAATTGATCTGAAATAATGAAAGATCAAGCAAACCATCTAAATAGTCATGATGGGCTCATGGCACAAGATACTTTGATGATGTGAAAATTGACAAAGAAATGTTCGGTACATTAACTTCACCTAACACAACAAATATGTCATTGTCGCGAACATGAGAATAAACCTCCTGACTGCAAACCAGATTCTGCATGTAAACCTCAATACTAGAAGCAGAAGGAATATAGGAGCACGTGACAAATAAAACACAGGATGAAAAAGTTATTTTTAAAGAGATAATCACTGCATCAGTAGGCTTGGTAAAATGGAAAAGTTCAGACTGAAGTGAGGTTTTGACAGCAATTAATATCCCACCACCTCGACGAAAAGGTCGGTCCTGTCTATAAACTGAAAAGCTATTTGCAAACACTTCGCAGTCAGATATGGTAGAATTTAGCCAAGTCTCAGAAAAAAGCAATATTATCAGATTGAAAAAAGATGCTACTCATAAAAAGGTCTTTGAGCTTAGATGTAATGCCTCTGAAATTCTGGTAGGAAATAGAAAAATTTTCAGATTTTGCAATTAGTTTTTTGATAAACTATTGCTGGATGTAGGCAAGGTGGGAATTGGAAGGTTGACAGGCACAGGTTCCTTCTATTTTTAGGCTTAAACTCATGAACAATCATGTGAGGTGGCCAGAAATTGGGATTACAAATACTCTTAAATGAGTCATAAGGGACAGAAGATAATTTGCGAGGAGTCGAGAAATTAAATTTGCTTATTGTTACGGATGCCGAAGATTTGCTCGCAATATAAGCTGTCACAGAATCACATGTGGTGTCCGAAGAAAGTCTAGACACAAAGACAAGTTTTGGAGGCGGAACAACAATTTAAGATGGAGCTGGAGGAGAAGAAAGCGCAGCAGCACTGCTGCTTGACGCCTGGATTAAGTTACGCGAATGTCTAGTTTTGCGACCAGGAGCAAAACGTGAAGTAGACGATTTGTTGATAACAGCCATATCCACAATTGTGTCGAAAGACAGCACCTCAGACGGAGCCAGTGAGGTAATATTCGGACAATCACCTGGGGAAGGTGATAAAGAATGCATTGGCGATACGTCTAAGAATTGAGGCGAGTCCGAAGCTGTTGAGAATGGTTGGGCAGATTTAGGGGGAAGGGAAGAGGGAACACTTAAAAATTAAGTCTCACCGGCGTTTTGGAGGAGACACAAATCTAAAGTTGCTAAGCAACTGAATGGTCGAGTCAAAGTCACTCGAAAGTTGCTTAGCAACAATATTAAGTTTTAAAAATTGATTTCTCACTGAATTGTACATTCTAGAGAAATCAGTTTGAGTTTCAATGTAATTTGGGCACGACCAACGCAGCCTGCCATAGTCCTTTTTAAATGCAGCGGACACTTTATCGCAATCGCGCGCAGTGTGGCCTGCACATTTGTAGTAGGGAATTGTTCCTTCTGTGACAGGAAGTGCTGTCAATTTAATTACCCTGGGGTGAATAATTAATGATTTATGACCTACATGACTGTGACCCTAAAAAAAGGTCGGTACGTGACCCTGACCCTAATAAAAAGGGCAGGTACGTGACAGTGACCCTTTTTGGGGGAGGTAGTGAGGGAAACCGATCGTTGAATGATCGTA